>JAZKJV010003834.1:537500-1077074 GCA_037367405.1 Ottelia alismoides
GTATGTATGTATGTATGTATGTATGTATGTATGTATGTATGTATGTATGTATGTATGTATGTATGTATGTATGTATGTATGTATGTATGTATGTATGTATGTATCTATATATATGAAGGTTGACGCTTGTACCGTTCATATATACATATGCACCAACCAGGCTTCCGATGGTCCGCTGAAGGTGCTTCTTCCCAACATTAGTCTCCGGCACAGGCATGGCAAGGCGCCCAACATCAATAGCAGTCCCAGTACTTCTAGCACTCGCAGTAGCACAGTCCTCGACGCCAGTATCAAGGCCAACAGTGGAGGCAGCATTAGCCTCAGCAGCAGTACTCCCAGCCTCCCCCTCACTCATATAAGCAGCAGATTCAGCATCATTTCCAGCGAGGTAACCCGTTCGATTCTCGTACTCATTCGTATGAGAACCCAACCCTTGTTGATCTCGTCTATATGCTATATGAGCAGCACGCTACCTTCCGGCGAGAAATGGACGAGTTTCGACAGGAAATGAGAGAAATAATCATGGGCAAAGCCGCCATACCCTCTCAGATTCAACCTAACTCAAACAATTTGAAGAGAAAATCTGAGCAGGTACAATCTACAGCAATTGCCTCTCCTAGTGATATTCTGGATGACTCTTATTATTTATTTGATACTAATTTTTTGATACTTAGGAGTGGTAAGAAGTCAGCCGACAATGACTCATCTAGGCAACAAACAACTGCAGATGCTAGGGGCCAGATGAAGTCATAAGCGGTGTTCATGCCACTCACCATGATGATGATGACACTGGTATTGAATCCACCAGGGATGTTGATCATGACGATGGTGATGAGGTCATCAAATATCCAGTTGCACATGGTCATACTGAAGCTGCCTATATTCCAGCTGATAGGCCAGAGCGCGGTGTTGATACTGCAAGTTCAGATGTTGTCGGTGGTACTGATGCCACCAAGAGTCCTTCTGTTTTGTTGACTTCTTATGTACCTAAGGATATGTTTATAAAAGTACAAAAAATGGAAAAACTTAAAAATAAAAATATGAATAAAGAAAAGGTTTATATATCTCTTGTGAGTCCATCTGTGGTGCTTGATGATCTGTGCGCAGATTCTAGTCTTATGAAAGCCCAAGAACCTACTCCTGACCCTCCTCTTTTTGAAGAGGGCCACTCTATACCATTTCCTCAAGCACTTCTCTTATGGAAGGGTCCTAAAGCAAAAAAATCCCAAAAAAGACAACAATTAGAGTTCAACGAGCAGATGATAGACATATTTCAGATCCAACTAACTCTTCAGGATGCATTTGAGCACATCCCTCTATTCTAGAAAAGCCCTAGAGAGAAGACCACCATCCGTAGGAAGAAGAGAAATCACAATGCATAAATCCATGTGCTCACTCGTGCCACCTGCTTCTCCATCCATAACCAATTTCCAGCCAAAAGACCTGATGCGAGAGCTCCTTATGTCAGATGCCATATTCATGAATAGCGGTTCGATCAGACTCTATTAGACAACGGTTCCTTGATTAACCTCCTCCTAGATTCCTTACTTGACCGATTCGAGTTTGACCCTCTTAAATAGAGCATGACAGTCCTTCAATTTATTTATTGATCTATTAAGAGGCCGTAGGTGATGTTAAAGGACATTGTAGTCACAATTCAGGGCCTGAAATTCCCAGTGGACTTCTTTGTGTTGGACATGTAGATCCATGAATCTGTGATCGATACCCCCATAATTTTACAACGACTATTCTTAGCCACCACTAAGGCAGTATTCGGTCATAATAGAGGGAAGGTATACTTTCGCGTCAAAGGTCAGAGTGTACAAATAGAGACAATTGAGGAAGCTAAAGCCGGAGATTCAGCTTGTTCCGAGCAGAATTCCTAGCAGATGACAGATTCAGAGCTAGATGTCCATCAAGAGTGTGATTTTGTGATTACATATGATGAAGTTGTTTGGACAGATCCTATTTTACAAGATCTTGTCACACCCTCAGAGACTACATAGTCACATATGATAACTGATGAGAGTTCAGAGAGCACACTCATGGCACACGACACTGTAGAGGTAGACAATTATGATTTGGGTAGTGAAGTAAAGTGTGTTTTTTGTGATTCAGATTGAGATCCCTTAGACTCAGACACTAATTTTGAGTGGTAGGACTTTGATGAATATTTAACGTGTCTGATGTTCACAGAGTCCACATCTAGGACAACGATTGAGCCAGTATAGTTGATAGATACAGCAACAGGGTCATCTTCGTCATATTTTCATATTCAGCAGGAGTTCTCCAATGCAGATTTGGTAGCTTTCACGTAGACTTTTCAGAGGCCAGATATTCCAGCTCCCACTTGTTCTGAATTGAAGACCTTGCCGCAGATTATGAAGTATAGATTCATTGCAGGTGAGCCAGACATGTTCCTAGTCATTATCTTAGCGGATATGATTGAAGATCAAGAATCTTGTTTGATGGAGGTTCTTAAGAGAAACCACAAGGCAATAGGATGGAGTGTAGCTGATCTCCATGGGATAAGTCTGGCCCTGTGCTCTCAACACATATATCTCGAAGATGACACCAAGCCATCGTGTGAGTTCCAGCAGAGGCTGAACTCGAAGCTTCAAGATGTTGCCATGAAGGAAATATATAAATGGTGGAGCATGGATTTTATCTACCCCATCTCCGACTCCAAATGGATTAGTCCATTACATGTAGTACCCATGAAGACGGGTATCACCACAATTGTGAATGAGTCTAGAGAGGGGATAGCTACCCGAGTACACACTTCTTGGAGGGTTTGTGTGGATTATAGATGATTGAATACGACTACTAAGAAGGATCATTTCCTGCTACCATTTATTGAGCATATTATCAAGAGGTTATCTTGGAAGAGTCGTTACTATTTTCTTGACGGTTATTTGGGGTACAATAAGGTGGCCATAATCCCGAAGACTGATGAAGCCTCATTCACCACTCTCTATTCTTTTATTTTAGCTAAATATCTTGGCATGCATCATGTAAATAGTTGTAAATACAATAAATTAGCAATAAGCATGCATTTGTTAATATTCCATAATTAGCATGTATTTGTGCAGAAATAAATAATAAAGAATAAAAGAAAATTAAGGAAATATTTAGAATAAATATTGAGTGACCTGAACCCAAGAGAGGGCCAAGAATTGACCTGATCGCCAAATAAAATAAGTAGAGAGAGATAGGGCCACTCTACCTTGCACATATGTACCACCTCTGTGTATAATTTATTTCCACAAAAATAAAAAGATATTTTTTTACCCTTGTATATATTTAAAAAAACAAAATAAAATTAGAAAATAAAATAAAAAATCTCTCTCACCTGGTATATATTACATGTAAATATGTATCTTTCCTAATTTAATTTATACTTGTAAATAAATAATAAAAATAAAATAAAAATTTTTTATACTCCAAAAATTATGTTGTAAATAAATAAAATACAAAATTGGAGTATTTATGTTAAAATAAAAAAATAAAAATAAATGTACAAAATACATAGCACTTTATACATGTATATAATATACTATATTTTATACACCATAAATTGTTTTTCATAAAAATAAATAAAAATTACCAAAAACTAGTTTGGAAATATTTTTCATTTTGAACACTTTTAATTTAAAATCATTTGCTACTTTTAATTGATTTTACAATTATTTTTGACCATCTATTTTCTGATTGGTCCAAGAGGGATGTTGACCTTAGTCAACTACCCCTCCTAGACTCTTTCTCACGCGAATCCAGGTTTTGTTCTCATTTATCCCAATTTTTCTGACCGGATCCTATGCCTTCTCACCCTGAATCTCTTTCCACCTCTCCCCAGTAGATCGGTGATCCTCACGGATCCTTAGGGAGTGGCGGATCGCCCTCGGTTCGCGTGCCCCGGCCCATTTCCTACATCTACCTGGGACGTGCTATATATTCTTCATTTGCTCTCCCAGCCTAGCAGCTCGAGCCGCACACCCTTCTGATACCCTAAACAACTGCGCCTTGGTGACAGCAACCAGAGACCACCTTTGGTCGTCGGAAAGGTGCTGTGTAGACGTAGCTTGCCTCTCGTGGCCGGAGAACTATCGTGACGAGCCTCCTCCGCCATCCACAGCGAAGTCGAGGCAACAACCCCCGCAGCATCCCCTGGAGCTTAGGATCACGTTAGGTCCCTCAGGTAGCTCTCATATCGATCATGGTTCCTTTATTTTCCCGAATCTTTCGTTTGTCTGCCGCTGCACCACCGCCAGTTCCGACCACCCGGTCGGAGCCATGACCCGATCATTCACCCGTTCAGATCAACAGCCCTTCTCATACTTCATCCTCTCACGCCATCTGATCATCCTAATCTTGCCTTGGGTTGCCAGGATTAGGCCATCGGTCTCCCCTATCACGTCCGACAGAGACCCCCCTTCCATTCACCGTCGCTTCTCTTTATCTTAGGTCAAATAACCCTGACCAGATCCTTGATCCAAGTTTGAGATTTATCCTGCAGGGCTTAGCGTGCGTAGAGACACCCCAGGCCACCTTCGACTATCCTCGTCGGAGCTCGCCCAGGTCTCAGTCATCGTCACGAAGATCTGACCGTCGGTGACTCTATCCGAGCCGCTCATCCGACGTGGAAGGGCCTCACGCTTCTTTTGGCATCGGTCGATCATTCATCGGAGCTTTGAATCATCGCCAGATCTCTGGTGAAACTCGCCCAGGCATAGTTCTTCCAAAGCTTCCCTCCATCGTCGGATTGGCTCCCTCTCCTAGATTCCATCTCAACCGTCCATCTCCAACAACTATCAGGCTGTTAGATGTCATATCTAATGACCCTTGTACCTCCCACGTCCCTGACATCTGACGACCTTTGAATTTGACACCTGACCGCTCTAGAACCGCATGTTCGTACCTAGCCAGCGGATGCCACCTGTCCAGCCACGCACAACTCACGTGCTGCATGGGTAATTCTCTTAGTCTGCCTACTTTTATTTTAGTTTGTCATTTAGTCTGTAAAATAATGTATACAGTTAGGACATTTTGCACTCTTGTTCCTGTACTTTTCCATATTTGCTTTTTAGTCCTGTTTGTGTGGACTCATGTGCATCGTCACATGGGATTCTAGGTTATTTGCATCATTTTCCTTAGACAAATCTGATGTTATGAATTGAAGTTTTACTTTCAGTATTTGCAAATATACCCCTACGCGTACTGATTTGAGACATGTGTGGATATTAGTGGAAAATTTACATATTGGACCCTATAGTTTTTGTGCGTGTTATTATTTGGTCCAGAGACATGTTTTCTGTGCATTTTGGTCCTTGTATACTGTGTGTTTTATTTTTTATTAAATAAATAGCATTTAAGCTCCAAAATTCATGAAATTTTGACATTTGAATTTTTGGTTCTATTTTGAGTGTATTTATTATTTTAAAAAATCAAAAACCCTAAAAAGTGTCACTATTTGTTTAAGAAAATCAACTAAAAATATTAAAAATCCTTGAAAAAATCTAAAAACATTTGTTATTGCTTCTTTTGTGCTGCTTGAGTTCCTGTCCAGTTTTTGTTTCAATCTCCTTTATAAAATCCATAAAAATTTAAAAAGAGCAAAAACCTTAGAAAATCAGTAAAAATTCATAAAAATTCAAAAAAATGTGTTTTCTTCCTCTGTAGTTAGATTTTTGCTTGTAGTTTAACATAAAATTGCTGCTCGAATTTTATAGGCATTTTAAGTAATTTTAATATGCCTTTAGATTCCAGCTGTACACTGGTTTTTATTTTCGACTTTGTTTATTTTTAGAATTAAAAATCATAAAAATCCAATAAAATTCATAAAAACATTTGAATATTTTAAAAACACAAAAATATTTTTATTCTGAATTTTTGAGTGTTTTTGAGCTATTAAATAATTCTGTGAGTGTTGATTTTTGCTTTCCTTTTAGCCTTGTTCTTATATAAAAATCATAAAATAAAATTGAAAAATTAAAAACCACCATAAAAATTTTGTCATCCTTTTATTTGATTACGTAACTACTTCGTAGCTTTTGCATTATGCGTTCCTTGTGTTCAACCTTGGTAGCTATACCAGGGAAAAATAAATAGCAAGGCCGCTTGCCACATTTTGATGGCTTGATTCCCCTTTTTGGTGGTCTGATTTTCTTGTTGACTTCACGTCGCGGCTAGGTCGCAATGACCTTATTTATTCCTTAACTTTAGTAGCAAAAGCCGTGTCGTCAAAGAGCAAGAGAAAATGATATTAACATGTCCGTTTGGAACGTATGTTTTTAGATAGATGCCCTTTAGTTTATGTAATGCCCCGGCTACATTCCAATGGTGCATGCTTTTCATTTTTTCAAACATGGTGGGTGAATGTTTAGAGGTCTTCATGGATGATTTTTCTATCTACGACGATGGGATTGATGCTTATCTTGATTGCCTAAACCTAGTACACAGCGTTATATCGAGGTCAACCTTATTTTATCTTGGGGGAAGAGTCATTTCATGATTACTCAGGGACGGTCCTTGGTCACATCATCTCCAGCAAAGACATGGAGATCGATCCGGAAAAGGTAGATATCATCAAGAAACTCAATCCACCATCCAATTTACGATAATTGCGATCTTTTCTGGGGAATGTCGGTTTCTACTAACGATTCATACAAGACTTCAGCTGAATTTCCCGGCCTCTTACTATTCTGCTGATAGAATACACCGAGTTCCTTGCAGATGATAAATGTCTTTCAACATTTGAGACTCTCAAGGGATTAGTTTTGCATACTCTTGTCCTTCAGCCACCTGATTGGTCTCTCTCATTTGAGATCATGACAAACGCTTCTGATTTTGCTGTAGGGGCAGTACTTGGACATAGGAGGGATAACTTGTCATTTGCCATTCACTACGCTAGCCAAACTTTGGATACCGCTCAACAGAATTACACTGTGATAGGGAAGGAGATGTTAGGCATAGTATCGCTCTTGATAAGTTCAGATCATACATACTGGGATCCAAAGTGACTATTTACACAACCCACACTACCATCTGATACCTCATGGCAAAGAAGGATGCCAATGCTAGATTGACCAGATAGAGCCTTCTACTCCAGAAGGTTGATATAGAGATTAAGGATAAACCTATAGTTAAGAATGTAGTGGCTGTTCACCTCTACCGATTAGAGAACCTTGAGGACTTTGATGAGACCACACCTATTATAGAGACATTCCTACATGAGGCGATTCTTGCTATCACCTCGCTTCCATGGTACACTGACATTGTGAACTATCTTGTTTCCAAGAAAGTTCCACAAGGTTGGCCTAGGCAGCGACGCGAGACCTTCTTTGTGAAGATCAAGTTGTACCATTGGGAGGATCCCACCCTTTAATATGAATGAGGGGATAGTATCTGGCATCAGTGTATTCCTCAGAAGGAACACCATAGCATCCTCACCTATTGCCCCAAACTTGCGGCAAGAAGACATCACTCACTCTGGGAGATGGATTGCACTGAAAGTTCTCCAATCCGACCTTTGATGGCCCACCCTCTTCAAGGATTCAGATGTATTCGTGAAGAGGTGCACTAACTGTCAAAGGATGGGCACTTGCAGATAGAGAGATATGATGGTGATGCATCCCAGTCACTTTTGTGAGATTTTTGATGCACGGGGTATCGATTTCATGTGTCCATTCCCTAAGAGTCAGAGATTCGAGTACATTCTGCTTATTATAGATTATGTTAATCGTTGGGTTAAGGCCATCCCCGTTCGAGTCGCTGATGTACAGACTATTTGCAAATTTTTGAGGAAGAATATCATTTCATGGTCCGGGGTACCTAGAGTCTTGATTTCAGATGGGGGATTCATTTAATCAATGACAAGGTAGGGGCTCATGCTAACAAGTTCAGCATTGACTATAGAGTTGCGATCCATATCACCAACAGACTAATGGTCTTGCTAAGGTTTTAAATATGGAGATTAAGACTATTTTGCAGAAGGTTGTCCGTCCAGACCGAAAGGATTGGTCGCAACTTTCGGACTCGATCTTGTGGGTCTATCGAACTTCCTTCAAGACACCTTTGGGTACATCTCCCTTTCAACTTGTTTATGGTAAGCCATGCCACTTAGTAGTTGAAATCAAGCACAAGTCACTTTGGAAAATTACTGAGCTATTATTGGATCCCAAGAGTGTAGGATACCTAAGGAGAGTTGAATTAGCAGCCTTGGAGGAGTTGAGAGACACAACCTTCTCAAGTATCCTACAATATAAGAATAGAGTGAAGATATGGCATGATTCTCACATCAGCCATAAACAGTTTGAGCCGAACCAAAGAATATGGCTATTTGATGCAAGGTTAATGTTATTTCCAGGGAAATTTAGAGTAAATGGAAGGGACCATACCTGGTCAGAAAAGGTGCACGACAATGACAATGGTGATATATCTAACTTGACCTCTGATTCCACCTTTTGAGTCAACGATCAACACCTGAAGCCATATCTTGATCATGATTTGCTGATCGTTAATGTCACCCTTATTCATTTTGTATGAGATATGATCTTCGACTCACATCACATGCATCTCATACCTGATTCTCACTTCTTCTCCGCAATTGTATACAGCCATATTGTCTATATAACTCATTCATTTGGTTTAATACCTCGAATCCATCTTATGATTTTGCTATACTTAGGATGTACTTGATCCTAAGTATAGGGGGGTATTAGACTTGTGATTTTACATTTCTCCATTACTTATATTTTTCGCTGCCTAATGTCGGTACATTCTTCCTCTCAGTTTTCCCTCCTTTGTACACGCTTCTATACTTAGGATTACTTGATCCTAAGTATAGGGGGGATCACTAAAATCTATTCATTATATTATTTCATTCGACGTTGTAGTATAGTATTCTTTCCCCCATACTCAGTACGAGTTATGTCTTCTTTCTTCGCTCACTGATTACTCTGAGGACAACATTCAAGCTAAGTATCGGGGGGGGGGCTCGTATATATTGGATATATACTTTAGCCATAACTCGTACTTTATATGTTAAATAACATGTTTATTATTTATAAAAATAGGAATAAAAATGCTTTGAAAACATTTTCAAAAATGTTTGTAAAAATGTTTTGTTTCCAAAATATTTGTAAAATTTTTTTATATAAAAATTAGGTACGTTGTACAAAATTTTTGAAAATTACGTGAAAATAAAAAGTTTATAAATAGTTTTGAAAGAACTTTTGAAAAAATCTTTATAAAGTATATTATCACAAAACTTATGAAGTATAAAAATCACTTGTATATACATGTACATTAAAGACCATAATCTGCCCCTAAACTCTTTGTATATAAGTACCATGTAAATAAAATACATTTTATGCATAAAACTTGTACTATAAACCCTTTGTAAAATAGTGTATATATCTTAGTAAAAATATTTCCTTATTATTCAAAATACATAAAAATTTGAAAACCCAAAATTTCCATAAAAATTTGCATATTTTTGAAGATTCCCTACAAGAAGAGTGTTGTAGTTATTTGCATTCTTCAGAATCATGGTTGACATTTAAACTGGTCTAGAATAAAATTGAAGAATAGAGCTTGGTTAAGACCTTAATCCACTTAACTTCAGAGAAACATTAGAGGATTTGGGGTTAGACTTTTCAGGTCCTTAGTGACTTAATTCGTGAGTCCACTAGGCTATGTTCACATGTCGTCATGATAAGCTGAAGTAGAATAATTAACAATGCATGCAAAACTCTTAGAAACAATGGCTTGACTTGGACAAGCACCTTACATGTAGCTCAACATGGATGAAGGGGTGAGGAGGCAGAATCCTTTGGCTTGGAGTAGCATACGGTGGTAGTACTTCTAGCCGGAACCTCCCGTCCTCCTCTAGGGAGGGATGTGCGCCTCAACCTGGTCTAGTAGCATTGAGGTCTAAAGATAGGAGACTGTGCGTTGCAATAAAGCTTCAAAAGAGGGATAATCTACTGGCTCAAGAAGAAAAACTCCTCATATAGATGTTGCACCATATAGATATATATCGTATATATGCACATCAAAAAAATGTGAAAAATTGTGAAAAACTCCAAAAAAAAGGGGACATGACTGATTGAAAATAAAATGTCTGCTGGAATAAATATAGTAAATAAGTAAAGCTTATGTATTCTACCGTCTCATCTCAAGGAAGCTTGTAGCTGGAGACTTAGCTACACTGGTTAAGCTCCAAGAGATATGCGGCTACACTGGTCAAGATCCATTCTCTTATTTTCCCTCTTCTTGAGATAATTGTACTTGAACTTAGAAGGGAATATCTTGCTCCTCGAGGAAAGAGTTCTTAGACTATGGATTTAGAGTTACCTCATTAAGGGGGGCAGTTTCTTTGACATTTTTGAGGTGGGGAGCTACACATGACATACACAGTACAATGAAAGATTCATAGTCATTGGAGTTTGCGTATGTAGACTTGTTCAGACTTGGTTGTTGAGGAGACTTGACCATAGAACTGTGGAACTTGGAGGTTGTTGAGTATTAAATCTATTTCCTAATAAGGTTCTGCCAAATTATTAATCCAAATGTCTGTCTGAGCTCCATACTCTAATTTAATGAAGATAAGTTTAATAATCTACTTTGGTTCTTTCTTTTTCTTCTTGTTTTCACTTCTTTTCTCAAATAAGTGTTTGCTAAGGGACAACCAAAGGTTAAGTATAGGAGAATGATGAATCTATGATTCTCATTCTATATTTTTTATTTTAGCCTTATCTTTTAGCAAAAACATCTATAAATAAGTGTAAATACAATAAATTACCATTATCCACATCCTTGTAAATACTGCATAATTAACACATATTTTCCAAAAATAATTGAATAAAGAGAAAAGAAAAAGAAAGAAGGATGTAATTATGAAATAAGTATAGGCTGACCCAAACCCTGAGAGAAGGTCAATAAGTGACCTGATCGACATGGAAGAAAGTAGGGGGAGATATGGTTATTGTATTACCGCTTGATACCTATACCTATAAATAATTATATTTATACATTGTACACATTATATTTTTTAACATTTGTGCAGACCCTTAATAATAAAATAAATTTTATAAAGCATAAAAGAAATAAAAATAAAATCAAAAGTTCTATTGTACATTAGTCACACCTATAAATATTGTATATAATACTTATTTATTTACCACCTTTAGTTAATCAGTAAAAATAAAATAAAAATTATTTTAAATTCTTTAAATTATGTTATAAATTAATTAAATATAAAATAAAAATATTTTTGTAAAAATAATAAAATAAAAATATGTGTATATGATATATAGGAACATTATACATGTGTATAATGCACTATACTGTATATATGATGTCATAAAAATAATTAATATTCATAGAAAAAGAGTTTGAAAAATTACAATTTTTTCATTTTATTAATTTTTTATTTTTAAACCATTTGTTATTTAATTATGTAAATCATGGCATTATGATTCGTTTACATTAGATTATTGACCTAAGTCAACCCTTCATCTCTAAGTTTCGACCCGACTTCCCCTTCGACGGAACCGAGTTCTCGATATTTTTGCGATCGGATCCTATCACCAATTACCTCACTTTTACACCTAAATATTCTCCTAGGATCGTGATCCTCGCAGACCCGTAGGTGTAACCAGATCGCCCTAGGGTTTCGATCACCTCTACGATCTTTCTGGAACGTTGGGCACCCTATAAAGCGTCTCCTCTGCCAACCGAGCTCAGCAGATCGTGCCTCGTCATTTCCTTCCTCCCTAGATACCTCCTATAAGAGTTACAGGCTGCCGCAGACCCATTTGGAATGAAGTTCGATGGCTCTTTGGTTGCAGCTCGAGAATGTGGTTGTAGCTCCACCACGTGTAGCCTCATGCGCATTGTGTAGCTTAGTCGAGGCTAGAACCTCACCATCCGATCCGCCATTCATCACTGGTCATCGTAGAAACCCCCAGGTAACTTCTTTTCATACAATTTCATCGTTTCACCTGCTTAAGAATATTTCCTCTACCGTTCATTCCTTGGCTCCGGCCATCGCCACTGGAGTGCCATCCCTTCTCCTCACTCGCATCGATCAATACCTCATCTCATCGTCACCCTTCACACTCTGACCCTCCTGCATCATGATTATCGGAGCAGGATTAGGAGAGATCTCCTCCTCCATTCCCCCCAGAGATCGCTTGAGCACCCACCATCACTTCCTTTGTTTACAACTGCTAATAACCACGATCGAGGATACTCCTTCGAGACGAGATCGTCTTTACATGTCCAAGCACACATGATAGACCCAAACAGAGCTTCATTAGAGGTGGAAGAGCACCATGTTGGACTTGAGAACCCACGACGAGCCATTATGCAATAAATGTTACTGTGAATATCATTCCCTGATCTGAAATGAAGAATGAATAATTTGCATAATAGGTCCCTTAGTACAATTAGGGTTATGTACCATGGCCATCTTAATAATCATATAGCTGTTGATTCAACTATTGAATCATAGAGGTTGGTGCTTAGATGAATATCTAAAGGGTTAGATTGAGGACTCATCAAGCACCGTCAAATGATTGTTAAGAGATGATCTCCAGCCTGAGTAGGAGATGGCAATCCTTATCTCTAAAGGTTGATATCAGACCGACCTCTTGATGTAGGTCCTCTGCATAGGAATAGAGATTCGGAGGTGTCAGATTAGTTATGTGAAAGAGTTGACTTAACGAGATCGAGATAACCAAAGTCCTATATCGTATGCTGTCACGATACAGGCACGCATCCTCTGACCAAAGATAGATGTGTTACTATATGTCTGAATATGTACATTTGGCAGACCAATAGGTTGATGACCTAACCAAGGTCTATACACCGGCGTGCTGGTGTGCATATAAGGGCATATGAGTAATATGATCTCTCAAAGGGATCATACAGGTTCATTACTGAACCGGAAGACATGAGCTCACTCATGAAATATTAGGGAGAATCAAATTCCGTGCACGGTCATCTCGCTTTGGAAGCTTGACTGAATTTGTAGGTTTGATATATACTTTTGGTAAGTATATGATGAAGACCTAGGTATGATATATATGCTTTTGAAAAGTATATGATCGATACCAACTCCCAATGATCGAATGAGAAACTTACTGATAAAACCATGAAGTAGACAGTATAAAGTTGATCTAATACTTCGGGTTTATTCTGGGTCTTCCAGTATGCACGATGTACAGGTATTGGGAATACCTGAGGGTGATGTGATCATGAACGATTGTATGACCATGACTCTTCCATTCCTAGGGAGTGATGAAACGGGTCTGGATTTTAGTGACTCCTCTTAGTAGAGAAGTAATTTGATCTTGGTCCAAATGTTGGACATTGATCTGATTGTGATTCAGATGCAATGAGAAGATTAGATTTGCGGTCTTGATTTAATCAAGCATCTATGGGAGGCCCGCGATCTGGATTTGAGATATGATCTCAATATCCAAGTCACTATACGTGGAACAATACAATCTTCCTGTCCTTATCTCCAAGTATCTGCGGAGAAAGCGCATTATCCTTGAAAGAGTTCAGGATAATTTCATTGTTGATATGTGTATCCGAGCATTGAGAAAATTGATAATTAAATGTGATTTAATTATCATGAATAATATGAATTTGATTCATATTATAAGGAGAGTTATCTAAGATAATTAAATGTGATTTAATTATCTAATATGTGAATAATGTGAATGCGATTCATATTATTTGAGAACAAGTGAATAGAGATCCAAGATGATTAAATGTGATTTAATTATCGTGGAT
Organism: Ottelia alismoides; assembly: GCA_037367405.1. Taxonomy (NCBI): domain Eukaryota; kingdom Viridiplantae; phylum Streptophyta; class Magnoliopsida; order Alismatales; family Hydrocharitaceae; genus Ottelia; species Ottelia alismoides. The sequence goes on from JAZKJV010003834.1 coordinate 551,307, forward strand.
ATGAATAATGTGGATAGCAATATCCATATTAGTCATATATATTATAAATGTAATTTATAATATATAAGAGAGAGCTATTTGTAATTTACATTTGTTAATAAAATGTTGATGTGATTGGATTCACATTGGACAATTAATTGAAAAGGTAATTCACATTTTATTTTGGGTTGTGAATGTGATTCACAATTTTCCAATGGCAAGATTGCAATATTCAAAAAATAATTATGAATTATTTTTGTAGAGTAATTTACCACAATTGTTGTTGTAAATCTGGTAGATTTCCATGGAATAATGGAATCTCATGAGATCTCATGAGATTGCATGAGATTGCCACCAAATCCAATATTATGGAAGGACGTAATCTTCATTCCAAAATCTCCATCCTTGATTGATTTAATTTGAGATTGATTTATATTGATTTATCAATGTAGATTTGATCTAAATTAAATTAATTGTTGTTGTTTTTTTACCAACACAAATCTTAGCCATTAAAAGAAACACAAATCAATGAGATCCATTGGATTTGTGTTGCCCATGGATTGAGATCCATGTATCCCAAAATATTATAAATAGAAGGGCACCCCTTTGCTCTTCTTTACACACAATGAGAACATAAGTATCTCGCTCTACATGTCTACTTTCTCTCTCCCTCTCATGTAGCCATTGATGAACACCCATTCATCACTCTTTATTCCTTCATTTTAGCTAAAAATCTTTGCAAAACACCATGTAAATATTTGTAAATATCATAAATTATCAAACAGCATGCTTTGTGTGAATAACAATAATTAGCATATTTTTGTGTAAAAAAAGGAATAAAGAAATAAAGAAAAAGAGGGAAATATTTAGAATAAATATTGAGTGACCCGAACCCAAGGGAGGGCCATCATTGGCCTGACCGTAAAATAAAACAAGTAGAGAGAGATAGGGTCATTCACCATTGTACATATATTCTCCCTTTTGGTTTATATATTTTATGTTCATAAAAAAAGAATATATTTGTATTCCTCATAACGTGTATATATTTATATAAACAAAATAAAAAATAGAAAAAGAAAAATAAAAAGAAAATAAATTCTCTCTCTCACCCTTGTATATACCATGTAAATATGTACACATACCTATTTATTCTACCCTTGTAAATAAATAATAAAATCAAATAAAAAATATTTTATATCCCACATTTTATTATTTAAATAAATAAAATATAAAATGGGGATAATTCTACAAAAATAAAATAATAAAAATAAAATTCAAAAAATACCTAGGTATTTATACCTATGTATAATAATGTATTATGTATATACATTAATTTATTTTTCAACAAAAAAATAAAAATCACTAAAAAATAATTTGAAAATAAAAACATTTTTTATGTTGTAAATATTTCGAAATAAAATCATTTACTATTTTTATAGAATTTACAAATAATTTCAAAATGGTTAATTCTCATTGGTCCACGGGGGATGTTGACCCCCGGTCAACTCCCCCCTGGACCACTTAGAATCCAGACCTCGTTTCGACCCGATTTCTCCCCTTTTTCCCGAATCGATCTGCCTCCCATTAACCCAAACCCCGAGCCCTGATTGTTGCTCGACTATACGAGATTCACGCCAGATCATTTCCTTAGGGGTCCATGCATCAATGTGCGCACCTGACTCCAATCTTCCCGGACCCCTACGAGTATATAGGATCACCTCCAGTCGCCTTCTTCCACACCTTTGTCCCCTCGTCTTCGACCCAGTGACCTCCACCTTCCTCTTCGAGTGACAGCGAGTGAGCTAGCATGTTGCAGCGAGTGTTTGGAGGCATTTACCCTAGGTCTGGCGACCATCATCACCGAACTCCGTCACCGGCGAAACCCGAGCCTCTGGAGGCGTCGCTCCATCGAGGTGAAGATCCCAGGAGGACCAGGACCACCATCCCAGACGTTTCCCTCCGGCAGGTACCTCTGTAAACTTCTAGATCGTCGAGTAGGTTTGATCTTTCATATCTCGCTCCGCCAGCTCCGCCCCAGTGGCCGGAGCTCCGTCACCTCATCTTATCGGTATAGATAGACGCATCGACCCATCGTCACCCCCCTTCCACGATCTGATCATCTCGATCTTGGCTATCCGATCCAAGATCGATCCAAGATCCAAGATCGGACCCCCCTACGCCATTCCACCCCGCTTCCCATTTTTTATTATTTAATAACCCATGCCGGAGAACTCCTCCGAGCCCAAGCTTTCATTTGCAGGTGAATAAGCGTGAGTCACCCCCCAACTCGCCTCTCGCATACCTCGCCGGAGTAGCCCAGGTCCCTCTTCCCTCTCCGGAGGATTAGACCATTGGGAGCTCCATCGGTCACCACCACCCAACACGGAACTTCATCGCGAGATGAACCCCCCTTCCCGATCTTCCATCGGACATGCGGAGCTCCTCCACTTCACCGACGAAGTTCGTCCAGGAGGTATTCATCCATACCCTCTCTCCCCCATCGAATCACGCTCACTTCCAGATGCAATCTGAGCCATTCGAGATCTGCCACTGACAGGCCGTTAGATCCACGATCTGACGGCCACGTGAACCCCACGTCTGCCCTCTTGTAAGGATCGTCCGATCTGCTAAGAGGCATCATCAGAGCCGCACGTCCACCAACCCATCTGCACCAGACACGCGGCCCCCCACGTGACCCGCACGCGCTTTGGCTGGGTAATTTACGCCAGACCCCCCTGTAGTTTATTTCAGTTCTTATTTAGTCTATTAAATAAATTAATACACTTGGACAATTTGCATATTAGGACCTGTAGTTTATTGTATTTGCACTTTAGTCCTTATTTTGTGGATGCACGCGCTTCGTCACGTGAATATTTGGGAAATTTGCATGTATGGGCTAGGGTTTGTTAAATGTTATGGACTGCTAGTTTAGTTTTGATATTTGCATATATGCCCTGTGAGTGTTGATTTCGAACATGTGCAGGATTTGATGTGCATTTTACACGGAACCCCTATAGTTTCTGCACGTGTTTCATTTTAGCCCATAAAACTTGTTTTTTCTTGCGATTAGGTCCTTGTGAGTTGTGCCTTGTTTATTGGATGAATAAATTATCAAATTAACTCCAAATCTTCTGAAATTTAGATATGTGGCTCCTGCCACTGTGTAAAAATTTCAGTATTTTTTTGGAACATTTTTGTTCAGTTTTTCTATTTCAAAAAATTCAAAAACCTCTATTTTTACTACTGTTTGAAACATAAAATCAATTAAAAATATTAAAACCCTCCAAAAAGTCTAAAAAATTAGGTAATGTTTGTTTTTGTGCCTTCTTGTTTCAACGTAAATTTTGCAGCATTTGGATATATAAAACACCTAAAAACTAAAAAACCCTAAAAACCTTACAAAAATCATTAAAAATTCTAAAAAATTAGTACAAATGCAATTTCTTGTTATGTAGCTTAGTTTTTACTTGTAGTTTCATATAAAATTATCTCCAGATTTTTATAGGCTATTTATCTATTTTTAAATAGCCTTTTAAATCTGGCTGCACAGTAGTTTCCTTTTTTCGCCTTATTTCATTTTTATAAAATCAACAAAAACTATAAAATTTGTGAAAATTACCAAAAATAGTTAAAAAATCACAAAACCCAAAAATATTTTTATTGCAATTTTTGGATTTGTTTTGATGTGTTTAATAATTTGTTGAGTGTGTTCCTTTTAGCCTTTTTCTGCATTTTCTGTATAATTAAAATCACAAAAAAATTCAAAAAAACCATAAAATCCACCAAAAAGATATTTCCTTATTTTATTTCATTTTTAGACTACTTTGTAGGCTCTCTAAGGCAATCCGTGCTCCGTGTGTTCGAACCTGGTCGCTATACGAGGTTAAATAAATAGCGATACCGCTATTCGGCATTTTTTTCTGATTATTCTTTTTGGTGGTCTTATTTTTTTATTGATTGATCTTCGAGGGATTGAGGTTGCAACGACCCGTGATATTTATCTCCCTTAGTCTCTCGTGATTTTTCGATCAGCAGAATGGCACCGTTGCCGGGGATCATGGCTTAATAGTCGCTTTTTATTTTCGTAGTTTTTTCGCAACTTTTTGTTTATAATCGTAGATATTTTTATTACCATTTTATTTGCACATTTTTTTATAATAATCTGGTCTGATACACTTTTGTTTGTTTTCTTGCGGGGATCCGAGGACCGAGGCGGCTTTCTTCAGAAGCTGACGCAACCACGGGAATCGGAGGCGACTCCTTTCTGCATAAAGCCACAGGAGAGCGCGAGGAGGCAAACAGGAGTGCGGGGGCTGCACAATAGCCGTAGTTTAGCCATAGATTAGCAGTAGTTTAGTTTGATTTTCTGCAGAACCATTTTATTGTAATAATACAGGGTTAGACACTTGGACTTTATTGGTGATATCAGGGTCTGTTTCGCCGAGCACCGGTGTGCTCGGGGGACCTCACCACGGTTTTTGTTGGTTTTGATTTCCCGTATTTTATTACTGCTTATCTGATTTATGCAGTTTTGGCCTTAGCTTAGGATTTTATCTTGATTGTGACGTAATTGATTAGGACCAAATCCCGAATATTTGCCTGCACCTATAGATCGTAATTGGACCTAATTAATTAATTCACAAAGAAAAAGCCGGATTACTTAAACTCTAGTCCACGTTCCTTGAGGAGTCACATACAGCGGGCGCATGATCCGTTATGGCGGACACCGAGTGGCTCCCAAGATAGGACTCTGGACTTAGGATTGAGTACCCGGCTACTATTTTTCATGTGTAGAATTGCTCTGTCTAAGGCCGGTTTCTCGTACATCATATAGGTAGTTTAATTTCCGTCTTTACATTTATGCGCAGATCACTTTGCATGTAGAGAGCTGGGGGAAAGGTATACATTCTTACTCGACATGCATCATTGATTTCATCGCGCATCGGCTTTTTCATCTTCTCCCCCTTGTTTTCAGATTTAAATAATCAGGAGAACCGAAAAATTCGTTAGGCGTTGTTTGCTTGAAAAGTACATAAAAAAAGAAAAACTATAAAATTGGGACTGCTAAACACACTTGACCCTAAAAGATACTTCACCTAAAAATCTATCTTAGGAGAGCAACCCCCTCCTTGTTTGATTTGGATGAGCAAGAGAGCGACCCGTACACTAGGCTAGAGCCATATCTGATCTCTTATCAGACTATCGGCCTTTTATACGGGACAGTCTGTTAGGAGTATTGGATTCCCATCAGCTCGCATAACTGCTCTGATAGACTGAATTTATAGCCTAAAAAAATTGACAAGATAATTGACCGAACCTTTACGGTCTTCAGCTCTGAGTTGTGTAGGTGAACCGGGGGTTTGTTTTATCATCTTGTGTGTTTCTAGATCTCGTCAGCCTGACTCTCCAGATCAAGATGATGGGCAGGAGGTCCCTTAGGCAGCCTTTGGCTGCACCACTATTAAGCACTCCAGCCCATTCATCTAGATTTGTTCGTGAGAGCCGAGACCCACTCTACGAACCCGAGTTCGATTCCGCCCTATTCCCCCTTGACCACCCTTCTACCAGTTATGAGATGTCAGTGCCAGATCATAGAGAGCAGCAATCAGCTGATTTATCGGCACCTGAGTTTGGGTCTTTTGCCTTTTCAGAGACCATGGCTAGCAGCGAGGAGCACACCGAGGGTCCGAGAGCAGAGACGGTGACATATGTGTTGGACCAGGGTGCGATCAACAACACCCTGTTAGCTTCCCTCGAGACTATGCAGCGATAGATACGGAATCAGGGAGCTTTCATGGTGGAGATGCTGAGAGAGATGGAGAGGTTGAGGACAGAGCGAGATCAACCGAGAGCCGCAGGAGAGGGAGATCCAGATCAACCTGAGGAATCGGTCCAGCCAACACCAGCTAGACCGATGCGAGAGTTGCACAATCCCGGATCGATGCTTACACATCGGTGGATTGTACTTCCAGCGATCGTAGGGGACTTCAAGTTCCCCCCACAGACGATTCAACTTCTACACCGCTTCCATGGGCTCATGACTGAGGAGCCCCATCTTCATCTCCACGAGTTTGAGATGATCTACAGCACTATCCATGATCGGCATGTGGACGAGGACACCATTCGAATGATTGCTTTCCTTTTCTCCCTTGTTGACCGAGTAGCCAACTGGCTGAAGCATTTGGGGAGATTTGTGACCACCTGGGAGCAGCTCCGCACCAAGTACTTGAACAAGTACTATCCACTCGGGCGGACCAATGCAGCGAGGGCCCAGATCATCAACTTCTCTATGCTCCCCAACGAGCAGTTCCATGAGGCATGGGAGAGGTTCAAAGAGCTTACAGACAGATGCCCGCACCATGATATCTCGAAGTCGAACCTAGTTCAAAGATTTTTCTGCAGACTTACACCAAAGCTACAGGACTTGGTGAATGTTTCATGTGGCGGTTCCTACTTCGCCAAGGATGAGGATCAGGTCTGGGCCATCTATGAGGAGATGGCCGAGAACTATACAGTGATGTCCAGACCTCTACACTCAGGGACGTCCACATCCACAGGACGTGCAGTTTTAGAGGATAGCACGGGTCGATGCCGGTCCTTCCACTTCGTCAGCGGCAGCCCCATAGGCAGAGTCCAGAGCCGCAGACATGGGCATCATCAACGACAAGCTGGACCAGATCGAGTTGATTGAGAAGAAGCAGTGCCAGGGCATGACTCAGATCGATCAGATGGCACAGACACTGAGTGACCTGAAGACCCAGAACATGTGTCTCCAGGAGGCACAGACGGCTTCTCAGCCCCGTCTCAGGTCACGGGTAGACACCGACAGCAGCAGTTCGGCCCAGCCCTCCGCCTCGTACCGACAGGTCCACCATGTGCAGGAGGAGCACTACCAACCGCAACAGTACGTCCAGTCACCACCTCAGGACAGTCAGATGGTGGTGTATCAGCCGGACCAACCCTTGGCAGTACACCCCCCACCAACCTACGAGCAGGAGCCGTTGATGGATGTCAACGGGATTTGGTATGACCGACCCCAGCCCGTTATCCGACGAGACCATCCCGGATTCCGCTGGTCGGCCGAAGGCACCAGTTCCTAGCAGTAGCCTCCAGTTCAGGGTGGCCAGTACGGCCAGCAGTGAGAGACTCACTAGCAGCCCCATCTCCCAGCACACCAGCATCAGCCATCCCACCACCAGTATGATCCCCGTCCCTATCAGTAGGGACAACCTTGGAAGCGAGAGCAGCCTCAGCAGCAGTATCACCCCCAGTACTCCTCTCACCCGCACCAGCAGCAACAACCTCATTACCAACAAGACAACCCGTCAAGTTCTCATGGGCCGACTTATGAGAACCCCGCACTTGATTGCTTAGCCTGCCTCATGTCCGAGTAGTAGGCCACATTCCAACAGGAGATGGATGTGTTTCATCAGGAGATGAGGGAGATAGTGAGAAGGAAGACCGCCATACCTGCCCAGATCGAGCCGAACCCGAATAGCCTCAAGAGGAAGTCTGAGCAGGTAGAGTTCACTGAGATTACCACTCCTAGTGCTTCACTTGGTGATATGTCTGCATACATGTTTGATGCTGATTTTGTTACACTTAGGAGCGATAGGATGCCAGCAGGAGGTGTCTCGTTTGAGCGACGATCCCATGCCACTTCAGGAGCGCCAGGCGAGGAGGAGAGCGGTAATGATGCCGCTAGAGATGATGATGGTGGTGCTGACGTCACCATGGATGTTGATCCCACCGAAGGTACTGAGACAGTCGCTTTACCAGATGGAGGAGGTGGTACTAACGCCACCAGACCAGTTGCTGAGCAAGAGCGCGTTACTGACGTCGTGAGTCCAGATGCCGAGGGTGGTACTGAGGCCACCATTTTGAGTTGTGCCAGTTCTATTTTTTTCCCTTTGGCACATATATCTCAGGACATTTCTGCAAATAAAGGGAAGGGTTTATTGTTTTCGGATTCACATGTATTGCTTGATGATGTTTGCGTGGATTCTGCTTTGCCTGAGCATTCCAGACCCTCTCCTAGTCCTTCATCTGAGAAGTACCCAGTAGTCCCCATTCCCCGAGCACTCCACTTGGCTAAGGGGCAGAAAAAAGAAAATCATAAAAAGAACCACTAGATAGAGTTCAGCCAGCAGATGATAGACCGATTTCACATACAGCTGACTCTACAGGAGGCCTTGGAACACATACCTCTCTTCCAGAGATCACTCAGAGACTAAACCACAGTTAGGAGGAAGAGGCAGAACCACCAGTCAGAGATCCATGTGCTCACTCGTGCCACATGTTTCACGATTCATAACCGCCTGCCAGCCAAGAGGCCAGATGCTGGAGCCCCGTATGTCAGATGCCATATTCATGATCAGAGGTTAGACCGTACTCTATTAGACAGCGGTTCTTAGATCAACCTACTTCCAGCAGCCCTACTCGACCGCTTCGAGTTAGGCCCTCTACGATAGAGCAGGACGGTCCTTCAGTTTGCTGATCGATCTGTCAAGAGACTGAAGGGGTTGCTGAAGGATGTTGTCATCACGATTCAGGGCCTGAAATTCCCCGTGGACTTCGTTGTGTTGAACGTGGAGATCCCTGAGTCCGTGACTGATACCCCATTATTCTAGGACGCCTGTTCTTGGCCACAACCAAGGCAGTGTCCGACCATGATAGCGGGAAGGTGTACTTTCACATCGAGGGCGAGAGTATACAAATAGAGACGGTCGAGGAGACTAGAGCCAGAGATTCAGCTTGCTCAGACCGACTTCCGATTCAGAGCAGATGACAGAGGCAGGGCGAGACATCCATCAGGACTACGATTTTGTGATTACAGATGACGAGGCAGTTTGGGCAGATCCAGTAGCACAAGCCATCCTCTCACCTTCAAAGTTTGCTGATGTAGAGATGCTAGCAGAGGAGAGCTTGGAGAGCGCATTCCTGGTCCAGGATACATCTCAGGTAGCAGAGCCGGTTCCCGATCGTGAGGCAGATTTTGTTTGTAATTCTGATACAGGTCCCTCGGAGTCAGATATTGATTGGGTAGAGTTTGATGATTTGATACCATGTCTGACATCCACAGAGCCTACAGCTAGAGAGGAGGCTGATCCCACACAGAGCAGAGACACACCAGCAGAGCAACCTTCGCCAGATTTAGATTGCGAGCGAGAGTCTCATTCTCCCATGCAGATTTGGCCGCATTCACTCAGACTTTTCAGAGGCCAGATCCACCAGCACCATGTTGTCTAGAGCTGAAGCCGCTACCGTCATCGCTGAAGTATAGGTTCCTTGCGGGTGAGCATGAGATGTACCGAGTTATTATCTCCGCTGATTTGACAGAAGAGCAGGAATCCTGTTTGATGGGGGTTCTTGAAAAGAACCGCAAGGTGATAGGATGGAATGTAGCCGATCTCCAGGGGATAAGTCCGGCCCTGTGCTCTCACCATATCTATCTCGAGGAGGGCACGAAGCTGTCGCGTGAGTTCTAGTGGCGACTGAACCTAAATCTTCGAGATGTTATCATGAAGGAGATCTCGAAATGGTGGAGCGCTAATTTTATCTACCCCATCTCCGACTCCAAATGGGTCAGTCTGTTACATGTGGTGCCCAAGAACACGGGCATCACCACAGTTGTTAGTGAGTTTGGAGAGGAGATCGCTACATAGGTAGCCACTTCTTGGCGAGTTTGTGTGGACTACAGATGATTGAACCAGGCTACCAAGAAGGATCATTTCCCCCTGTACTTTATTGATCAGATTATAGAGAGGCTGGCAGGTAAGAGCCATTATTGTTTCTTAGACGGGTACTCCAGATACAATCAGGTGGCCATTGCGCCCGAGGACCAAGACAAGACTACCTTCACCTGTCCCTTCGGGACATATGCTTTCAGACGCACGCCCTTCGGATTGTGCAACTCTTCGGCGACATTCCAGAGATGCATGTTGTCCATCTTTTTGGACATGGTGGGGGAGTGCATGGAGGTCTTCATGGACGATTTCTCGGTCTACGGCAACAGATTCGATTCTTGTCTTGACTGCCTAGACCGCGTCCTTCGGCAATGCATAGAGGTTCACCTTGTGTTGTCTTGGGAGAAGAGTCACTTCATGGTGACTCAAGGGACGGTGCTTGGCCATATCATCTCCAACAGGGGCATGGAGGTTGATCCGGCCAAGGTGGATGTCACTAGAAAACTTGATCCACCATCCAACTTATGACAGTTACGGTCTTTTCTAGGGCACGTCGATTTCTACCGACGATTCATTCATGATTTTGGCAGGATTTCCCGACCGTTGACTGATCTGCTGATGAAAGACACCGAGTTCCTTGTTGATGATAAGTGTCTAGCGTCATTTGAGACTCTCAAGAGTCTAGTTGTAGAGGCTCCTGTTCTCCAGCCACCTGATTGATCTCTCCCATTCGAGATCATGATAGATGCCTTCGATTTTTCCATAGGGGTCGTGCTGGGACAGAGGAGGTATGGAGTCCACTTTGCTATTCACTACACTATCTGGACATTGGATGCCACTCAGCGGAACTACACCGTCACTGAGAAGGAGATGCTAGCCGTAGTATTTGCCCTAGATAAGTTCAGATCTTACATCATTGGATCAAGAGTGACCATCTATACCGATTATACCGCCATCAGGTACCTCATGGCAAAGAAGGATGCCAAAGCCAGATTGACCAGATGGATCCTTCTACTCCAAGAGTTTGATATAGAGATTAAGGATAAGCCTGGAGTCAAGAATGTGGTGGCGGATCATCTCTCCCGATTGGAGTATCTTGAGGATTCTAAGTAGATTGAGCCTATATGTGAGACCTTCTCAGATGAAGCGATCCTTGCTATCCCCTCTCTCCCATGGTATGCCGATATTGTGAACTATCTTGCCGCCAAGAAAGTTTCACAAGATTGGCCCAGGCAGAAACTTGAGACCTTCCTCGCGAAGGCCAAGTTTTACCATTTGGAGGATCCCGTCCTTTATTATGAAGGAGGGGATAGCATCTGGCGTCGGTGCATTCCTCAGGAGGAGCACCACAGCGTCCTTACTTACTGCCACAAGCTTGAGGCAGGAGGACATCACTCTGGGAGGAGAACGACATAGAAAGTGCTCCAATCCGGCCTATGGTGGCCTCCTCTCTTCAAGGACTCCGATGAGTTCGTGAAGGGGTGTACTGACTGTCAAAGGATGGGCACTTGTGGACGTCGTGATATGATGCCGATGCAGCCCATTCACTTCTGTGAGGTTTTTGACGCATGAGACATCGATTATATGGGTCCATTCCCTAAGTGTCAGGGCTTTGAGTACATTCTGTTGGTCTTTAATTATGTGAGTCGTTGGGTTGAGGCCATCCCCGCCGAACTGCAGATGCTAGGACTGTTTGCCGATTTTTGAGGAAGAATATCATTTCACGGTTCGGGGTACCTCGAGTGTTGATTTCTGACGGGGGGTCTCATTTCGTCAACGATAAGGTAAAAGCACTTTCTAGCGAGTTCAGCATAGACCATCGAGTAGCCGCACCGTATCACCCTCAGACTAATGGTCTTGCTGAAGTGTCGAACAAAGAGATTAAGACTATATTGCAGAAGGTCGTTCGCCCTGACTGAAAGGATTGGTCACAGCTTCTGAACTCGGTCTTGTGGGCATATAGGACGTCCTTCAAGACTCCTTTGGGTACATCTCCCTTTTGCCTCGTTTATGGCAAGCCTTGCCATTTACCTGTTGAGCTGAGACATAGGTCACTTTGGGCAGTCACTGATATACTTATGGATCCAGTGAGTGTAGGAGATCAAAGGAGGGCAGGGTTAGCAGCCCTGGAGGAGCTTCGTGATACAGCCTTTTCGAGCAGCCTACAATATAAGGAAAGAGTGAAAGAGTGGCATGATTCTCATATCAGCCACAAGCAGTTTGAGTTAGGATAGAGAGTATGGTTGTTTGATGCTAGGCTTTATTTATTTCCAGGGAAGCTACAGAGCAAATGGAAGGGACCCTATTTGGTCCGAAAGGTACATGACAATACGAGTATCGATATATCTGAGTTGTCTTCTGATGTTACCTTTCATGTTAATGATCAGCGGCTCAAACCATATCTAGATCATAAGCCGCGGGTCGTTGACGTTTCCCCTATTCACTTTGCGTGAGATGTGGTCTCTTGACTTACATCTATTGCATCTCACGCCTGATTATCATTGTTCTTCCGACTTGTATATATCTAGTTGTTCACATCACTCCATTCCTTAGTCGCACACCCCTTCTTCATCTTATGATTCTACTATACTTAGGGTGGATTTTACCCTAAGTATAGGGGGTGTAAGACTCTCGGGTAGTCTATTGATTCTTTCTACCTCTATTTTGCTGCCTATACTTAGGGATATTTTACCCTAAGTATAGGGGGGGTAGACCTTGTATATCCTTCCACTCAGATTTCCCTTCATGTACAACTTGCTATACTTAGGATTACTTGATCCTAAGTATAGGGGGAAACATCGAGTCCTCTTCATTCTATTCTTTGATTCGTCTTTGTATATACCGTTATTTTTCACTTCCCTATACTAAGCACGAGTTTTGTCTTCTTCATCGCTCTTGATGTACTCTGAGGACATCGTTCGAGCTAAGTATAAGGGGGTGTCGTATATGTTTCATATATACTTTAGCCATAACTCGTACTTTGTGTGAGTATGTCAATAAATAAAATGGCTAAAAATCCATAAAAATTTAAAAAATTTCCTTGTACATAAAATTCTTCTTGCACATATATAACTATTTATAAAAATTATTTTTGTACAAATGTTTGTAAAAATGATTTGTGTAAATAGTTTGTAAATATTTTGATATCAAAATTATGTACATAGTACAAAATTTTGTAAAATGTTTAAAAAACAAAAAGTTTGCAATAACCTTGTGTAAATGTTTGTAAATATTTTGCAAAAGTTTGCATTCATGAATACATCCATGTTTTCAAACATTTTTCAAAAATTTTGCACATTTGTAAAAATTTGTAAAATTTGCATATATGTAAATATTCATATAGTTTTTCCAAATCATAGTTGACATTTAAACTAGCCTGGAATTTAATTGGAAATGGGCTTGGTTAAGACCTTAATCCACATAATTCTAAGAGGAACCTTATAGGGCTTAGGATTAAGACTTTTTAGGTCCATTTGGACTTAATTCTTTAAGTCCACTAGGCTATGAGCATATGTCATCTTGATGAGCCTAAGTAGAGCACTTAACAATGCACACATGACCCTCAGAGATAATGGCTTTACTTGCACCAGCATTTACACATAGCTCTCCACGGATGAGGTGGTGAGGAGGCAGTTTCCTTTGGCTTTGGGTAGCATATGAGGGTAGTACTTCTAGACAGAACCTCTCTTCTTATAGTGAAGGAAGTACGTCTCAACTTGGTCTGGTGGTGATGAAGTCTAAAGACAGGAGTTGTGGGTTGCAATAAAGCTTCAAAAGAGGGATAGTCTACTGGATCAAGAGGAAAAACTCCTTAAGTATATATGTTGTACCATGTAGATATGTTGTACATATGCACATCAAAAAAATGTGCAAAGAAAGAAAAACTCCAAAAAAGTGGTGGGTCTGATTGAAAATAAAATACCCACCGGAGTGTATATAGTCAAATAAAGCAAAGCTTATGCTACATGACCATCTCATGAAGCTTGCAGCGGGAGACTCAGCTACACTGGTTAGAGCTCCCAAGGATACATGGCTACACTGGTCATGGTCAATTCTCTTTTTCCCCCTCTTCTTGAGTCGGTTGTACTTGAACTTAGAAGGGAATACCCCGCTCCTCGAGGAAAGAGTTGCTAGACTGAGGCATTAGAGTTACCTTGTCAAGGGGGGTTGTTTCTTTGTCATTTCTGAGGTGGGGAGCTACATATCACTTACACAGTACAAGGAAAGATTCAGGGTCATTAGAGTTTGTGTATGTAGACTTGTTCTAATCTGGTTTATTAAGGAGTCTTGACCATAGATTGGTGGAACTTAGAGGCTGTTAAGTTTAATCTTAAGTCCAAATAAGGTTCCAACAAATTAATAATCCAAAGGTCTAACCGAGCTCCATATTTCAATTTAATGAAGGAGAGTTTAATAATCAACCTTTATTTCCCATCTTTTTCTTTTTCTTTCTCTTTTTCACTTCTTTTTCAAATAAATGTTTGCTAAGGGACTAGCAAAAGTAAAGTATAGGGGGTGATGAATCCCCATTCATCACTATTTATTCCTTTATTTTAGCTAAAAATCTTTGCAAAACATCATGTAAATATTTGTAAATATCATAAATTGTCAAACAACATGCTTTGTGTAAATAGCAATAATTAGCATGTTTTTGTGCAAAAATAAAGGAATAAAGAAATAAAGAAAAATAGGGAAATATTTAGAATAAATATTGAGTGACCAGAACCCAAGGGAGGGCCAATCATTGGCTTGACCGCAAAATAAAACAAGGAGAGAGAGATAGGGGCATTCACCATTGTACATATATTCTCCCTTTTGGTGTATATATTTTATTTTCATAAAATAAAAATATTTTTGTGTTCCTCATAATGTGTATATATTTATAAAAATAAAATAAAAATGCGAAAAATAAAAATAAAAAGAAAATAAATTCTCTCTCTAACCCTTGTATATACCATGTAAATATGTACACATACCTATTTATTCTACCCTCGTAAATAAACAATAAAAATCAAATAAAAATTATTTTATATCCCACATTTTATGATTTAAATAAATAAAATATAAAATAGGGATAATTATACAAAAATAAACTAAAAAAATAAAATTCAAAAATAGCTAGGTATTTATACCTATATATAACAATATATTATGTATATACATTAATTTATGTTTCAAAAAAATAAATAAAAATCAAATAATTTGAAAATAATAAACATTTTTCATGTTGTAAATATTTTGAAATAAAATCATTTACTATTTTTTAACGAATTTACAAATAATTTTGAAAATGGCGAATTCTCATTGGTCCGTGGGGGATGTTGACCCCCGGTCAAATCCCCCCCCCCCCTAAACCACTTAGAATCCGGACCTCGTTTCAACCCGATTCCTTCCCTTTTTCCCGAATCAATCCGCCTCCCATTTACCCAATCCCCGATTCCTGATTGTTGCTCGACTATCCGAGATTCACGCCCGATCATTTCCTTAGGGGTTTGTGCATTGATGTGCGCGCCCGACTCCAATCTTCCCGGACCCCTACCAGTATATAGGATCACCTCTAGCCGCCTTCTCCCGCACCTTTGTCCCCTCGTCTTTGACCCAGTGACCTTCACCTTCCTCCTCGAGTAACAACGAGTGAGCTAGTGTTTTGCAGCGAGTGTTTGGAGGCGTTTGCCCTAGGTCCAGCGACCATCATCGCCGAGCTCCGCCACCGACGATGCCTGAGCCTCTGGAGGCATCGCTCCATCGAGGCGAAGATCCCAGGAGGACCAGGACCTCCATCCCAGACGTTTCCCTACATTAGGTACCTCTATTAGCTTCTAGATCGTCGAGTAGATTCGATCTTTCATATCTCGCTCCCCCAGTTCCGCCCTAGTGACCGGAGCTTCGTCCCCTCATCTTATCAGTATAGATAGATGCATCGACTCATCATCACCCCCTTTTCAGGATCTGATCATCTCGATCTTGGCTATCCGAGCCAAGATTGAGCTAGGTCCCTTCTGTCACCTCCGCTGGGAACCTCTTCGCCATTCCACCCCGCTTCACATTGTTTCTTATTCAATAACCCATGCCGGAGAACTCCTCCGAGCCCAAGCTTTCATTTGCAGGTGAATAAGCGTGAGTCACCCCCCAACTCGCCTCTTGCATACCACGTCGGAGTAGCCCAGGTCCCTCTTCCCTTGCCGAAGGATTGGACCGTTCGGAGCTCCATCGATCACCACCACCCGACGCGAAACTTCATCGCGAGACGAATCGCCCTTCCCGATCTTCCATCGGATGCATGGAGCTCCTCCAGTTTGTTGACGAAGTTCATCCAGGAGGTGTTCATCCACACTCTCTCTCCACTGTCGGATCATGCCTCACTTCCAGATGCAATCTGAGCCGTTCGAGATCTGCCATTGACAGACCGTTAGATCCACGATCTGATGGCCACGTGCACCCCACGTCTGCCCTCTCTTCTAGATTGTCCGATCTGCTAGTAGGCGTCATCAAATCTGCACATCCACCGGCCCATCTGCACTAGACACGTGGCCCCCCCACGTGACCCGCACGCGCTTTAGCTGGGTAATTTACGCCAGACCCCCTGCAGTTTATTTCAGTTCTTGTTTAGTCTATTAAAAACATGAGAAAATCACCAAAAACACTTAAAAATAACAGAACCCAAAAATATTTTTATTGCAATTTTTAGATTTGTTTTGATGTGTCTAATCATTTGTTGAGTGTGTTCCTTTTAGCCTTTTTCTACATTTTCTCTATAACTAAAATCACAAAAAATTAAAAAAAACATAAACTCCACCAAAAAGATATTTTCTTATTTTAGTTCATTTGTAGACTACTTCGTAAGCTTTCTGAGCCAATCCGTGCTCCTTGTGTTCGACCCTGGTCGTTATAACAGGTTAAATAAATAACAAGACCGCTATTCGGCATTTTTGACTGATTAGTATATTTTGGTGGTCTGATTTTCTTGTTGATTGAGCCTCACTATTCGGGTCGCAACGACCCTGATTATTTTTACCTTAGTCCGATAGGGAGATTTTCGGTCATCGGTCGTCCACCATGGATGCCTTAGAGAGGTTCTCCATCGCCGCATCATCGTCGTTATGCTGCCCGATCATTTGCTCGTGGATCTCCATCTCCTTCGGTGAGCCTCGCTCGTGAAGAAGATGTCGGATCTTGTGTGTTGAGATCAGGAGATCCGCCGCTTGGATCATCAACATGGACTACGAGAAGCACGTGTTTCATCAACACGCTCGCAAGCGTCTCCTCCGTCAGATCGGACTTGAGACAGGAGGTCTCTTCGTTTAGAGACTTGATCGCAACCATGCTTCAAGAGGTAATCCTATTACTTGTTTTTGGTTTAGACGAACGATCTGAGAAGTGTTCTTGGATCATGTGGTTTCGTCACATAAAAAATTTTAATTTCCGCTGCATAGAACAACTAGTCCGACTAGTCGTTCTTCGTTGTATTCGATACGATGCCCACGCTTCCGTGATGCGCTTGAGGATCTCACCATATCCTTCACTCCCCTAGGCACTTAGAGTCACCATGCCAATCTGACCGTCCCCTTGATCATCGGAGCCACCCATTTGAGTGGAGAGAATTTACGAAGGTGCTGGACTTCACCGCGAGCCAATCAACCCTGTAGATCGACCAAACCTCTCGATCGAAGATCTCCCCCGCCAGTTCTTCCAGCACCCTCTAGCGCTGTTGGATGAGCTACTCCCATCCAGTTTTGATCTGAGTCATTCATACATACCCCTTTTTGCAGCGTCAGATCAGATCTTTTGCAGATCTGAGCTGCACTTTCGCTCAGCCTTTCCAGATTGTCAGATCTGTCCGCCAATGGTCATCAGCACCGTATGTTAGAACTGTCGTAAGCATATGCCATGTGCCTCGTATAGTATATTTCACTCACGCCCTTGCCTTTCTCGCATTTCACTTAGTCCACTAATTGTAATAAATAGTTAAAAACTTTTTGCAGTCAGACCCTCGTAGTTTTAATATGTATATTTTAGTCCAATCGAGTTGTAGTCACGAGCACTTGCACACACTTTTTCGTGTTTGGCATATTATCTCCTAAACTTTGCATCTGCTATGGAATGAATTGATAGTTTTGATATTTGCATATATACCCCCGTGTGTACTGTTTCACGTGCTACGCATACCTTTTCTGGACAAATTGCATAGTGGCCCTCATAGTTTTTACTTGTGTTATTCTAGAGACACTAAAACATAAAGTAATTATAGAAAGGTCCATACAGAGTGTTTTTAATTATGTGCCTTTTATTTATTGCAATAAATAGCTAGTTAATTCCAAAAATTCCACAAAAATCATATGTGACTCATGTCTGCATGCTTTATTTGTGTCAATTTTACTACTTAATTTCTTTGCATTCTTCTCTTATTAAAAATTCAAAAATGCCTAAGAAGTGTTTGGTTTGCCTTATAAAATCAGAAAAAATCAAATATATATATATATATATTCTAAAAATGTTAGAGTAATTGTCTTTTATTGTCCTTAAGCCCCAGAATAATTTTTGCTCAAAAATATTTCATAAAAACCAAAAAAATGCAAAACACTTGAATACTCATAAAAATTATTTAAAAATCATAGAAAAATCCAAAAATTGTGATTTCTTACCCTGTTTGTAGATATTTGCTTATATTTTATATAAAAATTACTCTCAGGAGTTTTGGATAGTTTATCTATTTTTAATTTGTAAAATACTCCTAGCTATTCACTGTTCGCCTATTTTATCACTATTTAATTTTTAGAAAATTATAAAAATATCTAAAAAACTATAGAAATTACCAATACACTATAAAACATATAAAATCTAAAAATATTTTTATTCCAATTTTCTGAGCATTTTTTATTCCTTTGAAAAATACAAAAAGAGTGTTTGTGTATGTGTCCTTACTTATTTGCGTATATTGGAAAATTAAATTTTGAAAAAATAAAAACCACTAAAAATAATAAAAATCCTTTATCTAAGAAATCTTGCTGCATAGTGTTTGATTGTGATCCTTGTGTTCGACCCTGGTCGCTATACTAGGTAAATAAAAGTAGCAAAACCACTCACATTTGATTATTTTATTCATTAGTGGTTTATTTTCTCTTTGATTGTTCGAATGATTAGGGTCACAAGGACACTTGCTTAACTAGTAGATTAACTCTAGTTGAGCGTTCGAATCATCAGAATGACGTCGTTGTCAGGAGCACGACTAAGGAGTTAAATTTCATTTATTTTTGTCTATTCTTGCTTCTCTCTTTTATAATCCCTTCTGACCAATCTTCTATTTTTCTTTGTGTGAGGTACCGCTTGGCGAATGATTCGGTCTACTTGGAGGGACCTACACCCGAGGATGAGCAGAGAAGAAGGAGGAGCAATTATACTAGATTGAATTTAGATTAGTGTTATTATTTGCATAAATTTTTGTAATAACTTAGACATTTGGACACTCTTGTACTTGAACCTTATTCAGGGTTTGTTTCGCCGAGTGCTGGTGTACTCGAGGGACCTCACCGAGCTTTTTGGGATTTTTCATCTTTTATTTTTATTTGATTCTCGAGGTTTTGGCCCTTAGACTTAGGTTTTTTATGGTTGAGCTCAGTAGAACTAAGGTCCAAACACATTAATAGAATATATGTTCCTATATATCACGTTTTGGACTTAATCAAATAAAAAGCAAAATTAATTGGCTTAGAAACCACATGCCATGAGAAGTCGCATAGAGCGTTAGCAAGACCTGTTGTGGAGGGCATCGAGCAACTTCCAATACCAGACTCAAGTTTCTTTTTTGGTTAATTAGCATCAATTCTTCCCATAATAGAAGCTATCACCTAGGGACGATTTCCTCGTGCATCATATATATTAGTCTTAGTCTAGTCTTTAAATTTATGCATGGGTCACCCTGCATGTAGAGTGCTGGAGTGAGGTATACATTTCTTACTCTACATGCATCACTATGTTTAATCGCACATCATCTTTTCCACTTTCCTCCTCCAGTTTTATTGGACTTAAATAAAAAGGTAATTAGAAAAATTGTTAGAAGTTTGCCTTATTAACAAAAAACACCTAAAAAGAGATAACCAAATAAAACCTAGGACTGTTAAAGCACACTTGACCTAAAACTAAAACTTCACTAAAAAACGTTCTTGTTTTAGGGAGAGTAACCCCCTCCTTATATGATTTTACTACTGAGAGTTGAGCGATCCGCATACTAGGATAGAGTCACACCTGAACTTTCTTTAGACTATCGGTTCTAAAAATGATTACGTATTCTCCACTAAGGATTTTTCAGGTAGCCAGTAAATGGTCCAAACTTCCTTAGCAAAGTGGGTGGTTTAGAGGACCTTGTGTAGTGCTCCATCCTGAAGTAAAATCGGGTTGTTGGAAATGGTCAGTACTTACAACCATACTGGCTGGAAATAGGCACAACTAGTCATAAGAACTCGGGCCAGTCTCTAGGGAGAATCGAGCTCCTAAAAGCTCACTAACCCGCTTTGTAAGGTTAAATTATCACCTATAAAAATTTGACAAGATAAATGACCGAACCTTCACGATCATCATATTGTGTCGAGTATCTGAATTGGGGGTTTGTTTTCTCATCCTGCTTTCTTCCCAGATCTAATCTTCATAAATCCCCACATCACAATGATGGGCAGGAGGTCTCTTAGGCTGCCTTTGGGAGCACCGCTTTCCAGCATTCCTGCCTATTAATCTAGGGCGACTTCAAAGAGCTCAGACCTGCTCTCTGAACCCGAATTCGCCTCCACCCTATTCCCCCTTGACCACCTTTCTTCCATTCATGAGGTATAGCTAGACAGTCCAGGATAGCTATACATTCATTTGACAACACCTGATCTAGGGTCCTTTGCCTCTGTAGAGACCGTTGAGATGGACAGTAGTGAAGAAAGAACCGATGAGAAGCCACAAACATCCTCGTTCGTATTGTATCATGCAGCCATCAACAACACATCGCTAGATTTCCTGGAGACCATGCAACGACAGATTTGAGACCAGAGAGTAATCATGGTAGAAGTGAGGAGGGAACTCACACTAATGCAAGTCAAATGAGAAGAGCCAGACAGATAGGCTTCTTGTGGAGAAATACCAAGAGCTGAGGACATAGACAAACACCAAGATGAGCCACAAGACCTAGCCGTACCAACTTGCACCATGAGGCAGTTGTAGAACCTTAGTGCAACCCTCACACGCCGATAGATCCAACTGCCTGCTATCTTGTGTAATTTTGAGCTCCATACCCAAACCATACAATTATTGCCTAAATTCCATGGGACAACCACTGAAGAGCCCCATCTCCATCTGCAGGAGTTTGAGATGATTTGCAGCACCATCCATAACAGATTGGTGGACGAGGACACAATCAAGCTCATAGCCTTTCCATTCTCTTTGGTTGACAGGGTAGCCTACTGGCCGAAGCATTTAGGGAATGTTATCACCAGTTGGGAGAAGCGTTGGGCCGAGTACTTGAACAAGTTCTATCCACTCGGTTAGACCAATGCAGCTAGAGCCATGATTAGCAATTTCACCATGGTCCCCAATGAACAGTTCCATGAATCTTGGGATCGCTTTAGAGAATTCATGGATAGGTGCCCCCACCATGAGTTTAGCTAGCCCAACCTCGTCCAGAGTTTCTTCTGTGGGCTAACACCTAAGATGCAAGGGCTAGTGAACACCTCTTGTGGATATTCCTACTTCACCAAAGATGAAGACTATGTCTGGTCCCCATATTATCAACACTAATCATCATGTGAGAGTGAGACCAACTAGACTATAAGGGAGGCCTTCATTCAAAAATCATGACCGGTTCACTTCCTTTCTTTTGATATGCCATGACTCTTTTGCTAAGGGAAAATGGACTTCATAAAGCAGCGGTCGTCTTCTTGAGGTAGGTCAGTAAGGGAGCTGAAAACTTGGAACACAAAAAAGCCACTCATAGCTTA
This sequence comes from Ottelia alismoides, assembly GCA_037367405.1. Taxonomy (NCBI): domain Eukaryota; kingdom Viridiplantae; phylum Streptophyta; class Magnoliopsida; order Alismatales; family Hydrocharitaceae; genus Ottelia; species Ottelia alismoides. Next base: position 572,944 of record JAZKJV010003834.1, read on the forward strand.
ACGCAAGCAGGCTCGAGACCTCTTCGTGACTGAATCTACTTCAAAAAAGTGTACTTCATGAGCGATGTCGACGTATTATATTAGCCTTTGTTAGTCATCCTCTCGAGAAGTCATTTACTATAGAAATCAATCGCTTAGTATTCCGATGAAGATGATTCATATCATCCCATCTACGCTGAGGGGGCTAGGTGGGGGGTCAAGCACCGAATACGCTCTCACACCGCTTTTTTTATAGAAAGCTCAACCAGAAAAGTCTTTGTCCCGAGCCAAAAAGAGGCCAAAAATCGTGGGAACAATAAAAACAACCATCTCATTCTTTCCTTTCTTCAGTGATACCTTTTTCTTTCCCAGGGATGGGGTTGGGACTATCCTCAAGGACCGGGGACAACTCTAGAGTCAATTAAGTCAAAAATGTTGGAACCTCATGGTTAGGATAAGGTCATGGAATTGATAGAGAAATGTAGGGAACTAGGTAGTACCCGAGAATTGATAAAGAGAATAGAGATTCTTATAGAGATCATACAGAGAAATCGCAAAATTCCATACGGGTATAACTCTTATTTGACAACAGTCAAATACCCCCTTCGACCCTCACTCTCGTGCTCCCCACCCAGGGATCACTCGGCTCGATACCCTACAGGCTCCACTTGCACTCCAACTCACCATGGGTACCCTCCTTCTTTATTCATAAACACAATCTCAATAGAGAAGGCAGCTCGCCCAACCTGATGTGTAAAGCACTGCACCACTAAAAGATCCAGGGAGTTATCTCAACCCCATATAATAATGCCAGGGTAGATGGTGATAAACCATCTAAGGATTTCATTTTCAAGCATGCCTCTCTCTATAAAACCGAACAATGGGGAAAGCAACAAGCGTTAAGAAGGAAGATGACGACTTACGTTGCTTTTGATAAGAATCTTGTAACAATGCAAAGGCCAAGTGAATCTATGAGGAGATGGTCGAAAACTAAAAAGTGATGTGTCAAACCCGTGTTTACACTCATGGGAAACCTCTCCCGCGAGCAACTTCAAACCAGAGGATTGCACACATTCAGGTCGATCCTTCAACTTCTTATACGACAATAGCATTAGCAGAGTCTTCAGCTGCTTATATGGGCATCATTAGCCAGAAGCAGGATCGGATAGAGATTATTGAGAAAAAGGCATGCTAGGGCCTAGACAAGCTCAATAAAATTGATGAGCTGGCCCAAACATTGAGTGACCTGATGTCCCGGATCATGTGTCTCCAAGGGGCAAAAACGGCTTCTCAGCCCCATTCCAGGTCACGAGATGATCCAGGCAGTAGTTCTTCTTAGCCTTCCACGTCATATCACTAGGTTCACCTCATTCAGGTAGAATCGATTCAGTAATTCTTGCATTACCAGTTGCTACCACCACCTTCCTCAGACATTCAGTTGGTGTTGTATCATCCAAATCAGCCCATAGCGTCCCTTCCCCCACATGTCCATGACCAGTAGGAGTCGTTGATGGAAGTCAATGGGATTTGGTACTCCCTATCCCAACAACAGCTCTCGATTCGTCATGACCACCTAAGTTTCTGATGGTCCACTAGAGGTGCTTCATCCCAACAGCAGTCTCTGGCAAAGGCATGGTAGGGAGTGCAGTAGGAGCAACAACCCCAGTACTTCCAGTACTCGCAGCATCATCGTCCTCGTCCCAATATCAGGGCCAACAATGGAGGCAGCAACAGCCTCATCAACAGTACTCATAGCCTCCCCCTCACTCATATTAGCAGCAGACTCAACCTCATTTCTAGCGAGGCAACCCGTCTGGTTCTCATACTCACTCATATGAGTACCCAACCTTTGATGATCTCACTCGTATGCTATCTGAGCAGCGTGCTTCCTTGCAATAAGAAATGGATGGGTTCTGGCAGGAAATGAGAGAAACAATCAAGGGCAAGGCTGCCATTACCGCTCCGATTGAACCTAACTCGAACAATTGAAAAGAAAGTCTGAGCATGTACAGTATACAACGACCGCCTCTCCTAGTGATATTCTGGATGACACTTATTCTTTACTTGGTGCTGATTTTGTGACACTTAGGAGTGGTAGGAATCCATCCGATAGCTACTCGTCTAGGCGACAGACCACTACAAATGCTAGGGTCTAGATAAAGTCAGAAGTGGTGCTGATGTCACTCACCATGATGATGATGACAATGATACTGAATCCACCAATGATGTTGATCCTAACGACGGTGCTGAGGTCGTCAAATATCCAATTGCACATGGTCGTACTGAAGCCACCTATATTCTAGTTGATAGGCCAAAGTGTGGTGATGATACCACAAGGTCTGATGTTACCTGTGGTACTGATGCCACCAAGAATCCTTCTGTTGTGTTGACTTCTTTTGTACCTAGGGATATGTTTAGAAAAGTAAAAAATGGGAAAAATTCAAAAATAAAAAAATATGAATAAAGGAAAGGTTTATGTATCTCTTGTGAGTCCATCTATGGTGCTTGATGATCTATGCATGGATTCTAGTCTTCTGAATGCCCAGGAACCTACTCTCGACCCTCGTCTTTCTGGAGAGGGTCCCTTTATACCCTTTCCTCAAGCACTTCGCTATTGAAGGGTCCTAAAGTAGAAAATCCCAAAAATAGATAATAGTTAGAGTTCAACGAGCTGTTGGTAGATAGATTTCAGATCCAACTGACTTATCAAGAGGCACTTGAGCACATCCTTCTATTCTAGAAAAACCTTAGAGAGAAGACCACCATCCATAGGAAGAAGAGGAATCATAATGTCGAAATCCATGTGCTCACTCGTGCCACCTGCTTCGCCATCCAGAACTGATTTCTAGACAAGAGGCCTAATGCAGGAGCTCCTTATGTCAGATGCCATATTCATGAGAAGCGGTTCGATTGGACTCTATTAGACAGTAGTTCCCCAATTAACCTCCTCCTGCTTTCCTTACTTGACTGATTCAAGTTAGGCCCTCTTAAACAGAGCATGACAGTCTTTCAGTTTGTTGATCGATCTGCTAAGAGGCTGAAGGGGATGTTAAAGGATGTTGTAGTCACGATTCAGGGCCTGAAATTCCCCGTGGACTTCTTTGTGTTGGACATGTAGATCCCTGAATCTGTGACCGATACCCCCATCATTTTAAGATGACAATTCTTTGCCACAACCAAGGAAGTACCCGATCATGATAGCGGGAAGGTATACTTTTACGTCGAGGGTGAGAGTGTACAAATAGAGATGATTGAGGAAGCCAGAGCTGGAGATTCAGCTTGCTTCGAATAGAATTCCAAGCAGATGACAGATTCAAAGCTAGACGTCCATCAGGAGTGTGATTTTGTGATTACAGATGATGAAGTTGTTTGGACAGATCTGATTTCACAAGCTCTTGTCACACCCTCAAAGACTACAGAGTTACATATGATAGCCGATGAGAGTTCGGAGAGCATACTCATGGCACATGACATTTTAGAGGCAGACGATTGTGATTTGGGTAGTGAAGAAGAGTATGTTTCTTGTTATTCATATTCAGATCCCTCGGACTCAGACATTGATTTTGAGTGGTAGGAATTCAATGAATATTTAATGTGTTTGATGTCTATAGAGCCCACATCTAGGACAGAGATTGAGCCAGTACAGTTGATAGATATACCAACAGGGCCATCTTCATTAGAGTTTCAGATTCAACAAGGTTTCTCCCATGTAGATTTGGTAGCTTTCACATCAGAGGCCAGATCTACCAGCTCCCACTTGTCGTGAATTGAAAACCTGGCCACCGAGTATGAAGTACAGATTTCTTGTGGGTGAGCCAGATATGTTCCCAGTCATTATCTTAGTGGATTAGACTTAAGATCGAGAATCTCATTTGATGGAGGTTCTTGAGAGAAACGCAAGGCAATCAGAAGGAGTGTAGCAGATCTCCAGAGGATAAGTCCGGCCCTGCGCTCTCACCACATATATTTCGATGATGATGCCTAGACATCGCGTGAGTTCCAGTGGAGGCTGAACCTGAATCTTCGAGATGTTGCCATGAAGGAAATATCTAAGTGGTGGAGCGTTGATTTTATCTACCTAATCTCCGAATCCAAATGGGTTAGTTCATTACACGTGGTACCCACGAAGATGGTATCACCATAGTTGTGAATGAGTCTAAAAAGGATATAGCAACCTGAGTACCCAATTCTTGGAGGGTGTGTGTGGACTACAAATGATTGAATTAGACCATCAAGAAGGATCATTTCGTACTACCATTTATTGAGCAGATAATCGAGAGGTTAGCTGGAAAGAGTCATTACTGTTTTCTTTATGGGTACTCGAGGTACAATCATGTGGCCATAGCCCCGAAGACCAAGAGAAACTGAGGTTCACCTGTTCGTTTGGAACATATGCTTTTAGACGGATGCCCTTTGGTTTATGTAATGCCCGGCTACATTCCAAAGGTGCATGCTTTCCATCTTTTCAAACATGGTGGGAGAATGTTTAGAGGTCTTCATGAATGATTTTTTGATCTATAATGACAGGTTTGATGCTTGTCTTCCTTGCCTAGACCGAGTACTTCAATGTTGTATCGAGGTCAACCTTGTTTTATCTTGGGAGAAGAGTCATTTCATGATGACTAATGGGACGATCCTTGGTCACATCATCTCCAACAAAGGTATGGAGGTCCATCCGGCCAAGGTGGATATCATCAAGAAGCTAAATCCACCATCCAATTTATGATAGTTGTGGTATTTTCTGGGGCATGTCAGTTTCTACCGACGGTTCATACAGGACTTCTACTGAACTACCCGACCGCTTACTAATATGCTGACAAAATACACCAAATTCCTTGTAGTTGATAAGTGTCTTTTGTCGTTTAAGACTCTCAAGGTATTAGTTGTGCATGCTCCTATCCTTCAGCCACTCGAGTGGTCTCTCCCATTCGAGACCATGATAGACACTTCTGATTTTGCTATAGGGGCAGTGCTTGGACATATAAAGGATAACTTGTCGTTTGCCATTCACTACGCTAGCCTAACTTTGGGTGCCGCTCAACAGAATTACACTGTGATAGAGAAGGAGATGCTAGGTGTAGTATCACTCTTGATAAGTTCAGATCATACATTCTGGGATCCAAAGTGACTATTTACACAAAACAAACTGCCATCCGATACCTCATGTCAAAGAAGAATGCCAAAGCTAGATTGACTAGATGGATCCTTCTACACTAGGAATTTGATATAGAGATTAACGATAAACCCAGAGTTAAGAATGTGGTATGGAAAAACCTGAAAATTTCCCTTTTAATTGTGTCATTTTAAATGCATCGTAGTCGGAAATATTTAGAGTTAATAAAAAACTACTTATTTAATTAATGTCCAATTAAAGAGAGCAGTCAATTTTTTTACTTGGTATGTTCCAAGGTCAAACTCAGGGAGGCAACTATCTCCTTAGGTTGGTTAAAAGATGATCTCGAAGTTAGGTTTTCGGAGAGGTATTTTTTGGTATTTTTAAATGCAATAAATGAGGCGAATGCAATTTCGACAAAGTTCAAGGACTAAAATTCAAATTTCGATCAAACTACATCTAAAAACCCTCAAACTTGGCCAGAATGTGAAATGTGATGAAATTAAATTACGATTTTTTTAAATTTTGAATGAAAAATGAATTTTCTGTGAATAAATGAATGTAGACAATGAAATTTTTAATAATTAATTATAATAAATATCAAATCTAATTATTTTCAGGAAATAAAACTATCCATGATATAATAATGAATGCAATATCCTAGAAAAAACTTAAACCATAAAATGATGAGTTTAATACCTATTAAAAAATTGTTAGTAAAATATACAAAAAAATTTATTGACAAGTTATGCATGAAAATACAATTCTTTTTAGATATAATGTTCAAAATAACTAATTCTATGATCCATGAATTTTTGGAAATTTTTCGAGTGACGATTAATTAAATATGAATTTCTAAGTTTTGAGTACGTAAAATATGCAAATTTACACAAGAATATTAATTATTAATTATCCACAAACCATAAAAATATCTCAAGCATGCCATAATGTAGAGAATTGGTTGAAGAACCCATGCACATTTTTTATAAATAAAATGATGACAGAATGAAGTTCAAAATAACTAGAGAACATAGGGGTCTATTTGCAAACTTACAATAAAGAAATAATGCAAAAAATTCGGAGTAGGGACTAAAGTGTAAATACTGATACCTCGAGGGGTGTTACTGCAAAATTTCTAGTGGTCATGTACGGTTCACGTGACCCTGGGATGGATTGGCCTCTTCTGCAATTTGGCAAGACATTAGGGTGTTTGGTGAAAACGATCCCTCTCGTCATGTGTTGTGCATGCGGGGAGGGCCTCGGGCCTCCCGCCTAGTGGTGAAGTGTGACGGTGAGTCCCCTACTGGAGGCGAAGGGGGCGGTGCGCCGATGAGTGGGGCCGGAGCGGGCAAGGCGGGGCTTTGGCCTAAGGAGCAACCGAAAAGCGGTTGTTGCAGTTGATGTTGGAGGCCATTGGGGATATCTCCTAGGGCATGGCATTTGTGCGTTGCCTGTTGATGGCAATGACGCGGTGGAGCAGCTGAAGTTGGCACGCTACCCAGAGGATGGTGCGATGCTCCAATGGCCGACATACAACCGTGGGTCGTTGGGGGCGAGAATGCGAGGCAGAACACAAATAGAGGAGGGTATCCCACAGTTGGCGATGGGCAGAGACCTGGAGTCGATGAAGTGTGTTGATGGATACTAGAAGTGGATGTCGGCGGTGGAGATCTGCTAGGGTGTGTAGGTGAGGAGGGTCATAGCATAATTGGAACGATGCTCGGAGGCATGATGGATTGAACATAGGAGTGGGGTAAAAACAAGGGATATAGAAAATGAAAGAAAAAGGTGAAATGGGTTTGGATTGGGGAAAAGGCGCACGTGGGCTGATGGTGAAGATAGAAGGTGGAGTTTACCTCGTGTAATGACTGTGGACTGCGATGGCCGAGCAGCTAGAGGCCTACCGGAGGTGGGCAGTGCAGAGCGAAGCGTTGTGGAATGGACAGGGGATAGAATCGATGTAGAGTGATGTTGTTTGATTGGTGAAGGAATGAAGGAAACAAGGAAAGATCGGAGCGAGGGATAACATAGGAGGGCAAAGAAGGAAGAGAAGGAAAAAGAGATGTACCTGGGAGATATCTCGCCGGAGGGTGGCGAGAGCTTCTTAGCTCTGGCTAGTCGTCGCCTCAGAGAGTCCAGGAAGATGGAGCTCTGAAGCTGGGCAACTGCTGTTAGCGGCTGCGACGAGGTGGATGGCCACCTTGGATCTTGCCACGAGGAAGATGAGGTCATCGCTTGATCGAGGGGGACTCCTCTGTCACGGAAGTCAACCTGGAAGCTCTCTCTCTCCCTTCTTAGAAAGATGGAGGATGTCTCCTCTGATCGTCAGTCTATAGTTTAAATATAGAGGAGGGAGAAGGGATAAGGAGGAGAGAGGGGGTTTGTTGCGCAAAGGACGGCAGTGAGATGAGGGGAAGGGGTTGCGTCAATGCCGAAGGTAGCTTGTGCGAGGAGAGGATAAGGAGATGGTTGTTGGCGGAGAAGGAGGCTGGGGTTTGACTGTAGAGGGAAGGAAGGCCTCACGTGTGTGGCACATGAGGCGATAAAGAATTTTATTTTATTTTTTATTTTTTTCATTTTTTGATTTTTTGATTTTTCGTTTATAATAAAAACAAAATAAAGGGGTTAAAAATGAGTGACACATGGTGACTCCAGGAGCTGTCACGTGCTAACTGCAGAAAATCCAAAAATTAAATAAATAATAAATGGGAAAGAAATAACAAATAACCTCAGATTGAGAAGTACTCAACACAAAAATTGCTCTTCTTGATGAGATCTACAACTTTCATGAAGAGATCGAGAGCAAAAGAGGTCATCTGTGCAAAATAATATTTTTGAGGTACTCTATGTACATAAAATACATTGATTTTTGGGTTTTGTTATTTTTTGTGATTTTTAATCAAGAAAAATCAAGAAAATAAAGATAAAATGAAAAATAAGTATTTACACAATATTTTTTTGAATTTTTAATAAAAAATAAGAAAATAGGGAAATAAAATAATGAAGAAAAGTGAGTCCTTTGTACAAACTCTCACGGGACACTCGGACTCGGTCATTTTCTTTGATTTCGGTCTTATTTTGAATTTAGATTTTTGTGGATTATATTAAAACTTTCATCAAAGAATATAGATGAAAAATAAATAAGAGAAAAAGAGTTAATTATGTACATAAAATATCAAGTCAAAATCAGGAAAATTCAAAACACGTAAAAGAGGCCCAAACCCCAACTTTCACATACGAGCTCTGATTTTTATGAAATTGGTCTTTTTTGAAGTTCTTTGAATATGTATTACTTTGAAATTGAGTACACCAAAATAAGACACTATATGAAGAAGATACGAGCATTTTAGTCTGTCTAGTCTGAAATTGGAATTTTGTCTCACGGGCCAATTATTTTAGTATTTTTTTGTATTTTTCCTTTAATCTTGTTAGTAATATGTACACAATAGAAGTGGTTTGAGGTTAATTGGAGTTAGCATGAATTAGTTAAAAATGCATGAAATTGGGTGCAAATGTGTGATTATGAATGCAATTATGAAAGTTAAAGTGCAAATATTAATTTTACATGCATGAATGATAAAAATGCAGAATAAATGATGAAATAAAACTAATTACTTGGGAATGAAGCTCTATTTTCATCTTTTAGTGTGATGAATCATATATTCATCAACCCCCTATGCTTAAACCTTTCTCATCCCCGAGCAAATGAAAATGCAAAAGTGAAATGATTTTGGGTTCCATATCAAAGTCATGAACAAAAGGTGAAAATGGAGCTAGACCCGACCTTTGGATTGATAAGATGGTGGAACTTCTATGAGACTTAGGATTTTAAAATCAATAGCCCTCAAGTTCTACATATCATTGTAACAGATTCGGCTCAGCATTCATCTTAGATCAATCCTTCTCCCAAAGCATATCCCATGAACATTGAACAACTATCTCATGTGTGTGAAAGTTTTTAGCTCTCCCCATCAAGAATGTTGGACTACCATGCAAACCCCCTCCCAGTAACTCATCCTCGGGGAGTCATGTATTTCCTTCTAAGGTTTGTCACGCTATGTTTACAATCGAAAGGGGGAGAAATGAAAAGAAGGGGAAAATAACTGGAGAGTGACCAGTGTAGTCACCTCTTCTTTTGAAACCGACCAGTTTAGCCAAGTCTCCACTAAGAATACAGGTTTTCTTGAAGCTTGGACCTTTTAGGTCAGATATTTATTTGGTAATTTGGATTCTTTTTTATATGGGTTTTTGGTGAATCTGCATGGATCTTTTGTGCCCCTACGGATATAGAATCTTCTTTTTTCGTACATGTTTTGGGGTCTTAGAACAAATTGTACGCATCTATCCACCCTTTTCCAAAGCTTTATTTCAACCCATACTTCGATCTTTAGATATCCATGCTACCAGATTAGAGACCCATACAGTCTTTCAACACCTCATCTGAGTTGAAATAAGTGCATAGTTTGAGAGAATAGATTAATTCCATACTCAGAAGCTATACCAAGAATTAGGATACCAGGTTAGATACTGAGAGTCAAAGGTTGTACATTGTCATGCAAAACTCGAAGAATTAAGTCAAAAGATCTGAAGCTTCTAAAATCTTATTTCTCGGTGAAGTTCCTCTTGAAATTAGGTAGATTAAGGCCAAGTCAAGACCACTCTCCACTTCTACTCATAATTAGATTCAGAACCCAATTACTTTTCACTTTGCATATGCTAGATATGCTAAATGAAATGCAGATGCATATGAGGTGTAAAATGAGGTTATGTCTTATTTTTTATTTTTTTGATATGAATGCAAAAGTTATATGCAATATATTTTTTTGCAAGGATGATATACAAGAGTGATTTTTGATCAATCATTTTTTTTGATTTTTTTGTGTTTTGTTGTTCTTTTATTTTCTTTTTTAGTAACTTTTACCCATCCCGTATTTAATATATACGAAAATACATGAAAGTACGAGCTATGGGTAAATTATATATGTAATATATACAAGCCCCCCTATACTTAGCGTGTGCTACGTTCTCAGAGCACAAGAAGTGACAAGAAGACATAGCTCGTGCTAAACATAGAGAGAAGAAAAAAATAATAAAAAGAAGTAAATAAAACAACCACCCCCTGTACTTAGGCTCTGCTAAGCCTAATTATAGAAGAAGAAGAAGAAGAAATAAAGCAGTTGCAGTCAAGAGGAGAAATGGTTGAATATATACAGGACGGGCATTGGTCCCCCATATACTTAGGCTTTGGTCATCCTAAGTATAGGACAAGAATGAGTGTGAGAACTGATGAGATATGGAGAATATACAGATCAAATGAGGAGTAGAATGATGAATAAATACATATGGCATCGGGTCTCCCCTATACTTAGTGTTTGACCTAAGTTTAGGAAGAAAATGTACAAGGGAACTAATTGGGGTGAGTGAAAGGATGGTTGAGATTCAGATATGAAAGTGATGCGAATTCATGCGTACCCTAAGATAAGATCATGGAATTTTGGGATGCTCATTAATGAGATCTCCTCGATTTGGGCTAACTTCTCATCCAATCCTACGAAGTGCTTTAGCAATTTCCCATTCACAATGAACAGTTGTGCTCCATTTGTAAGCTCTAAAATCCATACACTGCCGTTCACATTTACTTCTCTGATAATGAAGGGTCCCATCCATTTGGACTTTAACTTGTCCTGAAAAATCTACAATCTGGCATTGAATAACCACACTTTCTGTCTTAGGACAAAATTCTTTCTTCCGATGTGCTAATCGTGCCAATGCTTGATTTTGTCCTTGTAAATCACACTGTTATCATATGCCTTATTTCTTATTTCTAAAAGCACATTTAGATCTATCTTTCTACTTTGTTGTCCTTCATGTGTGTTCCAGTTCAATTTCTTTAATGCCCATTCAGATTTGTGTATCAGCTCAACAGGCAGATGACATGGCTTCCCATAAACCATCCTGAATAGGGAGGTTCCAAGAGGAGTCTTGTAAGCTGTCTGGTATGGCCATAGAAGTTGGTCCAAGAGCTGGGGCCAGTTCTTCCTGTAAGGGCGTACGAGCTTCTGTAAAATGCCCTTCGCCTCCCTATTTGACACCTCAACCATGTCATTTGATTGTGGGTGGTATGGACTAGCAACACGGTGTTCAATGTCGTAGTCCTTTGTTAACTTTTTCATTTCCCTGTTAACAAAAGTGGCTACCCCCATCAGAGATAATGACTTTGGGGACCCCGAACTGTGAAATGATATGATCTTTCACAAACATGCAAACAGTTTTGCTATCCGTGGCTTGGGTGGGGATAACTTCCACCCACCTAGAGAGATAATCAATCTCCAAGAGAATGTGCTCATAGCCATTGTTGTTAGGGAATGGGCCCATGAAATCTATACCCCATGCGTCAAAAACATCAACCATAATGACCGGTTCCATGGGCATTTCATCTTTGGGACCGACAGTCCCTCCCATTCTCTGATATATTGGGCATGACCTAACAAATGCATATGCATCTCTGAATAGGATTGGCCAGTACAAGCCACATTGGAGCACTTTTCAGGTGGTCCTCTTCCCGGAGTGATGTCCTCCTACCTCTAAAGATCGGCATTAGGTGAGGACACTCATGTATTCCTCCTCATGAATACACCTCCTCCAGACAAAATCCGATCCTTCGAAGAAAAGGAACGGATTCTCCTAATGGTATTTCCTAGATTCCGACTTAAGTTGGTCAATGCTGCACTTGGGCCAATCATGGGGAACTATCCTGGATACTAAGATGTCCACCATGTTGGCATGCCATGGAAGAGAGATGACAGAAGAGATCGACTCGTTAGGGAAGGAGTCCTTAATAGGGTTAGTTTCAGAGGAACTAGGTGACTTTATGTGAGAGAGGTGATCATCCACTATATTCTTTACTCATGGTTTATCCTTGATCTACAAATTAAACTCTTGGAGTAACAGGATTCTCCTAAGAAGATGTGCCTTTGCATCCTTGTTTTCCATGAGGTACTTAATGGTTGTATGATCAGTGAACAATGTGACCTTAGACCCTAGAAGATGTGACCTAAATTTATCTAAGGAAAACACCACAACAAGCATTTACTTCTCTGTAATGGTATAATTCCATTGATCCTAATCGAGAACTTTGCTTGCGTAGTGAACACACAAGGAATCCCTTCTCTCCATTGTCCTAACAAAGCCCCAATGGCAAAGTCCAAATCATCTGTCATGATCTCAAAAGGAAGAGACCAATACATGGTGTGTAGAATAGGAGAATCCATGATTTTTATCCTTAAGAGCTCAAAGGCCTCGAGACACATGTGATCTACAACGAACTCTGTGTCTTTTCCTAAGAGATCTGTGAGCGGTGGGAAATCTTTGAAAACTCCTTTATAAATCTGCAATAAAAACCAATGACCATACTTGTTTAATGTTGGTTGGTGGTTGAAGTTTCTTGATCACATCCACCTTGGCAGGGTCAACCTCCATTCCCCTCTTGAAGATGACATTCCCCAACACAATGCCCTCTCGAACCATAAATGGCTCCTTTCCCAAGAGAGCACCAGATTTATCTCACTACACTTTTTGAGGACTCGATCCAAGTGAGATAGACAAGTACCAAATGAGTCACCGTGGACCGAGAAGTCATCCATGAAGATCTCCAGGAAATCGCCAACCATCTCAGCAAATATTGCAATCATGCATCGCTGGAATGTCCCCGATGCATTACATAACCCAAAGGGAATGCGTCTGAATGCATGCGTACCAAATGGACATGTAAAGCTGGTCTTTTCCTGGTCCTCTAGAGCGACAACTACTTGATTATTACCGAGTATCCATCTAAAAAGCAGAAGAATTCTTTCCCCGCAAGTCTCTACAGGATCTGGTCTATAAATGGCAAGGGGAAATGGTCCTTCTTCATCACGGCATTCAAGCATTTGTAATCTATACAGACATGCCATGACGTGGGTACTTGTGTCACGAGCTACTCCCCATCCAAGTTGGTGACTGTTTGAAGTCCCGCCTTCTTAGGGACTACATGAAGTGGTGCCACCCACTTGGAATCCAAGATGGGATATATAAACATTGTGTCACATCATTTTTCGATCTCCTTCTTGACCACATCTCAGAAGTTTGGATTCAATCTACGATGGAACTCACGAGAGGGTTTAGCACATTCTTCAAGGTAAATATGGTGTGGGCATAAAGCGGGGTTAATCATGCGAAGATCTAACACGCTCCAGCCTATGGCCTTACGGTTCTTTTCAAGGATCTCTAGCAAGCAAGATTCTTGTTCTCCAGTCAGGCTCGAACTGATATTGACCGGAAACATCCAAGGTAGGCCCGCACGAAAGGCATATTTGAGTGTTATACGTAATGGTTTGAGCTCAAGTAAAGTGTGGTCATCAAGAATATATGGTCTGAGCAAATCTGGCTCTATGTTGATAATAGATGGATTTGTCTATGAAGTATTGGCCACCAACTGAGTCAGTTTTGGAGTCGGATTGTCAAAAGTGTCCAAGCAATCGGCAAAGGCCACGCCCGATCCATCATCCTTGTCCTCTCATTGACCTGAAGGGAATAGGTTTGACAAGCCTAAGTCGGCTTCTGAGTCATCGAGGGCATAGGGGGATCCATGAGAAACTTCTCATGTGGATAATTTTTGATTTTGTAGGAACTGTCTAATGGTCGCATCTACATTGTCTTCTCCTAGTGAGAAGGACATGTCATCCCAAGTTGTCTGCTGCCACTAATCAACTGAGTCAACTCTGTAGCATTCAGCTTCTGATGAGAGATACTATGTGCTGCTCTCCGAATCAGGTCTCTGCCATTTCTTTTGATGCATCTCTAATTCTACATTTTCATTGTGTGCATGAAAATGTATCTTTCCCAGAGTATAATTGAAGATAGCTCCGGTCGTCCTCAGAAAGGGGCGACCAACTATGATCTGGGAATCTTGCCACCTTTGGGGGCATTCCATATCTAGGACTGTGAAGTCAACTTTGTATTGCGTCCCCTCAATGTCAAGGATAATGTCATTCAACATTCCCTTAGGACTTTTAATATATCGGTCCACGAATTGTAAGAGTGCTCTCGATTTCTTCAAAGGTCCTAAATCAAGGCGATCTATGAGGAAATAAGGCATTAAATTGATCGAGGATCTGTTATCGAGTAGACTTCGAGCAATGATGTGTTAGCAATCTGACTGGTGACAAAGTGTGCTCCTAGATCTCTCGTATTCCTGGGAATCTCATTACGGATCGCACAAGTAGTGGCTATGGACAACACATGCTTCACTGTTCGAGTGTTTTTTTTCCTGCTAGTCCTAACAAGTGTGCATCTAGCATTTAGGTACTTTTTGAATGCAGGAACCATGTCCACTAATTGCAGAAAATGAATTTTAACTTTAACATTCTCAGTGCACATCCTTTCTATCTCTAAAATGTTGAGATCATTTTTTTGAGAATTTTTCTTCTTTCCCTTAGATAAAGCCTGAGGGAAAGGAGGGAGAGACTCATGATGTGAAACAGAAATGTCAACATCTGAGTTTTTTATTGGAAAAGTTCAGTTGTACATGACTCTGACTTGGACTCGAACTTAGAACAGGACTCGACTAACATGCATGAAATGGAACTGAAACTGAAGATAGAAAATCTGTTGGTGATGCATCCAAGGTGGCCTTCTCCTCCCCCGAAGATCGGTGCTTGTGATCGTGCTCGATGTCGCTTTATACTTCATTTTGGATCTTCTTAATCTTCTAGATTGCCGGTGATAATGATTCTCCTCCTCTAAGTTGTCCATATGAGTTGTTTCATCGGTATCCTGTGCTCCATCTCGTCGTGCCAGATTAGGGGTCTGCATGATCCTACCACTCCTGAGAGTAAGATGGTGAATACTATGCGATAGGATCTCTTGATCTGATTCTAAAGAATCGAAGTAGTATACATGATCCTTCTAGCGGTTCTGTCCTTGGTTCAGGTTATTAGGATTAACCTGAACCTGTGCTGGGATAGAGGTTTTAGGTGTAGTGAACTCATCGCGCCATCGTGAAAGCCGATTGATGTCAGCTCTTTGATCATGATGTTCATTGCGAATGAGTTTGAGTTCATTAAGAATCCTCTAAAGTTCAGAGGTGCCCAAAGATGATGCTCCATGATCCTTCCCTTGGAATGGTTGCTGTTGACTCTATTGCGGTCTATTTGCTCCTTGATGGACTTGCTGACGATATTGGTTCTGCTGATGAGGGTACTGTTGTTGATGAGGGGGTTGATACTGGCGATATTGAGACAAAGGGGGTACTGTTGTTGCTGGTGGTGGTGGTGTCGTGTAACATTGGGATCATTGGTGTACCAGATCCCATTCACCTCCCATACCTGTGGGGATTCCGCGGTGGTTGTCTCAATGAACCGTCTCTCATGGACTTCAGGTTGATACGGAGTCCATGTGCTGTAGGACCCCTACATGGGCTGCTCCTGGATGTGATGCACTCGATAAACAGGAGGTGTAGATGGGGTAGGTATCTTGATCTTGGACACCTGATCAACTAATTCTGCCATCTATTTCGGAAGCTTGGCGAGGTTCTCCCATTCAGCAAGCTTGTGTATTTCGCTCACCTTCTCAATTTGGTCAACCTTAGTCAACTTATCACTGATAATCCCCATGCTAGGGAGCAAGTCATTTTCCAAATTGATAGCAGATGTTCTCACTACCTCTTGAGATACATGAGATGGAGGTGGTTTGTGGTCAATTGGAGTTAGCATGAATTAGTTAAAAATGAATGAAAATGTGTGCAAATGTGAATATGATTATGAATGCAATTATGAGTGTTAAAAAACAAATATTAATTTTACATGCATGAATGATAAAAATGCAGAATAAATTATGAAATGCAACTAATTACTTGGGAACGAAGCTCTATTTTCATCTTTTAGTATGATGAATCACATATTCATCATGGTGGTGATCACCTCTCCTAATTAGTGGATGTTAAGGATTCTGATGAGACCACACATATTATAGAGACATTCCTAGACGAGGCGATTCTTGCAATCACCTCGCTTCCATGGTATATTGACATTGTGAACTATCTCATTACCAAGAAAGTTCCACAAGGAAGGCCCAAGTTGCGACTCAAGATCTTCTTTGCGAAGATCAAGTTGTACCATTGGGAGGATCCTGAAGGATATTGTGAATCCTTAAGCGCATCACGGAAGCGTGTCGATCGCATCGTATGTAATCGGAGCAACTAGTCGCACTAGTCGCTAGATGCGACGGAAATTAAAAAAATTTAAAACTAAAGATGAAACCACATGATCATGAGAACACTTCTCGGATCATTTCATCAAACCACAAAGTATAAGGAATACCTCTTGAAGCGTGGTTGCGATCGTGAGATCCCAAACAAGAGATCCTCATGTCTTAAGTCCGATCCACGAAGAATGCACTTGCAGGCGCGATGATGAGTCGTGTTCCTCCCCGCAATCCTCGATGAAGATCCAAGCAATGGATCCCCTGATTTCGTCAAACGAAATCCGTCGTCTTCCTTTAGAGTAAGCAAGTCCAAAGAAGAAGGAGATCCTCGAGTCGTCGAAGGTGAAGGCAAGATGCTCTTCTCCTCAATACACAAAGTGGACGGCCACATGAATTTGAGGAAGAGAGAATACACGAGAATGAGAGAGAGAGAGAGAGAGGGAGTAGTAGGCTTCTACAACTCTTTAACATGTACCAAGAAAGGATAGCCTACCCCTCCTTTTATATTAGTTTAGGATCCAATGGATCTCAATCCATGGGACACATAGATCCAACGGCTAGGTTGATCCATGCATTAATCAATGGTCATCATTGTTGTTGGTTAAAAACCAACAACATTAATTTATATTAAATTAAATATATGTTGCATTATCATGAACATAATTTAATTCAATAAATAAAACAATAAACACAAGATAATGACATGATAATTTAAATGATAATTATCCACCTAAATCACATGGATAAAGATAATTATCCATCCATGAGATTTTGTGGATTATCTCATTCTTTTAATTCATATCATTATCTCTTGTTTATCTTGCAACATTATCCACTAAATTAATTCCCAATTAATTAGTGTATATCTATTGCAAAATTATCCACCAAATTAATTCTCGATTAATTAGTGAATATTTCAATCATACCATTGAAAATATGTGAATCATATTCACAGCCCAAACTAATTTGTATATTACATTTCCAATTAATAAATCAATGTGAATCCAATCCACATTATTAATTAACAAATGCTATTTACATAAATTCTCTCTCTTTAATATATGTATATTATAAATCATATTTATAATACACAAATTGTATGCATAGTATTATCCACATTCTCTAATCCTTGATAATTAAATCCCATTTAATTATCTTGGATAATAATTCTCACAATATGAATCACATTCATATTATGCTTGATAATTAAATCTCATTTAATCATCAAGTTCTTCTTGCTTGGATATGAAGTTCATCAAATCAATTATTCTTGAATCCCTTCAAGAATAATGTGCTTTCTCCGCAGATACTTGGAGATAAGGACAGGGCGATTGTATTGTTCCACGTATAGTGACTTGGATGTTGAGATTTCATATCAAATCCAGATCTTACGAACCTCCCATAGATGCTTGATTAAATCAAGACCGCAGATCTAATCTTCTCATTGTATATGAATCTCATTCAGACCAATGTCCAACACTTGGACTAAGATCAGATTGCTTCTCTACTGAAAGGAGTCACTAAAATCCAGACTTGTTTCATCACTCCTTCGGAATGGAAGCGTCATGGATATACAATCGTTTATGATCACATCACCCTCAGGTATTCCCAATACATGTACATCCTACATACTGGAAGACCCATGGTCAACCCGAAGATCAAGATCAATTTTACACTGTCTTCTTCAGGGTTTGATAACTAAGTTTCTCATTCGATCATTGGGATTTGGTATCGATCATATACTTTCCAAAAGCATATATCATACCTAGGTCTTGATCATATACTTTCCAAAAGTATATATCAAACCTACAAATTCAGTCAAGCTTCCAAAGCGAGACGACCGTGCACGGAATTTGATTCTTCCCAATATCTCATGAGTGAGCTCATGTCTTCCGGTTCAGTAGTGAACATGTATGATCCCTTTGAGAGATCGTATTACTCATATGCCCTTACATGCACACCAGTGCACCGGTGTATAGACCTTGGTTAGGTCATCAACCTATTGGTCTGCCAAATGTACACACTCAGACATATAGTAACACATATGTCTCCGGACAGAGGAAGAGTGCCTATGCTGTGACAACATTTAACATAGGACTTAGGTTATCTCGATCTCGTTAAGTCAACTCTTTGACCTAACTAATCTGACACCTCCGAATCTCTATTCCTATGCAGAGGACCTACATCAAGAGGTCGGTCAGATATCAGCCTATGTGAGAAAGGATTGCCATCTCCTACTCAGGCTGGAGATCACATCTTAACAATCATTTGTCGGTGCTTGATGAGTCCTCAATCCAACTCTTTAGATATTCCTATGGTTCAATAATTGAATCAACAGCTGTATGATCATTAAGATAGCCATGGTACATAACCCTAATTGTACAGAGGGACCTATTATGCAAATTATTTATTCTTCATTTCAGATCAAGGAATGATATTTGCAATAACATTTATTGCATAATGGCTCGCCGTGGGCTCACATGTCCAACAGATCCCACCCTTTAACATAAAGGAGTGGATAGTATATGGCGTCGGGGTATTCCTCATGAGGAGGACCATAGCATCCTCACCTATTGTCACAAGCTTGAGGCAGGAGGACATCCTCGTTCAACTGCAGACAAAGACTGTTTGCAATTTTTTGAGGAAGAATATCATTTCACAGTTCGAGGCACCTAGAGTCTTGATTTCAGATGGGGGGACTCATTTTATCAATGACAAGTAGGGGCTTATGCTAATGAGTTCATCATTGACTATAGAGTTGTGACCCATATCACCCACAGACTAATGGTCTTGCTGAGGTTTTAAATAGGGAGATTAAGACTATTTTGCAGAAGGTTATCCATCCAGACCGAAAGTATTAGTCACAACTTTTGGACTCGATCTTGTGGGTCTATCGGACTTCCTTCAAGACACCTTTGGGAACATCTCCCTTTCAACTCGTTTATGGCAAGCCATGCTACTTACTAGTCGAAATCAAGCACAAGTTACTTTGGGAAATTACTGAGCTATTATTGGATCCCAACAGTGTAGGATATCAAAGGAGAGTTGAATTCGCAGCCTTGGAGGAGTTGAGAGACACAACCTTCTCAAGTAGCCTACAATATAATAATCGAGTGAACATATGGCATGATTCTCACATCAACCATAAATAGTTTGAGCCGAACCAAAGAATATGGCTATTTGATGCAAGGTTAATATTGTTTCCAAGGAAATTCAGAGTAAATGGAAGGGACCATACCTGGTCAGAAAGGTGCACGACAATGACAACATTGATATATCTAAATTGTCTTCTGATTCCACCTTTCGAGTCAATGATCAACACCTGAAGTCATATCTTGATCATGATCTGTTGATCGCCAACATCTCCCCTATTCATTTTGTACGAGATATGATCTTTGACTCACATCACCTGCATGTCATACCTGATTTTCACTTCCTCTCCACAACTATATAGATCCATATTGCCTATAAAACTCATTCATTTGGTTTAATACCTCATATCCATCTTATGATTTTTCTATACTTAGGATGTACTTGATCCTATGTGTATGGGATGTATTAGACTTGTGAGTTTCCATTTCTCCATTAGCTATATTTTTTGCTTCCTATAGTTAGCAATATTTTATCCTAAGTATAGGGGAGGTAATGTCGGTACACTCTAACCCTCGATTTTCCCTCCTTTCTACAGTCTTATATACTTAGGATTACTTGATCCTAAGTATAAGGGCATCATTGGATTGTATTCATTATATTCTTTCATTCATCGTTGTAGTATAGTATTCTTTTGAAGGATACGAGGAATCCTCAAGCGCATCACGGAAGCGTGTTGATCGCATCTCATGCGATCGGGGCGACTAGTCGCACTAGTCGCTAGATGCAGCAGAATATAAAAAATTTTAAATCAAGCGATGAAACCACATAATCACAAAAACATTTCTTGGATTGTTTCATCAAACCACAAAGTATTAGAAATACCTCTTGAAGCGTGTTGCGATCACAAGATCTCTAAAGTAAGAGATCCTCCTGACTCAAGTCCGATCTACGAAGATGGCACTTGCGGGCACGATGATGAGACGCGTTCCTCCCGCAATCCTCCATGAAGATCCAAGCCTTGAATCTCCTGATTTTGTCCAACAAAATCCATCGATGGAGATCCACGAGCAATCGAAGCGACAACACAACGTCGTAGAGACGATTGCTTGTTCCCTCAAAACACAAGGTGGACGGCCACCTTAGAGAGAGAGATGTCAAGAATGAGAGAGAGAGAGAGAGAGAGAGAGTAGGCATGTACAATTCTTGTATCATGAAGAGGCTAGGGTTGCCCTCTATATACTAGTTTGGAAGTCCATGGATCACAATCCATGGCATATACAAAATCAATGGTTAGATTGATATGTATATTAAATCAATGGCCATGATCATTTGTTGTTCAAAAACAACAACATATTAATTTATATTAAATTAAATATATGTTGCATTATCGTCAACATAATTTAATTCAATAAAATTAATTATCACAAGATAATATAATAATTATTAAAAAGAGGATAATTGCCCACCTTAAAACATGGGGTGTCACGCATGACTAATTCATGGGTAATGCCACCTCATTTGGTGGCTAATTATACCATTTTTTATTTTATCTTATTATCACTTATTTATTTGCAATATTATACACTAAATTAATTCCCAATTAATTAGTGTATATTTATTGCAAAATTATCCACTAAATTAATTCTCAATTAATTTGTGAATATTTCAGTCATGCCGATGAAAAAATATGAATCATATTCACAGCCCAAACTAAATTGTAAATTACATTTCCAATTAATTACTTAATGTGAATCCAATTCACATTAACAATTAAAAAATGTTATTTACAAAGTTGATCTTTCTCTCTAATATATTATAAATCATATTTATAATATATACACAGATATTATGAGTAGCACTATCCACAATCTATATTCCTTGATAACTAAATCCCATTTAATTATCTTGGATAATCATTCTCATAATATGAATCCCATTCATATTATTCTTGATAATTAAATCTCATTTAATTATCAACATCTTGTTGCTTGGCTACATAATTCATCAAATGAATTATTCTTGAACTCCTTCAAGAATGATGTGCTTTCTCCGCAGATACTTGGAGATAAGGACATGGCAATTGTATTGTTCCACGTATAGTGACTTGGATGTTGAGATCTCATCTCAAATCCAGATCTCACGGACCTCCCACAGATGCTTGATTAAATCAAGAACGCAAATCTAATCTTCTCATTGCATATGAATCTCATTCAGACCAATGTCCAACACCTGGACCACGATTAGATTGCTTCTCTACTGAGAGGAGCCACTAAAATCCAGACATGTTTCATCACTCCCTGGAATGGAAGCGTCATGGTTATACAATCGTTTATGATCACATCACACTCATGTATTCCCTATACCTGTACATCCTACATACTGGAAGACCTATGATCAACCTGAAGATGTATATCAATTTTACACTGTCTTCTTCAGGGTTTGATCACCAAGTTTCTCAATCTTGGTCATTGGAAATCGGTATTGATCATATGCTTTCCCAAAGCATATATCATACATTCAAATTCTTGTCATGCTTCCAAAGCATGACGACTATGCATGGAATTTGATCAGTCCAATACCTCATAAGTGACCTCATGTCTTCCGTCTCATAAGTGAGCCTGTATGATCCCTTTGAGAGATCGTATTACTCATATGCCCTTACATGCACACCATCACACCGATGTATAGACCTTGGTTAAGTCATAGTCCTATTGGTCTGCCAAATGTACACACTCAGACATATAGTAACACATCTGTCTCCGGTCAGAGGATGTGTGCCTATGATGTGACAACATTCAATATAGGACTTCGGTTATCTCGATCTAACTAAGTCAACCCTTTGACCTAACTAATCTGACACCTCCGAATCATTATTCCCATGCAAAGGACCTGCATCAAGAGGTCGATCAGATATCAGCTGTTATGAGAAAGGATTGCCATCTCCTACTTAAGCTGGAAATCATCTCTTAATAATCATTTGACGGTGCTTGATGAGTCCTCTATCTAGCTCTTTAGATATTCATCCAAACACCAGCCACTATGATTCATTTAATGAATCAACAACTATATGATCATCAAGATGGTCGTGGTACATAACCCTAATTGTACAAAGAGACCTACTATGCAAATTATTTATTCTTCATTTCAGATCAGGGAATGATATTCGCAATAACATTTATTGCATAATGGCTCGTCGTGGGCTCGCATGTCCAACAATCTCCCACTAGCCCAAAGAGCCATTAATGGGCTAATCATTTAAACCCACACTCATGTGGCAATCATAGGCTATTTAGAAAAATGGAACATGTCCAAGGTGTACTACAAATGTGACAGTACCAATACCCTCTTCTCTTTGCTTATGAACACCTTCAGAACTAAGATCCATGAGGTATCCTTGAAATCATATTTCAAGATATGGAATAGCCAGTTTAAAAAACACTTATTATCATCCTTATATCATTTTAAAATGATTAGGATATTATCTACATTTAGCACGATGAACACAATGGCACTCCCACTAAGCTTCATATGATTCATCAAGATTCTATCTGAAATCATAACATTTATAATTTCACCAAATCTTATGTTTTAACAATAAGAAGCTTATTTGAGTCTATAGATGGATTTATTTAGCTTTCACACCTTACTTTCCTCAATTATGAAGCCCTGGGGATACTTCATGTGAATATCCTCGGAGAGGTATTCTTAGAGGAATGCAATCTTGACTTACATCTTGAAGATGCAATAGTCAAGTTGTGTAGCTAAGGTTAGCAATATTTTGATGATTTTAAGCATGGTCACCGAAGAGCAAGTCTCATTGCAAGCAATGTCTTCTCTTCCGATGTGTAGCTCATGGCTATGAACCGTGCTTTGAAGGTCTCTACCTTCTCATCAGGTTCCCTCTCCTCTTGAAGATCCATTTACACCTTAACGGGTCTTACCCTTATAGGTGGATCCTCGAGGGTCCATATACAACATTTGTATATGAAGTCTACTTTAGACTTTATTGTTGATATCCTTTTCATGTCACGATCCTCAGGAGCTTCATCACATGAAGTCTGATCATTGTCAGACTTAACTGACACATGGAATACATCCTCAAACTCATTTGAAGAGGTATTAGTACTTCATCTTTGATTGTCCCTTTTAGTTTCCGATTTCAAGAGCCTCATTATCTTCTCAAGATCAAACGAGTTCCTACACTTCATTTTGATCTTGATTCTTAAGAGAGTCATCCTCCAAGAATCACATTCTCAGAGATGAGATCTTTTAAGAATCTCATGGTTATAAAGTAGGTATCCAATACCATCCTTTATTATCCTAATGAAGTAGCACTCTCAAGTGTTAGATTCTATCTTACATCCATGGAACCTTATTAAGGATATATATTGTAGTCTCGACTACAAATATATACCTGGAAAGTAAGGGATAATTATGTTAAAAATTCAGCATTGATCAAATCATGTCACACATGATCCAATTGTATCTCCCTACAACTCCATTGAGTTTAGGTGTGTTAGGAGGATTGAGATATAAATGATATTCATATCTTCATAAGGTATTCTTTGAATTTATCTAACAGGTACAAGCTACCAAGGTTAGATCAAATTCATTTCATCTTTCTTCTAACTTTGGTTCTAAACCAAAATTGCGAAATCTTTGAACATTTCAAAGGTTTCTTAGGTGAAGAGAAGAAATCTTATATCATACATAATCATCAATAGATATCACATATCAATAATGTTTACTATGATATAGATGATCGACATACATCAATATGTATGAGATCCCGAATACCTTGACATCTTACACCTTTCCCAAAAAAAGGGTGTATTGGACATTTTACTTTGAATACAATATTCATAAGTATGTAAGATTTGAAATTTTTAGACATTCTAAAGTTTCATCTCTTACTTGTCTATTGATCAAATCAATAGGTAAACATCCAAGGATTGATGCTAGATCATTGTTAAATGATCTTCATCATCCTATTGATCTTATAAAGGTTTTAATTTTCAATATTAGAAATCTTAATGAACCATTCATAAATTTTCTAATTTTATGGAGTCCACTAGATGTTAGATTACTATCTAAAATATATCCATCATAACTCTTTATGATAGTTTTATCTCAGAACTCATGTTTATTTCCAACATTTAGAAACAAACAATGAGTGTATTCTAATATCTAGCTCATAGATACATTCTCTAAAACTAAGGGCTCTCCCACTAAGAATATGAAGTCTATCTATCCAACAGAGATTGTTGCAATAATTACATCAATATCCATGTAGATGACTATTAAACCTTAAGATCAAATTTCTAATCTTCTAATATATATATATATATATATGCAACCAATTGCAAGTGTCATTAGAAGATTGGGATACAATTATCAGACTTTATCTTATGAAATAAGTAAGTCAAAGTCAATGATTATATGTAGATTATTCTGATGCTCTATCTGAGTCCTTCACAAAGGATTTTAGACAGACTTGATAGTCATATTATCAACACATCAACTTATTGCAGTATTGACATTCATCCAACTCTTTGGATGTCATATGGAAGTCACAGAAGTACAATCAACTCTTTGATTTTACTTCTCACATGGGTCTGACCCACGCTTCTACTATGCTCTCTTTATCTATAAACAACCATTGTTCAAGACAAAGAATCTTTTATGTTGAATTCAAAAGATTTCAATACAAGAGCACTTCAACATTTATACATGCTTCATTAAATTCATACAAAATGATTATTATGAAGCTTCATGAATGACTTGAGTATAGATAGTAGAATGATGACACTCATCATATGTACATACATTTTAACACTTGGAGATTTAGGTTCAGGTAGGTATTCAAACATTTTTGAATACATCATCTCTTTCAAGCTATCTTTCTGCATAATGCAGAGAACCATGTCATTCATGATTAAATGCCTAGAGCACACATGTATGCCATAACATCTTCTTAGATTTTATAAGGATTATTTGACAATTGCGATCATCATCGACATGTCACTTCCAAGCTACACTTGATGAAAGATCAAGACTATAGAGACATACAAACCCTAAGGTGATGTCTTATTGTCTTATTTAATTGTCATTCCTCGCTATGTCGAGGAAACTTGCAAATTGCAACCACATATATTATGTGTCCAATTGCAAGTACAATATCTGGATCATGAGTCCAATCCATGATATTTTACTGGTTATTATTGAGTATAACATTGAGTGGGTTTAATGAAGGATTATCTGAAATAAGAAATTTGCATAAGGGTATATTATATATATATATGTTTTACTTTGATTTAGGAATTTTTATATCAAAGTTATCTTGCCTTGTCAACAATGAAAGTTCATTCCCTTAGTCACTTTCAATGTAAGAGATATTCTTACCATTATATCTCTAGCAAGATTTGGGATCTCCTTTCCTATATTTATCACATCCCAATAATATGAGAACTTGTTACTCCGATAAAAAGAAGCAGGAACACATTCCACCTTGCAAGTCCAACTTGCATTTCCCAATTCGGTCTTTAATACCCGAGCCCACCACCCCTAAGGTGATGTTGACCCGTCATTAATTGAACCAACCGTCAACAGGCTTAATACTCGCTATACACAATCCAATATCTCCCCAATAATATGAGGAGTCAATATTGGGGCCACTACGTATACGACCTTACTCTTTCGAGAAGCAAAGAACCCGATCCAAATAAATCATATACAGGATCTGTCACTTCGGACAGGCGTCTCCTATATACAACATTTGGAGACGGAATCCTTTGCCT
This sequence comes from Ottelia alismoides, assembly GCA_037367405.1. NCBI lineage: Eukaryota > Viridiplantae > Streptophyta > Magnoliopsida > Alismatales > Hydrocharitaceae > Ottelia > Ottelia alismoides. The sequence goes on from JAZKJV010003834.1 coordinate 599,167, forward strand.
TGACGGGAGACCATGGATGTCACTTATGTGATCCTCCACCTCATATTCAAATTGTAATAATTAATTATCGTGAATCATATTCACATAATTAATTCTTCCAAGGGAAATACACATCTATTTATAAATAGAGTATTTTTAATTGGATATAATCAGTTTAATCACATTAAATTAATTATCAATCTAATTATCAATCAACAAACTTGATTATTGCTTGAATCGTAGGTATAATCTCAAAGTACGTATTATTCGAATTTTAATAATTAGAAAAATACACTTTGACTTCTCTGGCATTATCGAGTCCCTACCCGCTGTCATGGCTAGTACCGACGGGAGTGGGACGGACCACATCCGATGCAACCTGCTACCCCAATCCTCCCCGACTAGACACCATATCCACCTCAGGAACGGATAATGCCAGATAGATCATTGTATACTTTGAGATGCTCATCGATTTTTTAACCGAAATTATACCATATAATATTCATCAAAACCATTTTGATAATATTATAAGGAGATTTGCTAAACAAATCCCCAATCCTATTCAATCAAGAGGGTTTTGCATGTAAAAGTTGTCCTACAACTATTGTAGGATAAAGTAGGGTTTTGCATGAAAATAATGTTTGTTGATGATTTCATATCAACCAATCATGATTAAGATCAACTATCTTATCATCTTGGTTAGTGAAATGTCATTCAATGAAATAATTATCTCTTTAAATATTTCACAAATATTTATCAATAATCATTTCAGAAAATTAACAATTAATTTTCATCAACTTATTTGAATGACTATCACAAGGTTCATGATCAAATTTGTCATTTTTCAGTAGTGATCCCTACTCACTAAAATCAACATATCTTGATCAATTTAAATCCAAATTACGCAAAATCAGTTTCCTAAGATTTATAATTTTATTTAATAGAACCCAATAATATTTCACACATTTCAAAGCACATCAAAACAGTAATTAACTCATTAATCATATTAAGATTCGCAGTTCCCGCAACAGTGAATACATGTTTATTCAAAGGGCCATATATTGAGTAAATGAAATCCAAACATAAACTCAGATCCTATGATTTTATTTTTTAATAGTGAACACAATCCAATTGAAAATTTCATGTTCAAACAATTTAAACAGTGCCGAAAAATTCAATTAAATAGAGGTGTGAAAATTGAAATGCAGTAAAATTTTCGCAACCCTTTCAAACCCAAGTCATCCTAGGTTTACGGATCGTATCCAAAACCTTTTCCAACCTAAGGCTTTGATACACTTGAAGGATACTCGGAATCCTCAATCGCATCACGGAAGAGTGTTGATCGCATCTCATGCGATCGGGGCGACTAGTCGCACTAGTCGCTAGATGCAGCAGAATTTAAAAAAATTTAAATCAAGCGATGAAACCACATGATCACAAGAACATTTCTTGGATCGTTTCATCAAACCACAAAGTATTAGAAATACCTCTTGAAGCGCGGTTGCGATCACAAGATCTCTAAAGCAAGAGATCCTCCTGACTCAAGTCCGATCTACGAAGATGGCACTTGCGGGCGCAATGATGAGACGCGTTCTTCCCGCAATCCTCGATGAAGATCCAAGCCTTGAATCTCATGATTTTTTCCAACGAAATCCGTCGATGGAGATCCACGAGCAATCGAAGCGACAGCACAACGGCGTAGAGACGATTGCTTGTTCCCTCAAAAACAAGGTGGACGGCCACCTTAGAGAGAGAGAGATGTAGAGAATGAGAGAGAGAGAGAGTAGGCATGTACAATTCTTGTATCATGAAGAGGATAGGGTTGCCCTCTTTACATACTAGTTTGGAAGTCCATGGATCACAATCCATGGCATATATAAAATCAATGGTTAGATTGATATGTATATTAAATCAATGGCCATGATCATTTGTTATTCAAAACAACAACACATTAATTTATATTAAATTAAATATATGTTTCATTATCATCAACATAATTTAATTCAATAAAATTAATTATCACAAGATAACATAATAATTATTAAAAAGAGGATAATTGCCCACCTAAAAAGATGGGGTGTCACCCATGGCTAATTCATGGGTGACGCCACCTCATTTGGTGGCTAATTATCCCATTTTTATTTTATCTTATTATCTCTTATTTATTTGCAATATTATACTCTAAATTAATTAGTGTATATTTATTGCAAAATTATCGACTAAATTAATTCTCAATTAATTTATGAATATTTCAGTCATGTCATTGAAAAAATGTAAATCATATTCACAACCCAAACTAAATTTTAAATTACATTTCCAATTAATTGCTTAATGTGAATCCAATTCACAGTAACAATTAACAAATGTTATTTACAAAGGTGCTCTCTCTAATATATTATAAATCATATTTATAATATATACACAGATATTATGGATAGCACTATCCACAATCTGTATTCCTTGATAATAAAATCCCATTTAATTATCTTGGATAATCATTCTCATAATATGAATCCCATTCATATTATTCTTGATAATTAAATCTCATTTAATTATCAACATCTTATTGCTTGGATACATAATTCATCAAATGAATTATTCTTGAACTCCTTCAAGAATAATGTGCTTTCTCCGCAGATACTTGGAGACAAGGATAGAGCGATTGTATTGTTCCACGTATAGTGACTTGGATGTTGAGATCTCATCTCAAATCCAGATCTCACGGACCTCCCACAGATGCTTTATTAAATCAAGACCGCAAATCTAATCTTCTCATTGCATCTGAATCTCATTCAGACCAATGTCCAACACTTGGACCAAGATCAGATTGCTTCTCTACTGAGAGGAGCCACTAAAATCCAGACCTGTTTAATCACTCCCTCGGAATGGAAGCGTCATGTTTATACAATCGTTTATGATCATATCACCCTCAGGTATTCCCAATACATGTACATCTTGCATACTGGAAGAGCTATGATCAACCTGAACATGTAGATCAATTTTACATTGTCTTCTTCAGGGTTTGATAACCAAGTTTCTCAATCTTGGTCATTTTGAATCGGAGTCGATCATATGCTTTCCCAAAGCATATATCATACCTTCAAATTATTGTCATGCTTCCAAAGCACGATGACCATGCATGGAATTTGATCGGTCCCAATACCTCATGAGTGAGCTCATGTCTTCCGGCTCATAAGTGAACCTGTATGATTCCTTTGAGAGATCGTATTACTCATATGCCCTTACATGCACAGCAGCGCGCTGCTGTATAGACCTTGGTTATGTCATCAACCTATTGGTCTGCCAAATGTACACACTCAAACATATAGTAACACATCTGTCTCTGGTCAGAGGATGTGTGCCTATGCTGTGACACCATTCAACATAGGACTTAGGTTATCTCGATCTCGCTAAGTCAACCCTTTGACCTAACTAATATGACACCTCCGAATCGCTATTCCCATGTAGAGGACCTGCATCAAGAGGTCGGTCAGATATCAACCTTTGTGAGAAAGGATTGCCATCTCCTACTCAGGTTGGAGATCATCTCTTAATAATCATTTGACGGTGCTTGATGAGTCCTCTATCTAACTCTTTAGATATTCGTCCAAACATCAGCCTCTATGATTCATTTAATGAATCAACAGCTATATGATCATCAAGATGGCCATGGTACATAACCCTAATTGTACAAAGGGACCTATTATGCAAATTATTTATTCTTCATTTCAGATCAGGGAATGATATTCGCAATAACATTTATTACATAATAGCTCGTCGTGGGCTCGCGTGTCCAACATCTTTCCCCCATACTCAGCACGAGCTATGTCTTCTTTCTTCGCTCTCTAATCACTCTAAGGACTTCCTTCGAGCTAAGTATGGGGGGTGTCGTATATATTGTATATATACTTTAGCCATAACTCGTACTTTGTTTGTTAAATAACATGATTATTATTTATAAAAATAGGAATAAAAATTATTTGAAAACATTTTCAAAAATCTTTTCAAAAATGTTTGTAAAAATTTTATTTTAAAAATATTGTTAAAATTTTTTATATACAAATTAGGTACACTATACAAATTTTTTAAAAATTACATGAAAATAAAAATGATTGTAAATAATTTTGAAAAACCATTTACAAAATTTTTTTAAAGTATTTTGTCAAAAAACTTATGAAGTATAAAAACCGCTTGTATATACATGTACATTAAAGACCATAATCTGCCCCTAAACTCTTTGTATATAAGTATCATGTAAATAAAATCTATTTTATAAATAAAACCTGTAATATAAATCCTTTTGTAAAATAATGTATATATCTTTGTAAAATCTTTCCTTATTATTCAAAATACCTAAAAATTTGAAAGTCTAAAATTTCCATAAAAAATGCATATTTTTGAAAATTCCCTACAAAAAGAGTGTTCTAATTACTTGCATTCTTCAGAATTGTGGTTGACATTTAAACTGGTCTAGAATCAAATTGAAGAATGGAGCTTGATTAAGACCTTAATCTACTTAACTTCAGAGGAAACTTATAGGATTTGGGGTTAAGACTTTTCAGGTCCTTAGTGACTTAATTCATCGACTCCACCAAGCTATGTTCACATGTCATCTTAATAAGATGAAGTAAAACAATTAACACCGCACACATGACTCTCAGAGACAATGACTTGACTTGGACAAGCACCTTACACATAGCTCAACATGGATGAGGTGGTGAGGAGGAAGAATCCTTTGGCTTGGAGTAGCATACGGGGGTAGTACATCTAGTTGGAACCTCCCGACCTCCTCTAGGGAGGGATGTGCGCCTCAACCTAGTCTAGTAGCATTAAGGTCTAAAGACATGAGACTATGGATTGTAATAAAGCTTCAAAAGGGGGATAGTCTACTAGCTCAAGAAGAAAAATGCATCATATACATGTTACACTATGTAGATATATTGTATATATTCACATCAAAAAAATGTGCAAAATTGTGAAAAAATCCAAAAAAAGGGGACATGCCTGATTGAAAACAAAATGACTAAGAAGAAAAATGCCTCATATACATGTTACACTATGTAGATATATTGTATATATTCACATCAAAAAAATGTGCAAAATTGTGAAAAACACCAAAAAAGGGGACATGCCTGATTGAGAACAAAATGACTACATGAGTTAATATAAATATAGTAAATAAGCAAATCTTATGTATTCCACCGTCTCATCTTAAGGAATCTTGTAGCTAGAGACTTAGCTACACTGGTTATGCTCCAAGAGATACGTGGCTACACTGGTCACGGTCCATTCTCTTCTTTTCTCCTCTTCTTGAGATGGTTGTACTTGAACTTAGAAGGGAATATCCCTCTACTCGAGGAAAGAGTTGCTAGACTAGGGGATTAGAGTTACCTCGTTAAGGGAGGTTGTTTCTTTGACATTTTTGAGGTGGGGAGCTACACATCACTTACACAGTACAATGAAAGATTCATAGTCATTGGAGTTTGCTTATGTAGACTTGTTCTGACTTGGTTGTTGAGGAGACTTTACCATAGAACTGTGGAATTTGGAGGCTGTTGAGTCTTAAATCTATTTCCCAATAAGGTTCTGTCAAATTAATAATCCAAAGGTCTGACTAAGCTCTATACTCAAATTTAATTAAGATAAGTTTAATAATCTACTTTGGCTCTTTCTTTTTCTTCTTGTTTTTACTTCTTTTATCAAATAAGTGTTTGCTAAGGGACAACCAAAGGTAAAGTAGAGGGGAATGATGAATCTTTCATTTCATTCTTTATTCTTTTATTTTGACTTTATCCTTTAGCAAAAACTATATAAATAAGTGTATATACAATAAATTACCATTATACACATCCTTGTTAATACTACATAATTAACACATATTTTCCAAAAATAAAAGAATAAAGAGAAAAGAAAAAGAAAGAATGATGTAATTATGAAATAGATACAAACTGACCCAAATCTCGAGAGAAGTTCAATAAGTGACGTGATCGACAAGGAAGAAAGTAGGGGAAGATAGGATCATTGTATATCACTTGATACTTATACCTATAAACAATTATATTTATACTTTCTACATCATATATTTTTAACATTTGTGAAGACTTTTAATAATAGAATAAGTAAAATAAAATAGTGTCCTTTCCATTGTTAGCCCATGGAGCTACATATAGTCCGCTAGTTAATAAATAATAAGTAGAAGAGCCATTAACATAAAACATAAAAGAAATAAAAATAAAATCAAAAGTTCTATTGTACATTAGGCACACATATAAATATTGTATAAAATATATATTTATTTAAGGGATTTTTACACTCAAAACCCTGAGTAATTCTGTAATTACAATCATAACCCTACATAATCATGAATTACATGAGAAACCCGAGTAATGGTTAACTCTTACATGACATAAACCCATGTTATATTCCGTTTGGGATACCCATCTAAAGTTCATTCTTATTTGCAAAATATGCCCTTGGTCTCTCCATGCTCGCCGCTCTCCCCCCTGCTCGAAGCCCGTCGATGATCCTCCTTTGCTCGAATACCACGTCCCCCCACAAAGAAGCTCCTTCCCTGCTCAAAGACCCCCATCGATCTTCTCCTCTTGCTCGAAGCCAGTCCTTCCCCTCCTTCGCTTGAAGCTCGATGCCGATCCTCCTTGAAGGCCCCCTCCCCCGAGAAGTGCCCCTGCCACCACCACCCCACCGAACTTCTCCTCTCCTGCTCTAAGCCCGTTGAGCTCCTCTTCGAAAACCCCCCACCCCGAATGAGCTCTCCTCGAAGCCCCCCACCCCCTGAGCCAAACCTTCTCCTCCCCATAGACCCCCCTTCCTGAGCCATCTCCTCTCCTCCTCAAACACCCCCCCCCCCCAACCCCAAGGTAAAGCTCCTCCCATCTCGAAGCCACCGTCGAGTTCCTCCTCAAAGCCCCCCCTCCGCATGCTGAGCTTTGAGGGTCCCCCAGCTTTGAGCACCCCCCCCCCCCCGCAACCCGTACGTCGAGCTTTGAGTCCCCCCCCCACCCCTCACCAAGCAAGCTCGTTTTCGAGTGCTCGTCCCCTTCGGAACCCTAAGACCCACCCGACCGATCGCCTCCTCCAGCCCGCGTTCCTTCTCATGTTTGTTGCTCCTCCACCATCACCATTATCGTCTGGCTCTCTGCTCGAATTCGCACCGTCTTTACAGGTTGAGGTGCAACAAGGATGTTGAGGGGAAGAGACTCGGTTTGTGGCGGGAGAAGGTCAGAGGGAGGAGGTTGAGGTGGACGTAGAGTGAGGGGGTGTGAGCTGAGGAAGGTTGATGGAGATTGAAGGGAAAGGTGGTATTTTTTGTTTATTTCCTAACCGTAGGATAAAAGATGAGTTAGATTAGCTCATTCATATTGCTGAGTTAACATATTAAACTAACGAAGGGTTATGGGTGTGAGAGTGATTATCTGAGGCTTCTCATGTAATTCATGATTATGTAGGGTTATGATTGTAATTGCAGAATTAGTCAGGGTTATGGGTGTAAAAATCCCTTTATTTAACACCTTTAGTTAATATGTAAACATCAAATAATTTTTTAGACTCTTTAAATTATGTTATAAAGAAAAAAAATATAAAATGAAATATATTTTTGTAAAAATAATAAAATCAAAATACATGTATATGATATATAGATATATTATACATGTGTATAATACACTATATTGTATATATGATGTCCTAAAAATAATTAAAATTCATAGAAAGTAGTTTATAAATTACAAACATTTCTTATTTTATAATTTTTTTAATTCGAACCATTTTCTATTTTTTATTTAATTATGTAAATCCTAGCATTCTTATTTATCCACATTAGATTGTTGACCTAAGTCAGCCCTTCCTCTCCAGGACTTGACCTAATTTCCCCTTCGTCGGTCCTGATTTTAACATTTTTTACGGCCAGGTCCCGATCACCAATCACCTCACTTTTTACACTTGAATATTCTCCTAGGATTCATGATCCTCGCGGACGTGCAACCAGGTCACCTTAGGGTTTCAAGCACCTCTCCGATCTTTCTAGAACCCTAGGAACCCCTATAAAGCATCTCTTCCACCTCCCGAGATCAGTAGCCCGTGCCTCACCGCTTCCTTCCTCCCTAGATTCCTCTCGTTGAGTGATAGGTTGCCGAAGACCCATTTGGAGTGAAGTTTGGTGGCTCTTTGGCCGCAGCTCGAGAACATGCTCAGAGCTCAGCAACATGCAGCCTCCTGTGCCTTTCATAGCTCAGTCTAGGCCAGAACCCCGTCAAACACTCCGATGTTCATCACTGATCATCGTAGAAATCCCCAGGTAACTTCTTTTCATACCATTTCATCGTTTCACCTGCTTAAGCACATTTCCTCTACCGTTCATTCCTTGGCTCCAATCATCATCACCGGAGCGCCATCCCTCACATGACTCACACTGATCAATACCTCATCTCAACGACACCCTTCGTACACACTCTAAACCCTCTGCATCCATCTCATTAGAGCAGGATTAGGAGAGATCTCCTGCCCATTCCCATTGGAGATCGCTTGAGTGCCCCATCACCACTTCCTTTGTTTACAACTGCTAATGACCACGGTCAAGGATACTCCTTCAAGTCGAGATTATCTCTGCAGGTCCAGACGTGCGTGATAGGCCCAAACAGAGCTCCATCAGAGGTGGCGAAGCACCCCTAGTCCACTTAGCATCTCCACGCTAATCCGATCATCCCCTCGCTCGTCGGAGACACCTATTTAATGCAGAGCGACTTTACGAAGAAGTTGGACTTCGCGACGAGACAATCAGCCCCACAGATCGACCAAACCTCTCGATTGAAGCTTGTCTATTGCTTGTTCTTCCAGCACACACTAGGACCGTTGGATGAGCTACTCCCATCCAGTTTTGATTTGAGCCTCTCGTACATGCCCCTTTTTGCAGTGTTAGATCAGATCTTTTACAGAACTGAGCCACACTTTCGCGCAACCTTTCTAGACCATCACATCTATCCGCCAATGGTCATCAAGATCATATGTTAGCACCGTCGTCAGTAATACGCCACATGTCCCCTTGCATGGTATATTTCACTCATGCCCTTGCCTTTTCGCATTTAGCTTTGGTCTATTAATTGGAATAAATAGTTAAAAACTTTTTGCAGTCAAACCCTCGTAGTTTAAATATTTACATTTTAGTCCGACTGAGTTTTAGTCGCGTGCTCCCGCACACGTTTTTGGGTGTTTTTGCGTATTATCTCATGTACTTTACGTCTGTTATAGAATAAATTGATAATTTTGATATTTGCATATATATATACCCATGTGTGTACTATTTCACATGTTGCGCATGCCTTTTCTGGACAAATTGCATAGTAGCCCTCATAGTTTCTACCTGTGTTATTCTAGAGGCCCTAAAACTTAAAGTAATTATAGAAGGTCCATGCAAAGTGTTTTTAATTATGTGTCTTTTATTTAGTGCAATAAATAACTAACTAATTTTAAAATTTACCAAAAAATCATATGTGACTCATGTTTGCATGCTTTATTTGTGGTAATTTTGCTGCTTAATTTCTTTGCATTCTTCTCTTATGAAAACTTCAAAAATGTCTAGAAAGTGTCCGGTTTCCTTAAAATCATAAAAAATTGAAAAATATATCCAAAAATTCTAAAAAGTTAGAGTACTTGTCTATCATTATCCTTAAGATCCAGAACCATTTTTGCTCAAAAAATTTCATAAAAACCAAAAAATTGCAAAACACTCAAAACCTCGTAAAATTAGAAAAATCATAGAAAATCCAGAAATTATAATTCATGTTTCTGTTCGTAGATATTTGCTTATATGTTATCATAAAAATATTTTCAAGAGTTTTGGACACTTTATCTATGTTTAATTTGCAAATTACTCATGGTTGTTCACTGTTCGTCTATTTTTATCACTGTTTTATTTTTACAAAATTATAAAAACACCTGAAAAATATATAAAAATTACCAAAAATATTGTAAAATATATAAAATCCAAAAAATATTTTATTCCAATTTTTTGAACATTTTTTACTCCTTTGAAGAATACAAAAGAGTGTTTATGTATGTGTCTTTACTTGTTTTCCTATATTAGAAAATTAAAATTTTGAAAAATTAAAAACTACTAAAAACAATAAAAACCTTTTATCTATGAAATGTTGTTGCTTATTGTTTAATTATGCTCCTTGTGTTCGACCTTGATCGCTACACCAGGTTTTATTTTCTCGTTGATCGTTCGGATGATTAGGGTCACAATTCCACTTGCTTAATTAGTAACTTAGCCCTAGTTAAGCATTCAAACCATCAGTTATGTATAGTTAATAATGTTCATATAGTAATTCCTAATTACAAATGTCCATATTACTAAACTTATTATAATTGTTACTGGAGTTATGTAATTACTAGTATCCATACAATAATTACTAATTATGTAATTACTAGTGTTCATACAATAATTACTGATTACAATGCCCATATTACTGAATTAATTATGATTGTTACTGAAGATATAGTTACTTAGTACTTCTGATAATTAATAGACAATTGAGTAGGAATACTACTGATATTATACGAAGAATTACTGAATATTCATGTCCATATTACTGAGTCGTTATGATTAATTGCTGAAATTATAGTTACACGTCAATATATTCATTTGATAACTGTATTTGTGATTACCTCTTGTATTAGTCACAAAATGATAGGTTCTTAATAATATTGTCAAAAATGTTCTTCTCACCTCTTTAATCAAGAAGTATACAACAATCATCAATGCTTCGTCTTTTTTTTTTCATCCACGAAACATCAAAAGTATTCGGTCACCTAGCATACTTGAAATACAAATGAATTAGTAAACTAGTAGTTACGAGTTGTAATAACTAAAGAGGAAGTAGTAACAATTGTGTAGGCAATAGTAAAATAAAAATACCATCTCAGTAAATAATGTAAATACATTAGTAGCTCAGTATATTTCCAAAGTAATGCATGAAAAGTGATAATTATGTTAGCGATAGTAGCATAAAATAACTTATAAGTAAATTAAGTAAATACATTAGTAATTCAGTATATTTTCAAAGTAATGCATAAAAAGTAATAACTGCATTAGCAATGGTATTATAAAATATCTTATAAGTAAAATAAGTAAATACATTAGTAACCCAGTATATTTCAAAGTAATGCATGGAAAATAACATTTGTGGTTACTGCAACTTTCTATTATATGAAATCAAAATGCATTTGATAAAAAAATCAATTAGATCAAGAGATTATGGATCAAAACAAATAAAAATTGATATATATATATATATATGTATGTATGTATGTATGTATGTATGTATGTATGTTGTATGTATGTATGTATGTATGTATGTATGTATGTATGTATGTATGTATGTATGTATGTATGTATGTATGTATGTATGTATGTATGTATGTATGTATGTATGTATGTATGTATGTATGTATGTATGTATGTATGTATGTATGTATGATGTATGTATGTATGTATATATATATATAATTTCTTGAATAAAAGCTACTTATGATAAAAAATATGCAACATTCATGAAATAAATATTACTAACTCATCGTCGCAATGTTTTTATCCCTAAACATGGTTGATAGACATGAAAAAATTATTAAAACAACAACATTATGATAGAAATAAACAATTAAATCATGAAAACAAATAACATACCTCCCACCTTGCGTTGGAATGAAATAATTATCTTGGGTTGGAATGGAACAATAGATTTTGTCAATTGAATACAACCTTCCACTTCAAGAAAACGTAGATCTATTTTTAAAAATATTTTAAATTCCGAATTTATTTTATTTCAATTACAATTCGATTCTTATTTTTTGGGATTGAATCTTGTGGATGTATGGTTGCGATTGGGTACTCACCATGACTCAAATGGGCATAGAGCCCATTAGATAAAAACCTACGCACACACATATGAGGCGACTCTTTATAGTAGTGGGTTGCTTCTGCCTCATTTTTTATGATTTTTTAGAAAATACCATCATGTATTTTCATCATTATATCCCTCTAATATGTCATTCAAATTTCATCAAAAAAAGATATTCATATACCCTCCATCCAGATCGAAAATAGAATGATATATTAGAGAGATATAGTGATGAAAATACATGGTATTTTTCAAAATAAAGGCTGGAGCAGCCTGTTGGCTGCCCCCAAAGAGCATCCTCGAGGAGCCAAGTTAGCTTCCTCAATCTATTTTTTTAATTTTTATGGTATTTTTTCAAAACACTTGGGGGATTAAATTATATTAATAACAGGAATATGTTTAAATTTAGTGAAAAACAGACAATCCTAACTCGTCCATCTAGAAAGGGCTGATTTCAGCAATTCTGAGACCATTAAAATTTAATAGGCTTGGTGGATGTGATAAGAATCTTGAAATGAGTTGAACTTTAATGAGAACATGTTGATATTAGGTGATCGAATACCATCCTAGGTGTTATGAAAAAATACCACAAAAACGTTTAGAGAAAAAGATGGGAAGCTAAGTTAGCTTCCCTTGGGAGCATACACATTTTACCCATATATGCAATAAAATGTATATGCTATCAGAGAGTATCTAACTTGGCTATTGCCATCTTTTTTTACTTTTTCATTGTACATTTTTAAAAATCCAGAGAGAATTTAAATCATATATTATCACGATATTGTCATTGAAATTTCACTCAATTCAAAAATCATATCCCATCCATCAATCCCGACAAAATGTGACTATCTCAAAATTGCCGAAATTGACCCCTTCCAGATGGACATGTTAGGAGTGCCATGTTTTTTTATGAAATTTGAATGACAAAATTATGATAATATATTATTTAAATTATCTCAAGAGTTTTTAAAAAGCATCACAAAAAATAAGAAAAAAGAGTGAGAGTAATAAAGTTAACTACTCCATGGTAGCATTTACATTTTACCCATATATAAGGGAAAAATGGGTTTGCTCCACAACAGGTTGTCCGTGCCCCCTTTTCCAATATTTTTTTTGCCTTTTTTCCAAAAATATCATCATGTATTTTCATCACTAGATACCTATAATATGCCATTCTAATTTCACCAAAAATAGAGACTCCTATGCCTTCTATCTAGAACATGTATTTTTAATGGTCCTAGAATTGCAGTAATCGACCTGTTCTATATGGATGGCATAAGAGTCTCTATTCTTGATGAATTTGGAATGACATAATAGAAGGATATAATGATGAAAATACATTGAGATATTTTTGAAAAAAATAAAAAAATCACAGAAATATAGTGCATCGATATTAAACACATATATATAGGGGCTGGGGAAGCTATTTTCCGGAGGTGTAGCCAACTAGTTGTTTTTTAGCAGTTTTTTGTGTTTTTGAAATGAAATCTAGGGAGATTTAAATAACCATATATCATCATGGACTCATGCTAAATTCATTTAAAGTCAACACTTCTATCATCTCCATCAAGACTATCACATTTTAGCGGTCTCAGAATTGTTGAAATTGACCTTATCTAGATGGGCATGTTACGAATGTTTGTTTTGTATGAAATTTGAAACATTTATTCCACTCAATAAATTATGTAAATCCCTATATAAGAGGGGAGATCATGTGAGATGGGGCTTTTGTGAGATGGTGAGATGAATAATCTCAACTGCTCATTTTACCATCATTCACATCATGAAATCCTAAGAGGATTTAGATCACCATATATCACCATTGTGTCATTCCAAATTCAACTTAGTTGGTACTTGTATCCAATCCATCAAGACTATCAAATTTTAACGGTCTCTGAATTGCAAAATTGACCCCCTCCAGATGGACATGCTAGGATTACTTTTTTCACAAAATTTGAAACACGCATTGTACTTATTGTTCTATCTAAATCCGACAAGGATTCGTATTTTGAATGATGGTAAAATGAGCCATTGAGATTACCCATTTCACCATCTCCCAAAAGCCCCATCTCACATGAGCAACCCCCTCTCTCTCTCTCTCTCTCTCTCTCTCTCTCTCTTTATATATATATATATATTGAAATTATCAAATAAGTTCCAAACCCATTAAAATTGTAATGAGCACACTCATATTGCAAACCTTACAAAGCAAAATTTGCCACAATCAAAACCGAGACGACGAATTAGTAGATAGCATAACAAAACCAATTGTAAAACACTTAGGAGATGTTCTGTTCAGGAATAAGCAGGAATAAGGATGGAGAATAAGGAGAATAAGGGTATATTCTCTGTCCACTGGAAAGATATGAATAATGAAAATAATGTGGAATAAGGGTAGGTAAGGTGGAATAAAGATAATAATAAAGGTGGAATAATGGGATGTGGATGAAAATAGTTGTATTCTTGAGAACTGCATTGGGTGGAGAATTGAACCCTTATTTCAGTTCTTATTCTCCAAACGAACAAGACCTAAAAGATCTAAAGTTTATCGTTAACATGTAAAACTCCAAGAAATGAGAGGGAAGTTTTGAGATAACACTCATCTTTCCATGGAGTTTGATTGTGATACACATTACCCTAGAATATTTTTTGGCAATGCGTTTTCGAGGTCAACCATCAAATTGATGTCACGCTACAAGAAAAAAATTATTTAGTGATGAATTATGGACACGAAATATTTTAGCTATGGATTGTTTCTTTTGCAATGAACCTTTGAATGTCATAAAATAAGAGATATTTTGGTTATAGATTCTTTGTGCATTACATGCAACAAATTTTCTATTAAAAGAGTAGTGGTAACGAACACATTGTTGCTATAATCTTTTGGCTACCCTACTTTGGGCAATGAATTTTATATGACGGTAAACAGTCGCAAATCAAAGGTTTTGTAGTCACAGTTGTAGAATCTAATTAGACATCATTACAACATATTTTTTAATATATATATATATATATATATATATATATATTTGCATATTTAATTCTATTATGTTATTGTTTATTTACTGACTAATAATATCATCTTAGATGAAAGTACTTATACCCCTTATTAATTTTAGTTCTCGATTGATATTCAACTTGTCTTAAAAAGAAAAGTTTACATTGACACTGATATTTTGCAGTTGTGGCTACAAAAATTTTGTCATCGAAAGCTAGATAGTTCACAGCCACAAGAAGTTTTATTTTATAGTGTCATCTTGCCTTTGATTTACCTTGTGCTAAGATCATTAATGTCTTCCACTGCATTTCCAAAAAAAGCCAACATTTGCGAGAAGGTTATCTTGTAAAAGAACAATATTGAAAAATACAAATTGCTGATTGCCAGTCATTTTGGCATAAGAAACATATGTTCTTAAAGTGATATTCAAGTGCCTCAACCTATCTTGTGTGCCAAAACAATTATGATACAATAACCAATAGAAATGAGTACCCCTTGCGAGAAATAAGCTTGACCAGATCTTCATATGAAAAGATGATTTCATACCATCTTTCTATATGGTATTGTTGAGGAAAGTGCCCACTCTCCCCATATTTTTGGTTCACAAAGAGACCTTGTCTTCCCTCTCATGTAGACCTAACAACCTTAGTTTTTATGGAAGTTGTATTAACTCTTGATTTAGGGTACCTTTTTCTCTTCGATTGATAGCCTAAAGCCTTTTTTTTGCAATGAATATACCAAGGCCCTATAGGCTCGAACACTTTTTATTGATGACCATTTCCCAAAGACCCGGACATTTCCCCTAAGTGGAGCATCTAAAGGATGAATATTGGTGAAAGCTCTAAGTCCACCAAATTTAACCACTACTCTTACGGATGTGAATCATAAATGGGGTAAATAGGATGATGGGCTGCTTAATGATGTAGGGAAAGGAAGGTATCAAATATTGGTCGGATAATTACTCTATATGACCGTCACTTGACCTGATATTACCTATGCTTAAAGTTGTGAGTCAATTCATACATGCTCCTATCATCGCTCGTGTAAATTTAATATTAAAATATATTGTGCTCTATAAAAAGATTAACTAGAAAGGTCTAATGTTCAAGGAAAATCTTGATGTGATAATTGAAGGATAACTTGATGTTGACTTCGCAGGTTCGATGGATGATAGAAGACATACCTCTAGGTATGGAACGCATATGTATGGAAACTTGGTTAGTTGGAGTAAGAAATAAATGTTATTTCAAGATCTAGCGGTGAAGCTTAATATCATACCCTTATAACTGGCTTCTTTGAAATTCAACTGAATGAACTAGGCACAAAAACTAATATGACAATGGGGATGTTCAATGACAAAAAAATTGCTATAAGTATGGCCAATAATCATGTTATATGCATGGTCTGAAGCATTAGGAGATCGAGAGTTCATCCATGAGATGATCGGTACATACATGAGAGTCGTGTCTCCCTTTCATGAAATACGACGATCAAGTTGCTTATCTCATCACAAAGGAGCTACCTAGTCTTCAATTTGAGATAAATATCGGCAAATTGGCCATGATCAACATGCATGTAGTTGAGGGCATTGTTGAGTTGGGTTTAGTGTATAGTTGGGTAAATGGATCTTTAATGAGGGACCATTTCCCAAGTCTCTATGTATTGTATTCATCTTTTTTTACAAATTTATTCTAGTGAAGAGTGCCTTAACTTTTTTGAAGGATAATAGGGTTTGAGAGTCCCCCTCCGCTTTTATATCTAATGAGGGGTTTTCATGTAAATCAAGTCTTATGTGGTTGTTGTTGTACTCTCTATTTAAAAACTATAGATATATCATTCATTTAATTTCATTATTATAAAAGATAATTTTGTATTGTTTCCATTAGATATTATATAGGAATTTTTATACCATGAACCCGAAAAACTTTTTTAAACCTTCTCGTCCTCATAAATATTGTAATTATCACTTGAAACTCACAAACTTACTCCCTTCCACCACAAACTCTACTATTGATTTTAACGTTATTTAAGTCAATTACTTGGATTAGTCTTGAGTGAATTAACCATATTCCACCTTCTTCACCCTCCCATCATTCATGCCTCACCTCCCTGTCGTTGCCCTCGTCGACAACCTTGCCTCCTTCACCTTATCTGCCCTTTCCTCCCTTCATGTCCTCTCCCTCCACCAGAACCAGCTCCATCAGAGCCTCTCCCTGAAACTGTACATCTTCCAGAACAACATCTTCAAAGGTACCCAAGATTTCTTGTTCCACCGAAAATCGAATGACCCTAAGAACTGTTATAAAATATGAAGAATGTGGAAGTGATTGATAAACAGAGCATAAACAATAAAGATAGAACATGGAACACCATGAATTTACGTGGAACCCTACTCCGTGAGGAGCGGGATGAAACCACGGGAGAAGCCCTTAAAGGGGCATGCTATGCATTGCTTTTTCCCAATGGATACAGGAGGTCTGGGGCTCCTTATATAGCCTCTCCAGAGCCTCCAAGTCCCACCACTAGACGATGTGGGACTAAACACATGGATGGGGTAAATGGATCTTCTTCAGGATCCATTTACCCTGCTACAACTCAATGGGCGCACAACCAAATACTCTAATACTCCCCCTCAAGCTGGAGCATGCAATGCTCAGCTTGGACAAATAGAAAGAAACTCAACTCAACGCTACATGACACTACGGATAATATGAACCCAACACGCACATTGCTGCAGTCGAGGACGTTGCTTCTCATGTCGTGCAGGTAAGGAGGACGAACGGGCTGGAGTGTGAGTCAACTGAATCTCCTCGTCGGAGAGTATGTGCTCTGAACTGCACCTGTCAGAGTCACTGCAACTGAAAATGAGTCTCCTCGTCGGAGTACTCTGGGTCTCTTCCATCTGGCTTAGAGAATGGTGCACTGCTCTGGTGTAGCTATGATACCACATGAAAACCCTTGCCAACATGGCATAGGGAATGGTCCTCTACTATGGAGTCCCTATGGCTCTCATGAAGACTCTGGCCTACAAAACAAGAATAATGATGGGGATCTCTGAAATGATGGTGACATGTGCTCATCTGAAAGTGACCGCATCCATGTGTGTGTCTGAAACTGAGTCTCTCTCTAGAGAACTCGAAAAAGGGCCTCAACATGATGTGCCTCGAACTTGGACTCTGACCAATCTGTCAAGTCTTGAACAACTGCGCATCAAAGTGGGACTCGTCGAGTCTGGAATTGCGTATGGAAAATCTTCATCTGAACAATTGTAGAGTCTGAACAACTGACTGGTCTGGAGACTGAATCTGAATCTGGATCTAGACCTTTGACTCTACATATATACTCCCCCTTTCTCCCATACTTGTCAGAATGAAGACATCGACCAAGTTGGGAGAAGACAAAGAGATACATAAATGGGGGGAAATAAAACATACTCAAAAGTTTCTTGCGGCTTTACATCCCTTTTTTAAGCCGTCATCGTTTTTTTCTCTTTATAAGCTGTTTCATTTTTTTTAAGCATCTTTTTTTAAAGCCGTTGACATTTTTTTACGGCTCTTCATCATCTCTTTTTTTAAAGCCGCTTAACAATTTTTTTACGGCTCCTTTTTTTAATATTTTACGTACGACTTTTTTCTATACGCGCCTCTTTTCATTTTTTTCTTCTCTTTTTTTGAGTATACGGCCCACTTGGGCCTCTCACTTTTTCCTTTTCAATACATATGGTCCACTTGCCACGCACAAAGCGCTCCTTCCTTTTTTATCTTTTTTTAAAAAAAAATTAAAACCCACTAGGGTTCTACAGAACCCTTCTCAAATACGCCCCGATGGAGCTTCTTCCATTGACGCCGCATGTGCTGAGAGCCGCACGCGCCCGATGGAGAATCTGTCTGCGCCAGATGTTGCCGCCTGGGTTTTGGGGCGGGACTCGGGGTGCTAGGGCTTCCAGGTGGTAGATGAGGGCTCAGAGGATGAGGGGCGATCTTGCAAGGGCGACGATGGGCTGCGCAGGAGCACGTCCCAGCCTGGAGCGATGGGCGAGCGGTTGGGGATGCACCGTTGAGATGGGGATGCGCCGCCGAGATGACGCGGCTCGCCTGGAGCCACCGCCTGTTGTGCGGCTTGAAGAAATGCCGCCTTGAAGTCGCGCGCGGGAAGGAGGCACCGCCTAGGATTAGCGTCGGAGATGCTGCCTAGGAATCTCGCCTGACTTGCCGTCGCAAGTGAGGGAGGAAGGGGTGTGGCTGGATCGGCATTGGCTGGATTGGCGATTGGGGAACACGCGCAATCGCACGTCACCGGCTGGAGGTGGAAGCTTGCGCTGCCACATGAAGTGAGGGAGCCCGATGCCTGGGGAGGCTCCGCTAGGGCTACGCGCTGTGATGCACACTTGTATGTGTAGGGTTGCGCGATGGAGCACAACAAGGACTCGCGTGAAGATGATGCTCCTGGACTGCGTAGAGATGAACACGATTGCCGCAAAAATTAGGGTTCCTTCGAAAACCCTAAAAACTCTCGAAATGAATGATAAATAATCTTCAAAACTAACAATGAATCTACTCCTTCATTCTTCACAAAACTAGGGTTCCAATCAAGACCCTCGAACTAAATCTCGATTCTCAAAATGAATACAAAATAAAGAAGATAATGAAAAATTCCAAGAATCGACCCGCTCTGATACCATGTTATAAAATATGAAGAATGTAGAAACGATTGATAAACAGAGCATAAACAATAAAGATAGAACATGGAACACCATGATTTTACGTGAAACCCTACTCCGTGAGGAGCAGGATGAAACCACGGGAGAAGCCCTCAAATGGGCATGCTATGCATTGCTTTTTCTCAATGGATACAAGAGGTTTGGGGATCCTTATATAGCCTCTCCAGAGCCTCCAAGTCCCACCACTAGATGATGTGGGACTAAACACATTGATGGGGTAAATGGATCTTCTCCAGGATCCATTTACCCTGCTACAACTCAATGGGCGCACAACCAAATACTCTAACAAGAACTTATGGCCACTTCGCTCCAACTTGCTTGATATATCCCTCACCAGCACGTCTGGGAAGCTTCCCTGCTTCCAGAACAAAGGAACACCACCGACCCTCGTGATTTCTTGTCTAGCCAATGGATGCATTCATGATTTGGCTCCGATTTGAGTAAATAGCAGCGGTCTGATTTTGTGCACACGAGGGTTGGGTTGCCCTGGGAGATAAAGCCCCTCTTCTAGTTCCTTAATATGACCATGTTGTAATGCACCGAGTTGTTCACTTGGAAGCCCTTGCCTTCGGGAGGCGCATCCCGAGGTCTATAAACATCTGATACGTCTCATTCTTCTCAAACAAGAAAACATCTGGAAAGGATCGAAACAGAAGCTTTGAAGTGAATTCAGGAAAGGGTATGGTTTTCCCTTCCATCTCAATTACCTTCTTATCATCAAGTACTAGGGTCTGTTTGGTTGCATGGTTGGGCAAGGTTGGATTGGGGCTGGGTTGGATAGCCATTGGATAATAAAATAGGAGACCAAGGAAGGAGGCACCGGAGGTGAAGAATATGTAGGAGGGATACC
Organism: Ottelia alismoides; assembly: GCA_037367405.1. Lineage (NCBI taxonomy): Eukaryota > Viridiplantae > Streptophyta > Magnoliopsida > Alismatales > Hydrocharitaceae > Ottelia > Ottelia alismoides. Next base: position 619,629 of record JAZKJV010003834.1, read on the forward strand.
CAACTCGAATGCGAAGTTGATCATGTTGTTGGAGAAGAAATCTTAGAGCAACGACAAGTGTGAAGGAAGGAAGGGTATAGATGGCTGATTAAATAAGGAGCTTGCACATATCGAGGGGGGTTGCAAGGGATGCATGGGGAGGGATTCTTTTGGAGACAAGGGGAGGGAGGTGGATGAAAGAGAGGTTGAGGATTGGAGGGGTGATGATGCAGACGACACGACAAAGGAGGGAGAGGCGGTGGTGGGGAGGTTGAGGACGAACGTTGTGAGCTCAACGATGGCGACGAGGTTGAGGTTCGAGGTGTAAGAGTTAGCAAGTTTGTAAGATCCAGGTGACGATTACAATGTCTACGTGATAAAGAATGTAACTAACAAAATTTCTAAAATTCGTGGTGTAAAAAATTCCATTAGATATCCAACATTGGAGTACAAAAATATATTGACTTGAAGAGTTCATATTATTGCATGTGAACAGTGGTATTTTCTTTCTGAGGATAAGGGGAAAAAAGGTGATGGAAGACAACATATATATATTCGTTCTATAGTTTGATACCAAACATAAAAGACACATATAGTCACCATCGATATGTAGATGACATTGGAAAAAAGCTGCTTGTGTGTAATCTCCAACCATCTTAGAAAGTAGGCATCGACGTCTATATCCAACTTTACAAAGGTGCCAACATTTATCTTGCTAACCTACGAAATGTTTCCACATCAATATGTCCTTCTTCTCCTTAGATAATTAACAAAAATTACGCACATCCAACTTTACAAGCTACTCTCTCGACGACATGCACCTTTTAAATGAGACTTCATCTATTTATTTTTATTTTGTTACGCACATATAAATCGATTGTTGCAAGGGAAAAATGTGGCTGCCCCCTAGCGGCAGCCATGTTGGCTGCCCCCACCTCATTTTTTGCAAAAATTTTTTTATTTTTTTGGAAAAATATCTCCATGCATATTCATCCCTATATCACTCCTATATGTCATTCGAATTTCGTCAGAAACAGAGACTCCTACGGTCTCCATCCAAACGTCATTTTTTAACGGTAACAGGATTTTTTAAATCGACCATGTCTGGATGGAGGCCGTAGGAGTCTCTGTTTCTGACGAAATTCGAATGGCATATAGGAGGGATATAGGGATGAATATACATGACGATATTTTTCAAAAAAAATAAAAAAAATCGCCCAAAAATGGGGCAGGGCAGCCATGTTGGCTGCCCCCACCCCATTTTTTGCAAAATTTTTTTTATTTTTTTGGAAAAATATCTCCATGTATATTCATCCCTATATCCCTCCTATATGTCATTCGAATTTCGTCAGAAACAGAGACTCCTACGGCCTCCATCCAAACATCATTTTTTTAACGGTAACAGGATTTTTTAAATCGACCCTGTCTGGATGGAGGCCGTAGGAGTCTCTGTTTCTGACGAAATTCGAATGACATATAGGAGGGATATAGGGATGAATATACATGACGATATTTTTCAAAAAAAAATAAAAAAATTCGCCCAAAAATGGGGAGGGGCAGCCATGTTAGCTGCCCCCAAGGGGCAGCCCCATCAGCCCCTCGTTGCAATACCTTAAATTTTGTAAGAATATAGGAGCACGTCTGTAATTAACAAAAAAAATAAGGACACGAGATTTATTAAAAAAGCTTAGAAAGATCGATGCAATTAAATGTAAAAATATATTAGTCTTATTTTACTTTGTAGTACAAGGAGAAAGTTCGAAAAATCCTAGACCATAAGAGATCTACTACAAGAGAAAAAGGAGCAAAAGATGAACAAGTATTGTAGGAGACGTCGTTCTCAAAGAACATGTAGTATGATCTCACGCTTAAATTAGCCAAGATCAATTAAAAATACGTGTCACTATATATTCACTACAATAAAATTGAGATATAGTGATGGTATTTTCAAAATCTGTAACTAAATTAACCGTTGTTAAATATATAATGCCGATATTATTCGTTGCGAAATGAGTTTTCATACTCAAAATTAGCGACGAATATCATATCTGTCGTTATATCAATATCAACGATCCATATAGCAATGTTTATCCATTCCTATTTTTTTAAAATATCAACTAATCATCGTTATTTTTTAAAATATCAACTAATCATCGCTATTTTTTTAGTTCAAAATTTAGCGACGATTAATTAGATGTTTGAAAAATAGGAACGAACAAGCGCCATTAGGTGGATCGTTTCTAACGATATAACGACAGATATGATATTCGTCACTAATTTTGAGTATGAAAAAATCATTTCTCGAACAATATCGTCGTTATATATTTAACAAGGGCTAATTAGTGCCGTATTTTGGAAAAATCGTCACTATAGCTCAATTTGTTTGTAGTGATATAACAATAGGGGATGTAGAGACAGATTTAAAATAAACTCACTGTAGATCCAATTTGTTGTAGTGTTAAAATACACTGCAATAGAATAGATCAATAACAACGAGAAATTCATAATTATATATCTTCCGATGTTAAATATACATCAACGAATAATATTCGTTGTAGAAGTCATGATATACTTTGAAATTCTCAATGAGGAACACATTTGTTGTTATATTGTTAATGATAAATCACACATATGGCAACGATTATTTATTGCCTTTCTTAACATTGTAATTTCCTTCACAACATTGCAAACTTTAGCAATTAGTGAAAATTTTAGAAAGTTGTTATAGAAATCATTTTCATATAATACAACAACAAAAATTGCATATTTGTTGTTATATACATAATATCAGATCACATAGCAAATGTTTCCAAAATATTGTTTTCTATAACCTAATTTTGTTGTTGCATATAAACTAAAGTATCACATGAATACCCTTGCAAACTTTGTATTTAGGAAATCTTTTTTTTAAAACCTTCAAATCTACAAAGAGCCATTATGTAAACTTCTACTTTTTACTAGAGAAATACCCTAGACGTCACAAAAAGTAGGCTATTTTTTTAGAATAAGGAAGGTATGCATACGTATTAATGTAGGAATTGAGTTTACAATGGTATTTACGTGAAAAAAACATCTTTTTAAAAAATGATGGATATGACATTTCTAAGAAGTAATCACACGTGTAGCAATAGTATTTTTCTTTATGGATTATATGATCAAAGGTAAGGTCAGCACTTTATTATAAATGGCAACACGACTAAATATTGTATGATGCAATGATAATATCAGAAGAGCACCTTTTAAAAAAAATGTAAAACAATGTGTCCATTAGAATATGTCTTTGTTGGGATCTGTCAAATCAAACTCTAGAATCTAATACGTATGGAAATATCATATAGCGACTTCAACTTACATCCTTAACTACAAGATTCAATTTCCTCATAAAAGATAACTGCGTTTATTTTACCAAACAATCATTGATTCCTAATCACAACTTTCGATATCATTGAGAATCTTATTTTGTAGAGCAATATCAAGAGATAATTTGGGATTTAAAGTGATATCATGGCCAAGTTGAAAGTGGATTGAAGCATTTCCTCAATCAAACAGAATTGTGCACTGCTATCCATATAATTTTGTTGATATACAACAAAATACTTTAATTTTTTAATTGCGTAATGATCTTAATAGACATGCGCAAAGAATGGCAGTGACATAAATAAAAATCCTAAAGTGGATGTATGGATATACACATAAATATCGGATTTGGAATGAGGCAATCAGAAGGATAGTTGGTGTAGCTCTGATCGAAATAAGATGCGAGAAAACCACTTAAGGTGGTTTGACCATTTGCAAAGGAGGTCAGTTGATGCATCGATTAGAAGATGTAAATTTTGAGACGTTGAGCCGGCTAATAGAGGATGGATTATACTTGCTTTTTTTTGTAAAACTCAACATGAAAATCTCGACAAAGAACACTCTCCATTTTAGAGCTCCTAGTAAGGAGACCACTTGATTGTACGATGAGAAAGAAATGTAGAGTTTTTGGGATAGACGAGCGAGACTTATTTATCAATGTCGTTCATTGGATAAGATTAGATAGTGAGCATATGCATGTATGCACATATGTATTTCGATGTAAGAGATACGATACAACATATAGTCACCTACTTTTTTTTATCATGCAAACCCACCCTAATAATTTAACCACATAAATAATTGATTTAAATAGAAATATCTATATATGCATGTCCTATAATCATGTAGGATATATATCTCTCTAACTATAAGATTTCCTCAATCCAAAGCTGATTAACCTTTTATCATTTATCCTCTACGTAGTCATGTTTTCCAATGAAAAATGATGATATAAGTTAAGATCAGAAGCTTAATGTAATCGAATGTTAGCTGAAGACATGCATAAGCTAGTCGAAAAGGGCTTTTCATATTGGTCCTTGTGTCCTTCGTGGTATTTTTGTATCTATGTTGTACATAAGCCAGTCAGATCAAGGATCAAGCATTCTTATGGAGGTTCACTATGTATTATATATTATTTGGGTTAATGGATCTTAGATGAGGATTAATTAACCATGTGTTTGTGTATGTGTATATAAACTCATCCCTCCATTTTTAGAAGTTAAGAAAGAAGGGCCTAGCCGCATTTTAATGCTATGACATCACCTTCCATGATTTTTTTTCCTTCTATTGAGAAGGAATTTCCTCATAAGTTTTTGTGTCCACCATGATTTTTTTGTTTCTACGTGGTATTACAAATAATCTGATCAAAGATTACACATTCCTATGGAGGTTCTTTATGTATTTGATAAACATCAAGGGAATCCGCTATTTGGTTTTATGTGGCTTGAGATTTCAAATACTTGTGTCAAGATATCATAGAAAGGGACAACCAATCCTCTTCTAGTGATCTTGATTTGAAGATCTTCCTTTTTTTTAGGATTTGGTAGGGATTTAGGGCTCCAAGTCATCATTTGCTTCTACATATGATCGATCACTTATTCCAGTTATTAATCAGGCTCACCTACTAGTTCCCTTCCATACCCTGGATGTCATCGGTAACATCTCCCTGAGTGATTAACCACTTGTGGGTTTGTCTACATACGAAGTGGTCATGATGGATCAATCCATTTCTATTGATCAATTAGAAATCCGATCGTTTGGATTGTGATTGATTTGCTTCCTCTAAATGATCGATTTATAGTGTAGTTTTTCATTCGTGTTCAGGTATAAGGATTAAACTAAAGAAGAACCATATGATACAAATTAACTACTACATTAAAGTTAACAAAGATAAGACCTCCTCTACTTTATTTTCATTAAGATGACCACTACTAGTAGATACAAAATTTGATATGTCAATGGAAGAAAGATCTGGCCCAAGAAGGATTTGTCATAAGAACAATGATATCTTGAGTGCAAAAGTGAAAGTTTACATATCAAAGTTCTTTAAGTTATATACAACATGTCATACTAAGGAAGAAGAATGTTAGTGACGTATGGTTGGTCCTTAGAACATATATGGACATCTAGAGAAGAAGCCATCTAGAGATTGGCATAACTTGATGTCCAAGAAGATGGCTACTATTCTTCTGAACAAGATAAGTAGACCATAAAGAAGATTACTCCTAACCAAACTTACAAAGATCGGGCTTGGCTTATCGTAACAAGGATAAGTACTAAAAAGATTGATTTTGATGACACCCACATCATGAACTACTTCTTATACAATTGTTGTGTGAAAAAGGTAATAATAAGTGTGATATTGATGATAAAGAGTGGATATGTGACTGTTATACCTCTAATCATATGATTGGAGATCAAAAGCCTTGTAAAGAGCTTATCGTTAAGATAAAAGTTATTATAATGAGGTCTTACCTTACATTAACATGAGGAGCACATTCTTCTTAACATCCTTATACATAATGACATTCATGTTATTGATATGTCTCTTGACCTTCTTTCCATTATTAAAATAATAAATGAAGAAATGTTGAGTCATTTTCCATGTTAATCATTCCATGTTTCAGGGCTTGAGGATAGGAAGGAGATATTGGATTGGTTTGGTTCTAAAAAGTATGTACGCTTTATTAGTGAGAGATGTGCTTACGTTAAAAACTAGGTTTAGGAATGAATATATAAGAAAGATAGTCAATAAGTGGCCATGTAGGGATACATGTGCGAGAGGTCTGCTACTGCTAACAAATTAGCCAAGCAATCGCTTCGGTGACCAATCCCTAAATAAATCAACAATCAACTCACAATTGGATTAAACAATCAAAATGTGTGAGTAAAAATTTATTATATCTCTAGAAATCATGTGTATAAGTCCGGCCTTTGTAAGTTTGGTTAGGAGTAATCTTCTTTATGGTCTACTTATCTTGTTCAGAAGAATAGTAGCCATCTTCTTGGACATCAAGTTATGCCAATCTCTAGATGACTTCTTCTCTAGATGTCCATATATGTTCTAAGGACCAACCATACGTCACGGACATTCTTCTTCCTTAGTATGACATGTTGTATATAACTTAAAGAACTTTGATATGTAAACTTTCACTTTTGCACTCAAGATATCATTGTTCTTATGACAAATCCTTCTTGGGCCAGATCTTTCTTCCATTGACATATCAAATTTTGTATCTACTAGTAGTGGTCATCTTAATGAAAATAAAGTAGAGGAGGTCTTATCTTTGTTAACTTTAATGTAGTAATTAATTTGTATTATATGGTTCTTCTTTAGTTTAATCCTTATACCTGAACACAAATGAAAAATTACACTATAAATCGATCATTTAGAGGAAGCAAATCAATCACAATCCAAACGATCGAACTTCTAATTGATCAATAGAAATGGATTGATCCATCATGACCACTTCGTATGTAGACAAACCCACAAGTGTTTAATCACTCAGGGAGATGTTACCGATGACACCTAGGGTATGGAAGGGAACTAGTAGGCGAGCCTGATTAATAACTAGAATAAGTGATCGATCATATGTAGAAGCAAATGATGACTTGGAGCCCTAAATCCCTACGAAATCCTAAAAAAAGGAAGATCTTCAAATCAAGATCACTAGAAGAGGATTGGTTGTCCCTTTCTATGATATCTTGACACAAGTATTTGAAATCTCAAGCCACACAAAACCAAATAGCGGATTCCCTTGATGTTTATCAAATACATAAAGAACCTCCATAGGAATGTGTAATCTTTGATCAGATTATTTGTAATACCACGTAGAAACAAAAAAATCATGGTGGACACAAAAACTTATGTGGAAATTCCTCCTCAATAGAAGGAAAAAATCATGGAAGGTGATGTCATAGCATTAAAATGCGGCTAGGCCCTTCTTTACTTTCTTAACTTCTAGAGTATCGAGCACTGTGAAGCCTAACAAGGATAGATAAAATGATGATTAATTATTTTAATTAATAATATTTTTGGATTTTAGTTTTGTTTATTTTTATGTCATTCTAAATTTTTATGGGATTTTAATAAATGAAAATTTTATGGATTTTTAAATTGTTGTAATTTTTATATTTAGGGATTTTTAGTTATTTCCGGATTTTAATCTCAAAATTTTGCATATTTTAATTTTCAAACCAAATAATTGCTAATACAAATAAGAAGAAAGAAAATATTTTTGGGATTTTTTAGATTTGGGAAAATAAAATAAAATGCAAGTAATAAAATATTTTTGTTTAGGATTTTTAATGATATTTTACTTTTTTGAATATTTAAGTAAGGAAAATAGAAAATAGTGCACATGTATCCAGAATCAACCCTACACTATTTTTAATACAATATATATGTATGAAGAAAATTCAGAGTTAGAAAACATTTGTTTTGGGGATTTTACGGGATCTTTGCATTTTTATATAAGTTTTCCAGTGTTTTGTCATTTTTATCTTTTATATTTGATATTTTTATAGTTTTTAGATATGCGATAAAAATAACAAAATATACCTACTATAATTTTTTGGGATTTTTAAAACATTTTCTAATTTTTTTAGTTTTAAAGTTTGAACATGTAAAAAACAAGTTTCTGGTTTTTTTAATAGAAAAATACATCAAACATGCCCAACAAAAATATATTGATTCAACTCTATTCTAGGCACCTATGATGAATTTCCTAAGATTTATACATAATTAGAGACATTTCATAAAAAAATACAAAAAATAAAATATACAACATAATAAGTACTAAGATGCAATATTCAAGGAGTTCCAATTCATTTTAGAAAATAATATCAAAATACATGGTGTAAAATGTCCGTGCATATTAAATCTTAGCACCTAGAAGGGACCTATTTGCAAAAAAGACACAAGTTCATAAGTTCAAAGCATAAAGTAACTAAAGCTATTAAAGAACAAATGAAAGATTAAGTACTAAATAGAAATTTTAAAAATGTGATGGGTATGGTGTGTAAAATATACCCAGAATGCATGCTCATCGACTATCTTATTGTGTCACTTAAGTCGATCAACGATGAAGAATGCACAATGGTGTGCATGATCTGAACGATTTTGATTAAATCTGGAGGAATGACTTGATCTTATGGCTATGAGGCCTTCATGAAGAACAGGGAAGAACATCATCTTCCCTAACCTTCAATCTAGACTAGTTCTCTCCTCCAGTGGTCGTTAATCTCGATGTTAGGCTCATGACCTTCCTGACAGTGTTTCACATCCTCGGGGATCACTCAGAAGATCCATGCCTAGATGGAAGAGGCTTGGAGGTCAATCTTGCTCGGGCGACCTGGAGAAGGTTAGCATATCTTCGATCCTTCCCTAGAAGGGGTCTTTCATCTCATACACCTGCTCAAAACATTCATGGGATTGAGAGGGACACTCCTGACCTACAAAAAATGGTAAACAAAGTAAAGGGGGTGAGTTGGGCAGGGGCCTCCAATGATGGGCGACAGATGGAGGTGATGCTCTGATCTGTACGAGATCAGAATGATCAGATGGGTGATTCAAATGGAGAACGTGACGAGGAGGGTGATGAGATGATCTGAAGCATTGGATATGGAGTGTTTCACGATTTAACAGTGGTCAGAGTTGAAGGGCTCCGACGTACTTGGATCTTGAAAAATAAGAAATATCTAGTGCTAAACCTTGGAAATGAAGACTACATCTACACTGCAGACTTAAAAAGAAAGTAAAAAGACTAATTTGACCTATGCCTCAACCTGGACGGACCTGGGAGGCAAGACCTCCACTTGGAGATGAGCTCTTCCAATAAGGTAGGACTCCGACCTTGCACTTTTCCTCGTCGGCGTCCAAAGGACATTACTCTTGACACCAGGAAGTTCACATGCTTGAAACATTTGGGGTTAAGTGTAGCAATTGAGCTCCAGAGCTTGTCTATGGTATGCGATGCTATGTACATGGCAACATAGGAGACATTTTAACCCAGGGTTCTGATGAATCTCCATTTCATCATCTTTATTCATTCGTGTTAGCTTAAAAATTCTTATAAACACTTGTAAATATCAATTATTCTCTCTCTTTGGTAATTCCATATCATTTGTATACATTATGTATTTATCAATATTTTAACCCAAACTAACTAAATAAAGAAATAAAAGAAAAAGAAAGAAATAGGAAGATGATATATATGAAATAAATACAGGCTAATCCTAAACCCGAGAGTAGGTCAAGACTTGACTTAATGGACAAGGAATAAAGTATGGGGTGATAAGCCTGTAATCTATAAAAAATCAAGAAAACCAATTCACACATGTATATTCATCATTGTACATATTGCATACATATTCTACTATTTTATTTATCACTAAAACAACTTCAAATAAAATATTTTCTTCTTGGAACTTGTACATAAAAAAATTGTAAATATTAAAAATAATTGCAAGAAGAAATCTTGTATAGAATAAGAGAAACAACACTTTGAAAAGCTGCAAAGCCAAACTGGTCATACCAATATCTTCTCCATAAAAACTCAAAATAAACAAAACTTGCTTTCGTTGTGTTCAAAAGTAAATAAGCTTTAAAATGAAAGTGGTTTCATAAATATTGGAGTTAAGATGTGAAAGTTGGCCTTTTAGAGTGATATTGTACTATTTGTTATATTGTACATAATATTTTATTTATTTATTTATTTATTTGTATTTTTACATATATTATATTTTGATTATTTTGTATATATTTCATATTATTTATATAAAATGCAACTAAAAAGAACAAAATTAAAAAGAATAAAAAAGCAAAATAAGTAGAGTTCTACTATAGGTATCATGTTCCTATATTGTGCATACCCTTATTTAATTACCTTATTAAAATAATTCACAAAAATAAAAAAAACTTTAAAATACTTAAATTATTCTAAAAAATAATAAATTATTAAACTATGTAATTACTTGTAATAATAATTAATTAAAAATATATGTGTTGTATACATAGATATTTTTTCCTATGAATAAAAGGTTTTATTTATTTTTACCTATTTAATTAACTTAAGTTATTGAAAATCACTAAAAATAAGCTTATTTATTTCTTAATGTTCTTAATTTGAAATTTTTTATTCAAATTTTTTCTTAATTTATTTTATTTTTATTTCATCTTTATTTACTTTTTTTCTTTTTATGTTTGGATGCATGTGGGCTGGAACCTCATTGGTCGAACTCGGATCTGTTGACCTGGGTCAACTTCCCATCTTTCCTTTTAGCTCAAATAATTGGATGCGCCCTTGTCTGCTCTAATTTCCCATGACCGATCCATCCAACCATCCCTCCTAATCATTTCTTTGTTTGATTCTCTGAATAACATTTCATCTCGCTCGAATAATTTTTTGTTGATTTCAGCCTTGGTTCACACACCATTCTGATTTCAAATCCACCAGTCACCTTCGTCTATAAATATCCTCCAGATCCATTTCTTCCTGATGATCCAATTTTCACCCTTATTTCGCCCGAGATCTTCATAGGGAGTACGCCGAAGGTGATAGCTGCGACGACACATGATTAGGAGTGTGAGATTTAGGCTAAATTGTGTGATCCAGTATGTTGTTGAAGACCCACCGATGAGCTGAGCTTCTCATGCATTCCATCGTAAGATCAAGGATAAGACCTTCCACCAATCACCGTAGGTTTGCAAAGATTTGATCTAGGTTAATTTCAGCATTTAATTTTGTCATCCCATACAATTTCAGCTTAATTCAGTAGGATTTAGATTTCAACCAATCAATTTCATCTCATTTTGATCATCGATCCATATTCACTGTATTTTTCTCCACCTTCCTATCACCTTGTGATCACCAAATCAACTATGGATCTGGACATCGATCTCACCTCTGACCACCTCGCTGGAGACTGATCCACTCCCCTCCTCTTTTCTTTTATTTTACTCAGTAATCCTCGTCGGAGTTTTGTCTTCGAGTATAGAATAATGTGCAAGACTTTGGAGCACCTTCTAAAGAGAGGATCGAGACTTGGGAGTTGAGTTGGACGTGAAAGACCTAGAGCTTCAGGTCCTCGATCAACAGGACCCGGACCTTGTTCTCATCTCAAATCAACGCGGGAGGACATTAACATCACTCTAAGAGCTTTAGGCAACTGACGGAGTCAAATCCGTGGAGATCTAGCCGATCGAATTTCGTCAATAGCTCCCTTCATACTTGTTCTTCCAACGAGCTTTAGAAGCCTTGGATCAAGAACACACTGCTCCAGAATCAATTAAAGCCAATGATTCAGCCCTAAATGTCAACTACTTGATTGGACAATCATCCGCGAAGCACAGCCATCCGATCCCCGTGTGCGAGGCACGAGGCACCGATGAAATAACACTCCACCCCTGCCTTTCTTTTTTATTTGTAAATAAATCCTTAAGTGAACACATGTCTACTTGATATTAAGGGAATAATCGCATACATACCCTTGTTTGTTTACATATTTGCATTCAAATCCTGTTGAAATAGTTCTGTGTATGTTAGCACGTGAGATTTGGGGAAAATGCAATAAATCCATTATTCTTTATTGTTATTATTTTCTCCCTGAAAATAAAATATTTGCTAATAAGTCCAATCCAACATGACTTACATGCGCATTCACGTATGCTTCTGGGATTTTTTAGTTTTCGTCATTTAGTTCTTATATTTGTTATTTCTTTAGTCATGGAAATTAAAATAATTGTATTTCAGTCTCTTACATGTAGATTAGTTTTTGTTTCTTTAATCGTGTTTAATAAATAGTTAATAAACTTTATAAAATCCATAAAAATTAGAATAAGCTCTTGATAACTGGTTTAATCACAATAATTTTTATATTGAAAATGGTTTTGTTTTATCATTTTTAAAAATTCAAAAAAACTCGTAAAAAATTCTTTGTTTACATTAAAAAAATCAAAAAAATGAAAATTATATTAAAAGTTCTAAAAAATTAATATGTGTATTGTTTAATTAGTTTTGTCATATGTATATTTTTTGTTTGAAAAATCTTTTAGAAACCTGTAAAATTGAAAAATACAAGAAAAACTATAAAAATTCAAATAAATAATTGAAAAAAACTAATTAGTCTTGAAATAAACTTGAAAAGTAAACTTCTGATTATACTTGAATTTCAGTAATTTCGTTTTTTTGTTTTTAAAATACAAAGACAGTAGACTGAAATTGTTTGGTATTTTATTTTCCTTTTTTATCCCTTTAACAATAATAAAAAATCTAAATTTTCATAAAAATCACATAACAGTAGGAAATCTCATAAAAAAACACTAAAAGATTTTTAGTTTAAATTTTTGAGTATTTTTATTGTTATTGAATATTACAAAAAGAGCTTTTTGGTTCATTTGTTTTGTTTTATTATGTTTTCTTTTAAACATTAAAAGATAAAAACTTGCAAAAATTAAAAACCATTAAAAAACTAAAAACTAAAAATATAAAAAAAATGAAAATTATTAAAAAAAACATTAAAACACACATAAAAATAACAAAGAGAAAAAGAAAAGAAAAAGTTTCCTTTATCATATTTCATTAATTCAATAACCATCGGGTAATGATGCCTCCCTAAGTTTGATTCTGATAGCTATACAAGTAAAATAATAGATTTTATAGCATTTCTTTTGTTTTATATTTCTTGCTAGAATACATTTTGATTTGGAGAGTTGTAGGTTGTAGCGACACTTTCATACATTGTTCATTTTTCATTAAATAAAAACCCATGATAATATGTCGATAACCGAATGGCATCATTATCGGGGAGGCACGACGAGGGTAATTAGGATTCCTTCTTCATCTACTCTTGGTTGGTTGTTTATTTCATTTCATGTTTCATTTACTTGTCTTTTATTTTCAGTCATTTTCTACATCTTTTATTTCTATTATTTTTCATACATTATTTTTGACACATTTATGTTTTTCCTTTGTTGCGAGGGCCCATCGAGCGAGGGTGACAATCTTAGGAGAGCTGACGCACCCGAGCGAGGCGGAGGTCGAGTGTTTCTTCACTGACTGGTAGGAGAGAGCAACCAAGGAGGAGCCGAAGAGTTGAATATCATTTTTAGAATTTTCCTTAGTTTGTTTTTGTAGTCATTTTATTTCATTTTATTTTTTAAATATTTTGTTGACACTGTCCCTTTTCCAATTTTCTATAGAGCCATTATAACTTTGGCTTGTAGGGTTCTATTTCACCAAGTACCGAAGCACTTGGGGGATCCCATCGATTTTTGTTCATCGACTTTCTTTTTATTTATTTCATATTTTTGAGCTTTCCAACTTTATTTTTCTTTGTTTTATGTGTTTGAGATCTTAGTTGTAGTTTTTATTATCTTGGTTGAGCTAAATAAATAATAGGTCCAAACTTAATAATATCTTCTTCTTCCTATAGTTAGATTCGTAGTTGGACTTAGTCAAGTAATTGGTTCTTCCTCATAATAGAAATTTCTATTAAACAATTCTCGCTTGCATTTTCATATATAATAGATTTTATTTGTATGTTTGGATCATTTTGCATGTAGATTGATGTTGGTGGGTATGAATTTCTATCTTTGCATGCATCATTTATTTTGTCACACATCGGATTTTTTGACTTCCTTCACCGTTTTTCTTCACTTAGGATAAAAATAAAATTGGAAAATTCGTTAGATGATTTAAACTAAACAGAGTGACAACCTAAATAAAAATAGGACTGCTTAAATACTCGACACTAAAATAAATGTAATAATAAATAAAAGTGATATTGCTTAAATACTCGACCCTAAAATAAATGTAACAGCTCATTTTGTATTGGGTAAATTAATCCCCTCATTGCTCATAGGTACTTACCTCTAGGCAGAGTGGGTGAGTCTTACCCTTAAGGATAAAGCCCTAATCCCTGGACTTGTGTCCTAAGCACATGTGTGTCACTCTTCTGTACGAATTGTAGCTGAAAGCACTTACCTATGACTTTATAAATTTATTTTGGTGTGCTCCGCCTCTTATCTCCCTTTGGGCCTGATATAACATAACATTCAAGGCAGATGGTTTTGCTGGACATGCGAGCCCACGGTGAGCCATTATGCAATAAATGTTATCGTGAATATCATTCCCTAATCTGAAATGAAGAATAATTAATTTACATAATATCTCCCTTAATACAATTAGGGTAATGTACCAAGGCCATCTTAATGATCATACAACTATTGATTCAATTGTTGAATAATAAAGGTTGTTGCTTGGATGGATATCTAAAGAGTTGGATTGAGGACTCATCAAGCACCGTCAAATGATTATTAACAGAGGATCTCTACCTAAGAAAGAGATGGAAATCCTTTCTCTAAAGGCGATATATAACTGATCTCTTGATGCAGTTCCTCTACATTGGAAAAGAAATTCGGAGGTGTTAGATAAGTTTGGTCAAAGAGTTGACTTAACGAGATCGAGATAACCAAAGTCCTATGTTGTATGTTGTCACGATATAGGCATGCATCCTTTGACCGAAGATAGATGTGTTACTAAATGTCTAAGTAGGTACATTTGGCAGACCAATATGTTGATGACCTAATCAAGGTCTATACACCGACGTGATAGTGTGTATACAATGGCATATGAGTAATACGATCTCTCAAAGGGATCATACATGCTCATTATTGAACCGGAAATACATGAGCTCACTTATGAGATATTGGGAAGGACCAAATTCTATGCACGATCATCTCACTTTTGAAGCTTGACTGAATTTGTAAGGTTTATATGCATTTGGAAAGTATATGATCAACACCTAGGTATGATATATGCTTTTGGAAAGTATATGATGGATACCAACTCCCAATAGTCAAATGAGAAACTTTATGATAAAACTCTGAAGTAGATAGTGTAAAATTGATCTAATACTTCGATCTTTATCTTGGTCTTCCAGTATGCAGGATGTACATGTATTAGGAATACCTGAGGGTGATGTGATCATAAATGATTGTATAACCATGACGCTTCCATTCATAGGGGGTGATGAAACGGGTTTGGATTTTAGTGACTCCTCTCAATAGAGAAGTAATCTGATCTTGGTTCAAATGTTGGACATGATCTGAATGTGATTCAGATACAATGAAAAAATAATTTACGGTTTTGATTTAATCAAACATCTATGAGTGGTCCGCAAGATCTGGATTTGAGATATGATCTCAATATCCAAGTCACTATACATGAAACATTACAATCTTCATGTCCTTATCTCGAAGTATCTACGGAGATAGCGCATTATCCTTAAGAGTTCAAGGATAATCTCGTTGTTGAAATTTATATTATTCATATCATGAATAATACGAATTTGATTCATATTATAAGGAGAGTTATCTACGTTAATTAAATGTAATTTACTTATCAAAGATGTGAATAATTTAAATGTGCTTCATATTATTTGGTCTCATGAGAATAGAGATCCAAGTTGATTAAATATGATTTAATTATCATGGATATGAATAATGTGGATAACACTATCCATATTAATCATATATATTATAAATGTGATTTATAATTAATTAAAGAGAGCTTATTATAATTTATATTTGTTTATTAATTATCGATGTGAATTGGATCCACATTGGATAATTATTTGAAAATGTAAATCACATTTTATTTTGGGTTGTGAATGTGATTCACAATTTTCCAATGACATGATTGCAACATTCAAAAAATAATTATGAATTATTTTTGTAGAATAATTTACAACAAGTGTTGTTGTAAATCTGAATATTTCCATGGAATAATGTAATCTCATAAGATTACATGAGATTGGCTCCTTCCCAATTGGGAGGGTGGACGGCCACCGACTCCCATTAGAAAAGGGTGGTCGTCCACTCCCATATCATGGAAGGATGCAATCTCCATTCCGTAATCTCCATACTTGATTGATTTGAGACTGACTTATATTGATTTTTCAATATATATTTAATCTAAATTAAATTAATTATTGTTGTATTTTTACAACAAAATCTTGGCCATTGAAAGAAGCACAAATCAATCTCATCCATTGATTTTGTATACTACATGGATTGTGATCTATGGACTCCTAAAATACTATATAAGAAGAGGCACCCCTCTCTCTTAAAGTAACATCAAGAGACAATATTCATATGCTCTCTCTCTCTACATGCCAATTCTCTCTCTCTCATTGCGGTCACCCACCATGGATCCCTAGAGAGAGTCGATATTGCCGCAGCGTCGCCATTATGCTGTCAGATTGTTTTCTTGTGGATCTCTGACTCCTTCGGTACGACTCACTCGTGAAGAAGATGTCGGATCTCATGAGACAAGATCAGGAGATTCGTTGCTTGGATCATCAACATGGATTACGAGGAGTACACATTTCATCAATGTGCTCGCAAGCATCTCCTCCGTCAGCTCGGAATTGAGACAAGTCTCTTCATTTAAGGATTCAATCGCAACCATGCTTCAAGAGGTAATCCCAATACTTGTGTGTAGTTTATATGAAATTATCTTAGAAGTGTTCTTGGATTATATGGTTTCCTCGGATTATTTTTTTTAAATTCCTTTTCCTCGAGCAACTAATGCGACTAGTTGCTCCCGATCGCAAACGATGTGATACTCACATTTCCATGATGTGCTTAAGGGTCTGTCTATCCTTCAAGTGGTATTAGAGCCATAGGTTGGAGGTCTCGGATACAATCCATAAACCTAGGATGACTTGGGCTCATTAGGGTTTGTAAAATTTCGTCGCATTTTGTTCATGCAGCCCTCTTTTGTGTGATTTTTCTATCTCGTTTAATTCATTTAAACATAAAATTATCACTTGGATTATATTTTCCATTAAATAAAGTAACTGTGGGATTTGAGATTGCATGATTTAGAATATATATGCTCAAGTTTGATCATTTTAGTGAATATGCATCCACTGTTTCGGGGATGACGAATCTTGACGTAATTAAAGAGTTAATTACAATTTTGAGATGCCTTGAAATGTGTGTAAATCAATTGGGTTCTGTTGTAAATCAAATTACCAAACTATGGAAACTTATTTTGCTTGATTTGGATTTAAATTTATTGAGATATGGTAATTTTAGCAAGTGAGGGTCACTGCTAGAAATTACTTTCCTAATCAAGATCCTTGTGTTTGTCATTTAATCAATTAGTGAAATTAAATTTTTTAATTCCTGAAATAATTATGGATAAATATTTGAGAAATAGTTTATGACCATTATTTCCTTAAATGACATTGACTTAATCAAAATTGATTAGATAGGATCTAGATCACAATTGGTTACATCAACAATTCCAATAAACAATATTGCTTGAATAGGATATTTACCAAATTTCCTTATAATTTTATCAAAAGGGTTTTCACAAATATTATATATTTTATAACTTCGATTGAAAGATGGGTTATCATCTCAAGTACAAAGTGATCAACTGGCATTATCCTTCATCTGAGGTGGATATGGTATCTAGTCGAGGAGCATTGGGGTATTATATCGCTCCGTGAACGGTCGGTCCCACACCCGTCGGAACTGGCCATGACAATGGGTAAGGAAGGGATAATGTTTGAAGGGATCATGATGTATTTTTTTAATTATTAAAATTCAAATAATGTGTATTTCATATAATACCATATTTCAAATAACAATAAAGAACGTTTATTGGATATTAATTGGATCATTGATTTAATATGATTAGATTAATTGGAATCTAATTAAAATCAAAACACTCTATTATGAATAGAGTTTTCATTTTCCTTGGAATAATTAATTATGTGAATATGATTCATAATAATTAATTAGAATTTGAATATGATATGGAGGATCACATAAGTGACATCCATGGTCTTCTGTCAAAGCGAAGGGTTCTATCGCCAGGGATTGTATGTAGGAGACATGTCCGAAGTGGCAGTTCCTGCGTACAAGCGCAACTGGATCGGGCTCTTTACTTCTCAAAAGAGTAAAGCCTTATCTGTGACCCCAATATCATGTCCTCATATTATTGAGGTGATAGTGGATTGTGCATATGGGTTCTAATCATGTTGACGGTTGGTTTAATTGACGATGGATCAACATCACCTTAGGGGTGGTGGGCCCGAGTGTTAAAGACCGAATTAGGTATGCAAGTTGGACTTGTAAGGAAGAATGTGTTCTCGCTTCTTTTTATCTGAGTTACAAGTTCTCATATTATTAGGATGTGACAAAGATAAGGAAGGAGATCCCAGATCTTGCTTGAGATATAATGATAAGTATATCTCTTACATTGAAAAATGAACTTTCAGTGTTGACAAGGCAAGACAACTTTGATATAAAATTCCTAAATTCAAAGTAACATATATTTATGCATATTTCTTTTTCAGATAATCGTCATTAACTCATTCAATACTATACTCAATAATAACCATTAAATTCTCATAAGTTGGATTCATGATCAAGATATTGTATTTGTAGTTTGACACATAATGTATATGGTTGCAATATGAAAGTTTCCTCTTAATAATGAGGAATGACAATTAAATAGATGATAGGATAACAACCTAGGATTTGTATATCTATCGTCTTGATCTCTCATCGAACGTACTTTGGAAGTGACATGTCAATGGTGATTGTAATTATCAAATAATCCTTACAAAAATCTAAGAAAATGTCCTGGCATACATATGTGCTCTCGACATTTAATCATGAGCGGCATGGTTTACTGATCATATAGAATTTTAGCTCTATAAGAGATGATGTGTTCAAAATTTTGAGTACCTACATGAACCTAAGTCTTTAAGAGTTAAGATGTAAGTAGATATGATGGATGTTATAATTATATTGTCTATACTCAAGTCATTCATGAAGTTTTATAATAGTCGTATTGTATGAATTAAATGAAGAACGTATAAATGTTGAAATACTCTTACATTGAATTCTTTTGAATTCAACATAAGTGATCCTTTATCTTAAGTAATGGTTATATATAGATGAAGGGAGCACAGTGGAAGCATGGGCCTGACACAAGCAAGAAGGAAAGTCAATGAGTTGACTGTACTTCTGTAATTTCCATATGACATCTAAAGAGTTTGATGAATGTCAATGCTGCAATAAGTCGATGCACAGATAGTGTGACTATCTAGAATATCTTTGATCCTTATAGAAGGACCCAGATAGTGCATCAGAATAATCTATATCTACATATCATCATTGAAATTGACTTACTTATTGGATAAAATTAAAGTCTAACAATTGTATCTCATTCTTCTAATAACACTTGCAATTGGTTGCATATGTTTTAGAAGACTAGAACATTTGATCTTAAGGTTTAATAGTCATTCACATGGATATTGATGCAATTGTTGCAACAATCTCTATTGAATAAATAGACTTCATATTTTCGGTAGGAGAGCCCTTAGTCATAGAGAATATCTCTATGACCTAGATATTAGTATACACTCATTGTTTATTTCTAAATGTTGGAAATACACATGAATTATGGAATAGACCTATCATAAAGAGTTATGATGGATATTTATTTCAGATAGTAGTACAACATCTAAAAGACTCTACTAAATAGAAAATTAATGAATGATTCATTAACATTTCTAATACTAAAAATCAAACCTTAACAAGATCAATAGGAGGATGAAGATCTTTTGACAATGATGATCTTTTGACAATTCATATTATTCATGATAATTAAATCACATTTAATTATCAATTTTCTTGATGCTCGGATAGATATATCGACAATAAATTTATCCATGAACTCTTTCAATGATAATGCACTTTCTCCGCGGATACTTGGAGATAAGGACGGGACGATTATATTGTTCCACATACAGTGACTTGCATATTGAGATCAAATCTCAAATCCAAATCTTGCAGACCACCCATAGATGTTTGATTAAATCAAAGTTGTAGATCTAATCTTCTCATTGCATATGAATCACATTCATATCAATGTCCAATATTTGGACTAAGATTAGGTCACTTCTCTATGAGAGGAGTTACTAAAATGCAGACATGTTTCATCACTTCATCGGAATGGAAGCGTCATGGTTATACAATCGTTTATGATCACATCACCCTCAAGTATTCCTAATACTTGTACATCCTGTATACTGGAAGACCCAGATTAAACCTGAAGTATTAGATCTCTTTTGGACTGTATCCTTCAGGGTTTTATCATTAAGTTTTCTCATTCGATCATTGGGAGTTGGTATCGATCATATATTTTCCAAAAGCATATATCATACCCAGGTGTTGATCATATACTTTCCAAAAGTATATATCAAACCTACAAATTCATTCAAGCTTCCAAAGTGAGACGACCATGCTTAGAATTTGATTCTTCCCAATATCTCATGAGTGAGCTCATGTCTTCTAGTTCAGTAATGAACCTGTATGATTCCTTTGAGAGGTATTACTCGTACGCCCTCGCATGCACACCAGCACGTCGATGTATAGACCTTGGTTAGGTCATAAATCTATTGGTCTGCCAAATGTACATACTCAGACATATAGTAACATATCTCTCTCTGGTCAGAGGATGTGTGCCTATATCGTGACAACATACGAAATAGGACTTCGGTTATCTCGATCTCGTTAAGTCAACTTTTTGACCTAACTTATCTAACACCTCCGAATCTCTATTCCTATGTAGAGGACCTGCATCAAGAGGTCGGTCATATATCAACCTTTATGAGAAAGGATTACCATCTCCTACTCAGGCTGGAGACATCTCTTAACAATCATTTGACAATGCTTGATGAGTCCTCAATCTAACTCTTTAGACATTCATCCAAGCACCAACCTTGATAATTCAATAATTAAACCAACAGTTGTATGATCATTAAGATGGCCATAGTACATAACCTTAATTGTACTAGAAGACCTATTATGCAAATTAGTTATTCTTCATTTCAGATCAGGGAATGATATTTGCAATAACATTTATTGCATAATGACTCGTTGTAGGCTCGCATGTCCATCACATTTTTCATTCATGTTGAGGTATAAGGAGTACCATATGATACAAATTAATTACTACACTAAAGTTAATAAAGATAAGACCTCCACTGGCTTATTTTTATTATGATTATCATTACTAGTAGATGCAAAATTTGAAATATCAAGGGAAGAAAGATAAAGCCCAAGAAGGATTTGTCATAAGAATAATAATATCATGAGTGCAATCAAGTGAAGGTGTACATGATCAAACTTATTTAAGTGATATACAACATGCCACGCTAAGGAAGAAAACTATTAGTAGCATATGGTTGGTCCTTAAACCATATATGGACATCTTGAGAAGAAGTCATCTAGAGGATGGTATGACTTTGTGTCTAATATGGTGGATACTCTCTCCTAAACAAGATAAGTGGATCATAAAGAAGATAACTTCTAACTAAACTTACGAAGTTCGGGCTGGCGCATCGTAACAAGGATAAGTACTGAAAAGATTTATTTTGATGACACCAATATCATGAACTGCTTCTTATACAATTGTTGAGTGAAAATGATAATAATAAAGGTGTTATTGACAGTAAAGTGGATATGTGATTGTGATATCGCTGATCATGACTGGGGATCAAAAGCCATGTAAAGAGCTTATAAAGTCTTATTTAGTAAGATAAAAGATGTTGTTATAATTAAATCTTACCGTACATTAACATGCAAAGAGAGCACTTTCTTCTTAACATCTTTATGCATAATGCCATTCATTTTCTTGATATGTCTCTTGATCTTCTTTCCATTATCAAAATAATAAACAAGTTGAAATGTTGAGTCATTTTCCATGTTGATCATTCGATGTCATAGAGCTTGATGATAGGAAGGAGAATTTGGATTGGTTTGATTCTTAAAAAGGTTTATTAGTGAGACATGTGCCTATGTTAAAAGCTAGGTTTAGGAATGAATATATAAGAAGGATAGTCAATAAGTGGTCATGTAGGGACACATGTGTTAGGATCGTCTTCCTTTAATTCTAAAAGTTACTTCCTTCAACTTTTAAAGGTGCTTTTGAGTGCTTAGTCTATTATATTTTCTTAAAGGCCAAGAATACGTGTAAAACTTATCCTTCTAATAATAATGAGTTTGTTTACACCGATGTTTGAATCTCATCTGATGTTGCATAAGAAGTCCTTACTTACTTGCATTGAATTTATGGAATGTGGTTGATATGGTCGAGATATGTCTTATTGAGGTATGGTAGAAGAAAGTAGGTAAGTGTTTTATATTTGATAATGCTTGAGAATATACATCTAGATAACTAGAAGACTTTTTTAGTTCTAAAAGAACTAGTCACGAAAGGATGGACATACACCTATTTAGAGTTACAAAGTTCTTTTGTTCCAAAGGAAATTTCCTAAGAGAATATCGATTGAACCTACTTTACTATAGCCTTTTTATTAGCATGATGTCCTCGAGAATGTTAAACATAAAATACATCTTTTTTAGGTATTCAGCATGATAGTCATCCTTTTCTTCTTTCGCCAAACGTTTGCGAATGTATGTATTACATTTACAATTGTACCCAAAGTAAAGAAGATTAATGCGTTGGCTTACAAAAGATTTTTTTAACTAGTCTCTAACTTAGTGAATGGAAAGATCTATGTGACCAAGGATACCATTTTCATTGAGTTTTAATCCTATTTTCTTGAGCATTTCTTTAAATGGATAATGGAAATGGTGGTTGCAGGAAATTCTCATGAAATTTTAATTTTTTGAAAGATGTTTTTGATGATTCAGTGGATTTTGCTGCTAACTCTACTCAAGATAGGACAAAGGGGTGGAAAACTTATGAATCTCATTGGTATGGAAAAAATGTACAATAAAATAAATCAATAAGAGATTCAAGGTTGGAATATTATGAAAGAAACTAATCCCAATCGCGATTACTCCTTTGGCAAATTTATAGTCGTGATTCAAGTTTGAATACGAGAAGTGACATCAATGACATAGAATAAGAGAAGATTATTGTTGCAAAAGATGATTGCATTGTATAAAGAGGTGTTCGAATGAACATAAGACCTCCCCCAAGATATGGAAAGTTACGACTTATCTCGTGAACAATATATTGTCTAATCTATATGGGAAAAACGGGGTTGTCCCCTTGGGGATCTAGGCTCCCCTCGTCTCATTTTTTAAATTTTTTTAAAAAAATGAATCTGTATTCACGTCTTATGTCATTCAAGTTTCATGTAAAACAAAGACTCCCACGACCTCCATCTAGACAATAATTTTTTAATGATCACAGAATCGTTGAAATCGTCCCTATCTGGATGGAGACCGTAGGAGCCTATGTTTCACATTAATTTGAATGACATAATATAACGATATAGTTATGAAAATCCACAAAAGAATTTTTTTATGAAAATAAAAAAGAGAAAAAATAGGACGGATGAGCCAAGCTAGCTTGCCATATGTGGCAATCCCATTTAACCCATTCTATATTTATTATTTATTGACACACAAATATTTTACATCTCCACTCTCTACACTTATGATCCCAAGAAATGTTGCTGAGGCCAATGCCAATCCATGTGAATTTGTTTTTATATACGAGAAGATGGGATGTCCTTTGAAAAAACTCACACCTCATACATTATAGACATTTCTGATGGAAACTATTTAGTTGGTTCGAAGTTGATTTACGACTTAAAGGGTCTGTTTGGTTGCCAATTACCCCAGGTAATCTGGCATACCTCCTGCTTTATCTCTGCATTTTTGGGTTGGAATTAGTTGTATGGATCGTGCAATTTATTTGTTATATATATTAACCACATTAAAATAAAAAATTAATGTAAAAATGTATTATAATCATTAAAAAAGTTAATATTGTAATCAATGTCATATCACTTCGCATTTATCATTCCAACCCTCCCAGTTACCAAACAGGCCCAAAGTACAAGCTAATTAGATAATTCAAAATATAGAAAGTAGTGTCTATCGAGTTGAACAAATCGAGTCAGACTCAAACTTGATAACCCAAATCGGATCGTTAAGATTTGACTTTGAGAATGTAGATTTGAGTCATCGCATAATCCTTTTGTATAGGTTCATTGTTATTGTTAATCTGCTCTAGAATGATCACGCATATTATTATGGATTAGTCGAGCATTGAAACAAACTTCCAGACTTTTGCACAATCTTTGATTTCAAAATAATATGAAGGTCTTTATTAATCCATAATCATTATATGATAATATTGTAGTATTTATACAATGTCTCACATATGGTCTCAATTATGTGTTATCGTGAATAAATTACATTGCAATTTTAGGATAAAAATCATATATAAATAGTAGTTAAAAAATCAATGAATAATTTAAAACTTTCAATGAAAGTCATGAAATAGCCAGGGAGAGGAGATCAGAGTAGGCATTATCATATCATGAGGTTGTTGTTAGAGGAGGAAAGGGGAACATATAAAGGACTCTCCAAAGGGAGAGCAACTTGGTAGAGTTGGCAGTATCACGAGGGAAGGCCACATGCGGTGACTCATGTGGAGCGAAGGTACTATCGTATACAAATAGAGGGATGAAGGAGAAGCTGAGGGGATGGGAGGACAAGGAGTCGCAGGTAAGGTGGGAGGTTTAGGAGAGGATGTGCTGTGTGGGAGGGGGATCATGAGGGTAAGGATGTATGGAACAATGGAATTGTAAGAGGGCTTGAGGAAGTCATAGATATGTATCCATCCATTGCCATGAAACAATAAATAGTTATGGGTAGTGTAGGCGTCTCAGTTCTTAAAAAATGAGTCAAATTAAGTTATAGGGTTGAGTTACTGCATTGAGAAAGATTGAACTCAAGCTCAACTCAATAAGGATAACAAGTCCATCATCCAATTCAAAATTGAGCTCATTGACTTTTTGACCCTACTCATGAGTTCATATCGAGTTGAGTTTTTAGTCAAGCTCATCGAGCTCAGGATTTCTCAAACATCTAATACAAAGCAAGACTCATAAGGCAAAGGGTTTCAATCTAAAGCATGACATTGTCTATGTGGAGATGTTTTCTCCAATGATGATCAAGATGGATACAAAACGGTATTGTGCTTTATCTAGTTGTAATTCAAGATCAAAAACATTGCTAAATGGACATCAAGAATGCTTCCTTGAGTAATATCTTCAAGAAAAAAGATTACATGCACATGCCATGTAGCTATGAGAAGCCATGAAAACGTTGCAAACTAAAAAAGATTTATATGAGCTAAAGTAGTGTGACCTATTTTGAGAAGCTTAAAGCGGTGATGATAAGAGCATATTATCACCAAGGAAATGAGGAATATGCTCTTTCTATCAAATTGAGTGAAAATAGTACATGGTTCTCATTCTTGTTTATATTGACGATATGGTCACACATGAGATGACGAAGAGGTAAGAATATGATTAAAAAGGAGGTATAATGTGGAATTTGACCTAAAAGATCTTGGTAAAGTGATACATTTTATGGGCATTGATGTAACAAGCTTGGATGAAGGCTCGATGTTGTGTTAGAGGAAATCTACTTTCAATGTATAATGAATCATTGAAAAGTTGGTATGCAAACCCACTTCTATTTCTATTAAGGAAAGTCACAAGCTAAGCGTCAAGGATGTGAAACAATTTAACGATAATGTCAAAGGTGAGTGTGATGTATATTTAAGTGTAAGGTGAGATCGACATGAATAGAATTAAATGTAAATGACATAATGCGTAGTAAGATTCAGTATTGAAAAACGATAAAAGCGAGAGCCGCTAAATAGTGGTCTGACAAATCAGACTCACTGTCGCTGCTGCGACTACTCAAGCCTCCTCGTTCGTCAACAATTAACCCACACAATCAATCAGGTAATCAATAGCAAGGATTAAAATTTATTATACCCTACTACAAATGTATAATGGCAAGCAAGTAGGGGTCGAACACAGGAAACAAGGGTGCAGAGTAAAGACAAAAGTCAAAGCCCTAGGTCTAATAGACTACTTAGCCAATCTAATTTTTTGTGGGTTTTTATTTTTTTATTTTTTATTTTTTATTTATTTTTTTTATTTTGTATTTGGTTTTTAATTTTTTTTATATTTTATATTTTCTATTTTTTGTTCTCTTTCAATATTGAAATAAGTAAGCAATATAATAAAAGAGAAGGTAAAATATTTATAAAAAAATGAAAAAATAGTCAAAAATTCAGAAATAAAATATTTTGGGTCTTTTTATAATTTTTTACTGTTTTTTGTGATTTTTGGGGTATTTTTCAGAATGCTTTTGGTATTTTTAAATAGCGAAATAAGAGAAAATAGAGAATAAGCTACTGACTAGAGGTAAATTGGGGATTAAAAATAGCAAACAGTCACCAAAATTTGCCAAACTAATTTTAAAATAAAGAGGATAAAATATAGAAGAAAAAGGAATTGGGTATTTTTATGAGTTTTCTATGATTTTATATATTTTTTTTGAAGTTTTTAAGTATTTTTGAATTTTTAAGGTTTTTCTTTTGAAATTTTTAGTGGTTTTTGGACTGAAAATGAAGTAGGTCAAAACACACAACAGAGAATATTTTTCGAATTTTTTAAGGCCTTTTAATATTTTTTTGGTATTTTCTAAGCCAGACAGTGCTGAAACAACATGTTTGTGATTTTTAATAAATATAAAAATGCAATAAAATCAAAAACTAAAATTATTGCGTTAAAGAACAAGCACACAGGAGCTTAAACCTATTTTTTGAGAATTTTTGGAATTAAAATGATGCGGGAAATAAATAGATCAAGCACACAAAAATACCAAGCCTGGCAGGGGCATATATGCAGTTCTAGAAACATACAAGGGCTCAGGTGCAAATTTCACCAAAAGACACGCGGGAGGAACGTGTTCTGTCATTCACAGGGGCATATTTGCAAATAAAAGAAACCGGCAGGGCAGCCATGCAATTTTCCCACAAACATATTTAATTCACTACTCACAGGGGTATGACTGCAAATACCTAAAAGTTCGGGACCAAAAATGCAAAATGCCCAAAAAGCACGCGCCCCAGTCACGTGAGCTTACGTGCCGTGGTCTAAAGTGCAAATATAAAAAGTGCAGGGGCCTAAGTGCAAATATTACAAAAACTTTTAAACAAGAAACTAAAGTTTTAGGACTAAAACTTAAATACAAAAATGCTTGGGTTTAAAGTGCAAAATACCCACGGGGATTGATCGTGCGGCCGAAGAGATTTCACTTGGACACGTGGCGAGCATCGAACGGCTGGTACCCCTTCGTCCTGGGCGGCTGAGATTAGATCTTCGATGGATGATCGGACGGCAGGGGGCACTTGGCAATCGGACGGTGGACGTGGCGTCTGGAGAGGGCTTCCGATCCAACGGCGGGGAGAGGGTCACGAAGAACACCTCCCCCGGCGAGCTTCGGCTGGCGATTGCGGCCGACACACGGCCGCTCCGGCCCTGGGATCAAGGGCAAAATGATCCTGGGGCCTCTCCGCGTCAGCAGGTGGTCTCAGGCGAGGCAGGGACGGCGGGTGGTGCTCGGACGGCGGAGGCGACCTCGGCGGCAGGTCCTGGAGTCGTCGAGGTCGATGGAGCTTTCTCTTGGGCTCAGACCTGCAAGATTAGGTGCGCAAAATCCAGGCGAACAAAAAGGAGGTTTCGGATGGTTCGATGGAGGCAGAGGGTGGCTCAGGCGTGTAGCTCCGGCGAGCGGCGGAGAAGGGAGCTCGAGCGACTCGATCTGGGTGAGATCGAGGTGAATGGATGGGCGTAGCGTAATAACAGAGTGAAGGGGAAGAGAATGGAGGTGGTTTTGGCGGCGGTCGACAATGGGAGTGGCCGGAAACGATGGGCGGAGCTCAGCTCCGTCGTGGCTTCGACCGAGGATTCACGACGACTGATGCGATAAAAATCTAACTGCTATAGGGCGAGTCTAAGCTAAACTAGAGCTACAAGAAAATGGAAAGAGAAGAGGGGAGAAGCTCACTAGAGACGACGGGCTGGAAGGCACGGCGGAGCTCCGGCGAGGGGTCGGATCTCTTCGATTCTACACCAGATGACTCGAACCCCGGGTCGATTCGACTCCTACTGTCACTAGGAGCACGAGGAGGTAAAGGTTTTCGGGTGAAAATGGCGGAAGAAGGATCAAGTTTGAATCGAAGTTGGGGGATGCCCTTTTGAAGGGTTGGCGGGCGGCGAGAAGAACGAGGGTCAAACGCCTCGATTAGTGGTCCTCAGCCCAAGAAATCACTTGGGCGTGATTCACCACTAATTGAGGAGCAAAATCTCAGAAGGCGTCGACACGATTTGGTGCAAGGTCGAGCCTAGAAAATGGCGAGAAGAAGGGACAAAATTGACTTCTGACAGGTCTGGAGAAGGAGGTCAGACAGTTGACCGAGATCAACTGTCAGACCAACCTGGTTGGTCCACGTGGACCAACCAGGAAAAATCCTCACAAAATGATTTCAAAAATCGAAATAAAATAGTAAATTTTTTTATTTAATCATGGTTACAAAATAAAATGCTTATAATTTTATAAATTATTTTATGGTAATTTTTATTTATTTTTATTAGGTATATTTTACAAGTTGTCTTTTTAACCCTATATAGGTACATATACCTATGAATTTTATTACTTTATTTTATTTTGTGTATTTTAGTTTTGTTATTTTTATTTATTATTTTCTTAAATTATAAAAATACTTTTATGTACACAAATATATTTTTATTCTATTTTTCTGAGGTGTTTTGCATATTAAATAAAATATAAGTACATATTGTATAGGTATGTACATAGGTATAATACCTGTGTATTTTATTTACATTTATTTTTATTTTAAGTTTTAGTTGGGTTTTTATTCCTGTTTTAATGTATATAAGTATTATAAGTGATATTCACAAAATAATAAAAATATAAAAATACAAAAATAATGATTAAAGAATAAATTGAATATTTTAAGTTGTACAGGTATACAATGTAGGTCCAAAACTCAACTTTCAAACCGTAGCCCCGCCAAATGTGAAACCACTACCATTAAATAGATTATATTATTCTATATACAATTAAAGGTGAGTTTGTTGCATTTGGAGTTTTCTTTTGTGAGATACAGGTCTGGGAAGTTGGGATTCTGGGTTTTTATTCAGATCATAACTTTTTATCTGTACATTATTTTTCAGTGAAATCAATTTTGTATTTTTCTTTATTTAATTATCTATAACTCATGTAAAAAGTTTCTTTATTTGATGCACATAAAGTGGAACCAAAAATGGGTCCCAAAATGAATAAAGAATGAATTAATAAAGATAGGTAATTGGCCCTTATCTCCCCCTACTTTATTCCTTGTCGACCTATTCATCAAGATGCCTAGGTCTCGGGGTTTCGGGTCATAAAATATTTACAATATTTTATTCTTTTTCTTTTCTTTTCTTTATTCTATAATTTTGGCATTAAAAACAGTATTTTATACACTTTTTACACATATATGCATGGATGCTAAAATGCATGAATTAGTGCCATTTACAGGTATTTGCTAGTGTTTTTGGTGCCAAAATGATAGAATAAAGATGTTGAAATGTGGATTCATCATCCCCCTATACTTTACCTTTGCTAGTCCCTAGCAAACACTTATACAATAAGTGCAAAAAGAAAAAGAAAGAAAAGAAAAAGAAGAAATTTGGATTTTATTTGAT
This sequence comes from Ottelia alismoides, assembly GCA_037367405.1. Taxonomy (NCBI): domain Eukaryota; kingdom Viridiplantae; phylum Streptophyta; class Magnoliopsida; order Alismatales; family Hydrocharitaceae; genus Ottelia; species Ottelia alismoides. Next base: position 649,614 of record JAZKJV010003834.1, read on the forward strand.
TATCAAACTCGTCTTCACAAAATCAAAGTTTGGAGCTTAAGTCGGACCTTTGGAATTTTAGTGCGGGCGAAACCTTATTGAGAACAGAATTTGAAATCCAACAGTCCATGAGAATCCCAAAACTCTGCCCAAGTCTCCTCAATAGCCAGGTCAGAAATACTTCAACTCATACGCAAACCCTTATGACTATGAATTTGACTCGTACAGTGTAAGTGATGGTGGCTCTCCCCAACTAGAATGACAAAGAGACTGACTTCTCCAGTACGACAACCCAATGATTTTCCAATCCAACAACTCATCCCTCAAGGAGCAGGGTATTCCCTTCTAAGTTCAAGTGGCAACTAGCCCAAGAGGAGGGGTGAAGAGAAGAATAGACGGTAACCAGTGTAGCTACCTATCCTAGGATGCAAGACCAGTGTAGTCAAGTCATCCAGCTGCAGGCTCACATGATTTGACTTTGAAGCTCAAGCTTGCTTATTTGACTTTACAACATATGTACACTCCGGCAGGCTTTTTTTATTTTTTTACAGGCATGTCCACTTTTTTTGGAGTTTTTCTTTTGCATTTTTTTAATACTATATACAGCAGCTTTTACATAGGGAGTTTTTCCTCTTGAGCCAGTAGACTATCCCTCTTTTGAAGCTTTATCGCAACCCACGATCTCCTATTCTCGAAACTCATCACTACTGGACGGGTTGGGGCGCACTTCCCTCCCTAGAGGAGGACAAGTGTTTCCACATGTGTGCGTCTCATACCGGCAAATCCAACCCCCTCACCACTCCAATTGAATTGAGCCATGTGAAAGGTGCAAATGTCCAAGTTAGGTCATTATCAACAAGAGTCGTGTGTGTGCTCCAAAATACTCTACTTAGGCAGTCAAGAAACCATTGAACCAAGTTCCGTGATCCTCAAAGAATTAAGTCAACTAGACCTAAAGTACCTTAATCCCGGTTCCTATAAGGTTCCTGTTAATTAGGTAGATTTTAAGGTCCAATCAAGCTCCAATCTTCGGATTTTACTTAGACTTGTTCAACTATCAAACTCAATCCGAAAAATGTGAATGCTATGCAATGTTATGCAAAATGCAGAAAATATTTTTGTGATACAATTTTCAAAGATTTTGAACTTTTTATGAATTTTTGAAAAGATGATGCATGCATTTTTTTATTTTTCAAAAGATTTTTCAACTGTTTTTGGATTTTAGTTTTGCAAATGTTTTTGGGCTTTTTGAAAACAAAAAGGTTTTTGGCTGAAAACTAGGTTAAAAATATGTACACGGGAGTGCTTCTTACATTTACAAGAGGTGGATTTTAAGAATTTACAAGGGTAAGTGATCAATTTTATACGTACAGATAATGGATTTTTGGTGTGATGCATAAATTCCTCAAACTTATTTGACACAAGCTTTTTCACACAATTTTTGAAAACTATAGTCCAACATAGTTTTTACAAACATTTTTGCAAACATGTACACACATTTGAAAATCATTTTGCAAAGGCTTTCAAAACAGTATCTATATAGGTTTTTCAAATATTTTTGCAACCATTTTTCAAACCATTTGCAAATCATTTTTCAAGCATTTTATTTCACACAATGAAAAGAAATTTTACAAACCACACATTTTTACAAAGGTTGAAAACATGTAACAAAATATTTTCAAATTAGTTTTCAATAAATGTTCACAAGGGTTTTCAAACTATTTTTCAAACATTTTGCAAAAAACATTTTCACCTGATTTATTAATCTGTAACTACACAAAGAATTTGAGGAACAGAGCACCTTTTTATTAAAGACTTTTAATGAATTTGAAAGAATTAGTAGCCATATTATTAGGAAAATACGAAAGTACGAGTTATGGCTAAAGTATATACGCAGTATATACGACCCCCCCTATACTTAGCTTGAGCTATGTCCTCATAGATCGGAGAGGAAAGAGCAGACATAACTCGTACTAAGTATAGGCAAGACCAAAGAATAACGAACTGATGAATGACTTAATGAATGAGAAGTCGACCGTCCCCCCTATACTTAGGATCAAATAATCCTAAGTATAGCAGACTATACATAACGCAGGGAGGGTCAAGGGTGGGAATGAACAGATCATACTCAGGTTGTCTCCCCCTATACTTAGGGTAAGATATCCCTAAGTATAGACGGGAAGAGGAGACAAGGGAGAGGATCGAAAAATAGAAGATACTCAGGGTGCACACCCCCCTATACTTAGGACAAAGTACGTCCTAAGTATAGAAGACTGTCTACAAGGGGCGACACTTTTTGGATAGATACAGAAGATAGGAAAAGAAAAGAAGAAGAGAAGAAAAGAAGAGATGAAATTGGATATGACAATTCGGGATGCGCATCCCCCCTATACTTAGGATAAAGTACATCCTAAGTGTAGTAATGATGAAAGGGATGGCATCATGTCGGTAGAAGAGGATAAAAGAAATCAAAAAGAAGAAAAGAAGAAAAGAAGAAAAGAAGAAAAATCATTCAAAAATGTTTTGCTGTGCTTCTCCTTCCTCTGCCTCTTTGGAGATATTCAGCTCATCCTCATAGATTACTTGAACCGAGTTGACGACAGCCATGAATGTATCATGTTCAAGGTATGGCTTCAGAAGCTGTCCATTGACTACAAATGGATGTGCGTCAGCTGACAGATTGGATATCAATACACTTCCGTTGTCACGCACCTGCCTAACCATGAATGGCCCAGTCCATTTACTCTTCAACTTGCCTGGAAAGATCTTTAATTTCGCATCGAACAACCACACCTTCTGACCTGGAGCAAAGGACTTGCGACGGATATGCTTGTCGTGCCATGTTTTGACCTTCTCCTTGTACATCAGGTTGTTGTCATATGCATAATCTCTGAATTCCAGTAATCTGTTCAGATCCAGTTTTCTGTTCTTTCCTGCTTGCTTGGAGTCCAAATTACAGATGTTAATGGCCCATAAGGATTTGTGAATGAGTTCGACGGGAAAATGGCATGGCTTGCCATATACAAGGCGGTAGCGAGACATTCCCAAGGGTGACTTGTACGTTGTTCTATAAGCCCAAAGAACGGAATCAAGCAGCTGAGACCAGTTCTTGCGATCTGGACGTACAAGCTTCTGTAAGATTGTCTTGATCTCCCTGTTTGAACATTCAGCTAAGCCATTGGACTGCGGGTGGTAGGGTGAAGCAACACGATGCTCAATGCAGAATTCTTGGGTCAGCTTCTTCACCTCTCTGTTTATGAAATGACTACCCCCGTCAGATATGAGAATCTTGGGAATCCCGAATCGTGCTATGATGTGATCTCTCAAGAAGCGACAGACAGTCCTACTATCGGTGGTTCGGGCGGGAATAGCCTCCACCCATCTACTGACATAATCGACAGCAAGCAGAATATACTCATAACCCTGACTGTTAGGAAACGGGCCCATAAAGTCGATACCCCATGCATCAAAGACGTCTGAGATCTGAATGTATTTTAGAGGCATCGTATCTCTCATTCCTATGGTTCCACCCATCTTTTGGCAGTCAGTGCAACATTTGACATACTCCTCTGCATCTTTGAATAATGAAGGCCACCATAGGCCACTTTGAAGAACTTTTGTTGCCGTCCATTTGCCTGAATGATGTCCTCCAGAATCTTGATCATGACATAAAGCGAGGACACTTGGAACTTCCTCCTGAGGAATGCACCTTCTCCAGATACAATCTGCTCCCTCACGAAACAAATACGGGTCTTCCCACTGGTAGAAATGGATTTTAGACAAGAACCTGTCTATTTTCAATTTAGGCCAGTCCTGTGGGATTTTCTTGGTAACCAGGTAGTTCACGATGTCTGCATACCAAGGAAGTGAGGCGCCAGACAAAATTGCCTCATCTGGAAAGGTCTCTGTGATCGGCTGCAGGTTCAGCTCAGGAGACTCTGGTTCAGGAAGCCTTGACAGATGATCGGCCACCACATTCTTTACCCCAGGTTTATCTTTGATTTCCAAGTCAAATTCCTGGAGGAGAAGGATCCACCGAATGAGGCGTGGTTTGGTGTCCTTCTTCTGCTGTAAATACCGAATGGCCGAATGATCAGTGTAAATGATTACTTTGAACCCAAGGAGGTATGATCTGAACTTTTCCAAGGCAAAGACTACCGCTAGAAGCTCCTTTTCAGTGATAGTGTAGTTTCTCTGGGCTTCATCGAGCGTTCGGCTAGCGTAGTGAATCGCAAATGGTACATTATCTTTCCTCTGTCTCGGCACAGCTCCGATGGCATAATCTGACGCATCTTTCATGATCTCGAAAGGCTGAGTCCAAATCGGTGGTTGTAGGACAGGGGCCTGCGTGATGAGTTCTTTCAACTGATTAAAGGCAAGGAGCACACAGTCATCTACAATGAATTCATTGTCCTTGCCAAGCAACTCAGTCAACGTTCTGGCCAGTTTACTGAAATCTTTGATGAATCGTCGGTAAAAACCGACATGGCCCAAGAATGACCGGACTTGCTTGATGTTTGTAGGTGGCTCAAGTTTGGAAATCACGTCCACCTTGGCTGGGTCAACCTCCATACCACGTTTAGAAACAACGTGACCCAGCACAATTCCTTCGGTCACCATGAAGTTGCTCTTCTCCCACGAGAGCACCAGATTGACTTCGCAGCACCTCCGTATGACTCGGTCTAAACAATTCAGGCATTGGTCAAATGAGTCCCCATAGACTGAAAAATCATCCATAAAGACCTCGAGAAAATTGCCCACCATATCAGCAAAAACTGCGAGCATACACCTCTGAAATGTGGCTGGGGCGTTGCATAGCCCGAACGGCATCCGTCTGAAGGCATATGTGCCAAAAGGACAGGTGAACGTGGTCTTCTCTTGATCTTCAGGAGCGATAGCAACTTGATTATACCCAGAGTAGCCATCCAAGAAGCAGAAATATTCCTTCGCGACCAATCTCTCCAGGATCTGGTCAATGAAGGGTAGAGGAAAATGATCCTTCTTGGTTGCGAGATTGAGTCTTCTGTAATCCACACATACTCGCCAAGAAGTGGGTACTCTGGTTGCGATCTCCTCTCCTTTGTCATTCTTTACAATGGCGATCCCTGATTTCTTGGGCACAACATGCAGAGGGCTCACCCATTTGCTGTCGGAGATGGGATAAATAAATCCCGCATCACACCATTTCTGGATCTCTTTCATACCAACCTCCCGCAGGTTAGGATTTAATCTTCTCTGCAGTTCTCGAGAGGGCCTGCAATCTTCTTCCAGAAAGATGCGGTGCGAGCATAATGATGGATTGATCCCATGGAGATCGGCTGTTCGCCAGCCTATCGCATTGCGGTTGCGTTCAAGAACCTCCATCAGACGAGATTCTTGGTCTTCGGTCAGATGTGCACTGATGATGACCGCGTACATGTTCGGTTCTCCCGCAAGGAAGGCATACTTCATGTTGGAGGGCAAGGGTTTTAATTCTGGCGGGATCTGTGCTGCTTCAGTGGTGACCTCAGCTATTAGTACAGGTGGTGATTCCTTGAACTGTTCGGTGTCCACCATAATCTGTTCTGCTTCTTCTCTCAGATCCTGACAAAATTCCTCGATGATGTCCTCTTCATCAGAAAATTCTTCAAACTTCTGCTCTTGGTTCTGAAGGCACATCACCCCCACGACATTCTCTTGCAGCACATCCGCAAGTTCCTCATCTTGATTGATAAGGGGAAATTCGACTGCGATCTCCACTACTTCCTCGGGGTAGAGGAGTTCATGGATCTCATTGTCATCCAAAAATAAGTTGGTATCTTGAATTTCTGCCGGAAAGTCGCAGTCGTCAGCATACTCAATCACCCTTGCACATGATGTAGATGTCTGCTCGGTTGGTGTTCCCTCAGACAGGGTCTCTACTCTGATTATTTCGTTGCCAGCTCCAAAAGTGATTTCTCCCGTCCCATAATTCACTATTGTGTTTGATGTCCGCAGAAATGGTCTTCCAAGTATGATCGGGGTAAGGAGCAATGGAGAGGTGACGTCCATGTCTAAGACCACAAAATCGGCCGGAAATGACTTTCCCTGAACCGTGACGATCATGTCCTCTAACAGGCCCCTAGGCCGCTTGACTGACTTGTCTACAAACTGCAGAATCATCTTTGTAGGCTTGAGCGGTCCTAGCCTGAATTCTGTGAGTAGTGAAGCTGGCATCAAGTTCATAGATGATCCGCTATCGAGAAGTGTTCGTTCGAACTCCTGGTTGAACATCTAGCAACGTACAAGAGGTGCTCCCATATCTGGCTTTTTATCCGGGAGGTTGCTGATGGCGTTAACAGTGGCCATTGTGAGGATATGCTTTTCGGACTTGCCACCCTTGCTTCTGGAATTGTGGGGATTCGGTCTGCGCTTGGTTGTACATGCCTCTTTTAATCCTTTCTTCACGGTTGGCATGTACTCAAGAGCTTTCATCAATGGCATATTCAGCACCAAATTCTGAATGATTTCTATGATGGTAGGATCAGACAAAGCATTTTTCAAATTTTTCATCTTATTGTGTTTTTTCATTGCTTCAGGGAAAGGGATATTTACAAAATCTTCCCCAATTTCATTCAAAATAGAGTCCATATTGTTGTGTACAGGTAGATGGCAAAAAGGAATGGATTCATTTACAATTTGTGGACCAAAAATGACAGGCTCAGCTTCTGGTACTGGCGTTGGACTCGCCGCAGGTGTGGTGCTCCTCTCAGGAACTGGCTGTGAGGCAGGTGCAAGCGTCTCCAATGCTGGCTGACCTCCACCGAGGTTGCTGCTAACTTTTTGTGTTTTGCTATTTTCTTCATTTTTTGTGATTTTCTGAATGTTGGTACTGCTCCCAAAATGCTGGCTGGCCCTGGTGTTGGCTGGACTGACGATTCCCCGTCAGATGCAAGATGCTTCCCCTTCGCCGTCGCCGATGGCTGGAGTGTCCTACCGCTCCTGAGAGTAACAGCATTAGATAAAAAAACAATTAATTTCGCCTGATTCGGGTTGGACACTGCTGGCTACCTGCTCCTTGCGTCGGAAATTGTTCGGGTTGGCTTCGACCTGGGCTGGTATGACGGTCTTGGTTGCCGTCAGGTCGTCGATCTTTTGGTTCATCTCAGCCATATTCTTCATTAACTGCTCTAAACAAGCCAGGACCGGATTGACCGGCACAATCTCAAAGGAGTCCCCCTGCTGGGGTCTAGAATGCTGATATGGCGGCTGAGATTGCAACTGATAACCTTGAGAGAATTGGTGAGGAGGAGGGTTGGAGGAATATTGCATTCTGCTGATTGTATTGAGCAGTCGGCTGCTGATGGTATCCCTGTCCGTGATATCCAGACTGCTGAGGACCGTGCTGGTTAATTCTGCTCCAGGTGTTTCCGTGGGATGGAGGCTGGTATTGGTAGGAGTGCTGGAAGGGCCTCCCACCCTGCTGCTGGTGGTGGTAGGGCCTGTTGCCCGTATTCTGACCCTGAGAATGTCTCTGAGGACGGGTCAGCTGCGCTTCATTGTCCCATACACCATTGATTTCCTGAATCAGTGGCAGGGGTGGCAGAACTTCTCGGAGTAAGCTGGCTAAGGCTCGGGTTGATGTACAACCATCTGTGTCTGGGGCTGCGGGGGCTGCTCCGGAACCTGCACGTAGTACACATGCTGGACAGGCTGGGGCTACAGGGGAGTCGTCTAAGGGTGTTGCTGCATTGCGGGCTCCTTCTTCTCAGTATTCGGCTCGGCAGAAGTAGACACAGCGTTGCACATGTTTGCATTTAATGCGCGAACGAGTTGCTCCAGCTGTTGGGAAATCTGGTCGAGCTTTTCCAAATCCTAAGTCCTCTTCTCAATGACTGCCAATTTTTTCGAGGTCCTGTGACCTCTTCTCAATGATATCCACCTTGGACAAGTGGCTCCCAATGATGCTCAGGTTGGAGCTCTCATCCTTGTCTTCGGTGTGAGAAGCCATGTTCACTAGCTTGCTGATGGCGGTTGGTGGCTTCATGTATACTCTGGACGAGGATTGGGTTGCTTCTCCTTCAGCCATTTCTTCGAAGACGTTCCATACCACGTCCTCGTCCTTGTTGAAATGTGAACCGCCGCAAGCTGCATCTACAAGCTTTTGGCTCTCAAATGATAGCCCCCCAAAGAAGTGTTGTACGAGACTGGTCTTTGGAATGTCATGGTGGGGGCACTTCTCCTGAAGATCTTTGAATCTCTCCCACGCTTCATGGATGGTCTCGTGTTGCTGCTGGCAGAAACTGGAGATCCGGGCACACATCTGATTCAATCGCCCGAGAGGATAGAATTTATGGAGAAATGCGGACTTCAGCTCCTCCCAGGTCGTGACGACCTTCCCAAGATGGTCAACCCAATAGAGGGCCTTGTCTTGAAGGCTGAAGGGGAATGCGGTCATCTTGACTAACCCCAGCGGGATTCCGGGGTAGTGAGCAGTGGCACAGATGCGGCCAAACTTCTTCAGAAAAATGTACGGTTCCTCAGTTGTGTTCCCGTGAAATGTGGGAAGTAGCGACAGGAACTGTGGCTTCAGCTCGAAGTGGGCATGCATACGTGGAACCTGAATCCACTCAGTGATGTGTCCCGCTCCTGGGTTGTATGTTTCCTTGAGTGTAGGATTTGGCTGTGGTGGATCTGCCTCTGCTGCCTCAAATTCGGGACTTCCCATTGAGAACTCATCTCTAACTTCTTCAAAATCAGGCTCTTGGTTCGGATCATTCTCCCTCCGATCGTCTCTTGCATCGGCCCTCCTCCTCAAATCGTTCAGCATGTCTTGGAAGGTTGTCTGGGCCAGGGCTTGATTGGTCAACTATTGCTGGATGGCTTGAATGGAAGCCAGCAACTGACTGTTGACTTCGTTTTGCGTGGTATATTGCCCCTCCCCCGGATTGACTTCAGGCTCAGATGGGGGTTGTGGTCCCTTTCCTCTTCCTCCTGCCATCTCAGATTCTGCTTGGTTTGCTGGCTCGGAATCGGGCTCAAAGTCTGCACATGGTAGAATGCCCCGATCAGTCTGAATTGCAGCACCAGATAGAGAGATGTGGTTTGTGTCCAGGTCAACACAGAATTTTGTTAAGGACGGCGATGTGTAAGGAGTGAAATCGATTGCCATCCAAAACGGACAGAGTTCGGGACGAGAGTAATCCCTGTTTATTGAAGAAGACATGGAGTCTGGAGATCGGTCCACGGAGTCTGAATCGGGTTCTCGGGAATCGCCCTGAATTATTGGAGATGGAGAGCGAATGGAACTGATGTGGGTGTCGACGAGGTCTCGACTAAACTGCCCATTCGTCACCATCTCGGAGATCAAGAGGAAGATCGATGTGGATGAAAGATACGGGGGTCAACAAGAAATAAACAGAATGTAAAACAGTAGAAGGCTCACAATGAGCAAGGGTCAAATGGAAGTAGGGCAAAAATGGCGCAAAGGCACGGTGTTTTTGATCTTTGACCTTAATCCAACTAGCAAGCAAACACAAAGCAAAGGGGATTCACCAACTCAACACGTGAAGTCGTAAGGGTTCGGCTATTATCTTTGTAGTTTTTAGATGAATTCAGGCATTTATCTTTCAACGAGTCCTTAGAGCGCTACACCTATAGGAGCGAGAGTACTGCCGGAAAAGTATTCTCGTACTTGTCCTCCTGTGTAACCTGTAGTCTGCACTTTTTGAGGTCCTTGTAACCCTTCTGGATCCCTACTCAGCCAAAGAAATAGAGAAAGGAAGCCAATAGGCGAAACCAATACTTCGGAACTCGCTCGCAACGGAATCACCCGTGAGCGTGCAAGAACCTACTCGGACGCAAGACGATGAGACAGACACCCCCGTGAAGGTGTGGCCTAGGCTCGATACTTCGGACGAGGTCGATGCTCTGCACAATAGAGAGTCACCAATGTTGACCAAGCCCTATCGTCCACGTACGATAGAAGCGCCAATACTTCGGAAATCCAGGCGATACACAAGGCAGCCACAGACTGGGTTTTGGGCTCTAATCCTTACGAAGCACTCTGCTCACTTGGAAGGAGACCTTCCCATGCAACTTGAATACAAGTGAGGGTGTGACTCTCCCCAATCAATGAGTCCAATTACCAATTTTATTTAGGTCAAAGTTTTCTTAGCAGTCCCTTTTTTAATTTTTTTGTGTTATCGCTTCTTTTGAATAATTTCAAACAAGCGCCTAATGTTTTTGTATTTTCTTTATCCTACTTTATCCAAAAATAGAGGGAGAATAGAGTCGGAAAAGCCAATGCAAGTCGGCACCAAGATGGAAATCTCACCTTTGTGCCTAAATGATGGATGCAAAGTAAGAAGACTTACAGCGAATCCCAGCTCTCTCCATGCGGGATGCAAAGCAGAATTTGTAAACCTAACTACATGCCGGTATGCAATGCAGAAATCGTCCTAAGATTAGGCAACTGCTAGCGTGAAGAGCCACAAGTTAATCACCAATCCTCGATCCTAAGAGTCCGCTCTAGACCCCCCCCCCCCCGCCTCCTCTTCTCGACACATCGAGTTCAGGAGTAGCGCTTGATGGGGAGGGCTCGCGGCGGATCTAAGAAGGTGAGTTAACTGTTTAATTAAACTAAGTCCAAATACGATCTATAGGTACATGCAAAGGTTATTAGTGTGTTTGGACCTAATCTAATCGATCAAGAAAAAGCCTAGATCTAAGGGCTCAATACACAAAAGAAAGTGAAAATGAAATTAAAACCGGCAAATGACAGTCGAGAAAACACGAAGAAAACCGCGGTGAGCCCCCAGGTGAACAAACACCCGGAAATTAGGCCCGAAGTGTCTAAGTGTCCAAGTCCTGTATTATTACAATTTAAATGACTCTCTCTCACAAAAAAAATACAAAAACTGACTATCTCTCACTCTCAAGCTCTCCTGCTCTCTCCTGCCGGCTAGGGTAGAATAGTCGGCTCCTCCTCGGTCAGTGGTCCCTCGCAAGAAAACACGAAAGGGGTGTTAGATAGTTCAAAACAAGTTATGCAATAGAGAAATAAATGATCAAAAATGGTTAAGCAGATAAAAGACACAAATGTACTCTACAAACCGATGCTCCCTAGCAGCGGCGCCATTTGAAAAACGATAAAAGCGAGAGCCGCTAAATAGTGGTCTGACAAATCAGACTCACTGTCGCTTATGCGACTACTCAAGCCTCCTCGTTCGTCAACAATTAACCCACACAATCAATCAGGCAATCAATAGCAAGGATTAAAATTTATTATACCCTACTACAAATGTATAATGGCAAGCAATTAGGGGTCGAACACAGGAAACAAGGGTGCAGAGTAAAGACAAAAGTCAAAGCCCTAGGTCTAATAGACTACTTAGCCAATCTAATTTTTTTGTGGGTTTTTAATTTTTTATTTTTTTAATTTTTATTTAATTTTTTTATTTTGTATTTGGTTTCTATTTTTTTTTATATTTTATATTTTCTATTTTTTTGTTCTCTTTCAATATTGAAAAAAGTAAGCAATATAATAAAAGAGAAGGTAAAATATTTATAAAAATATGCAAAAATAGTCAAAAATTCAGAAATAAAATCTTTTTGGTCTTTTTATAATTTTTTACTGTTTTTTGTGATTTTTGGGGTATTTTTCAGAATGTTATTGGTATTTTTAAATAGCAAAATAAGAGAAAACAAGGAATAAGCTACTGACTGGAGGTAAATTGGGGATTAAAAATAGCAAACAGTCACCAAAATTTGCCAAACTAATTTTAAAATAAAGAGGATAAAATATAGAAGAAACGGAAACTGGGTTTGTATTTTTATGAGTTTTCTATGATTATATATATGTTTTTGAAGTTTTTAAGTATTTTTGAATTTTTAAGGTTTTTCTTTTGAAATTTTTAGTGGTTTTTGGACTGAAAATGAAGTAGGTCAAAATACACAATAGAGAATATTTTTGGAATTTTTTAAGGCCTTTTAGCATTTTTTTGGTATTTTCTAAGCCAGACAGTGCTGAAACAACATGTTTGTGATTTTTAATAAATATAAAAATGCAATAAAATCAAAAACTAAAATTATGGCATTAAAGAACAAGCACACAGGAGCTTAAACCCATTTTTTGAGAATTTTTGGAATTAAAATGATGCGGGAAATAAATAGATCAAGCACACAAAAATCCTAAGCCTGGCAGGTGCATATATGCAATTATAGAAACATACAAGGGCTCAGGTGCAAATTTCACCAAAAGACACGTGGGAGGAACGTGTTCTGTCATTCACAGGGGCATATTTGCAAATAAAAGAAACCGGCAGGGCAGCCATGCAATTTTCCCATAAACATATTTAATTCACTACGCACAGGGGTATGACTGCAAATACCTAAAAGTTCGGGACCAAAAATGCAAAATGCCAAAAAAGCACGCGCCCCAGTCACGTGAGCTGACGTGGCGCGGTCTAAAGTGCAAATATAAAAAGTACAAGGGCCTAAGTGTAAATATTACAAAAACTTTTAAACGGGAAACTAAAGTTTTAGGACTATAACTTAAATACAAAAATACTTGGGTTTAAAGTGCAAAATACCCACGGGGATTGATCGTGCGGCCGAAGAGATTTCACTTGGACACGTGGCGAGCATCAAACGGCTGGTACCCCTTCGTCCTGGGCGACTGAGATTAGATCTTCGATGGACGATCGGACGGCAAGGGGCACTTGGCGATCGTACAGTGGACGTGGCGTCTGGAGAGGGCTTCCGATCCAACGACGGGGAGAGGGTCACGAAGAACACCTCCCCCGGCGAGCTTCGTCTGGCGATTGCGGCCGACACACGGCCGCTCCGGCCCTGGGATCAAGGGCAAAATGATCCTGGGGCCTCTCCGCGTCAGCAGGTGGTCTCAGGCGAGGCAGGGACGGCGGGTGGTGCTCGGACGGTGGAGGCGACCTGGGCGGCAGGTCCTGGAGTCGTCGAGGTCGATGGAGCCTTCTCTTGGGCTCGGACCTGCAAGATTAGGTGCGCAAAATCCAGGCGAACAAAAAGGCGGTTTCGGATGGTTCGATGGAGGCGGAGGGTTGCTCAGGCATGTAGCTCCGGCGAGCGGCGGAGAAGGGAGCTCGAGCGACTCGATCTGGGCGAGATCGAGGTGAATGGATGGGCGGAGCGTAATGACAGAGCGAAGGGGAAGAGAATGGAGGTGGTTTTGGCGGCGGTCGACAACGGGAGTGGCCGAAAACGATGGGCGGAGCTCAGCTCCGCCGTGGCTTCGATCGAGGATTCACGGCGACTGATGCGATAAAAATCTAAACTGCTATAGGGCGAGTCTAAGGTAAACTAGAGCTACAAGAAAATGGAAAGAGAAGAGGGAGAAGATCACCAGAGACGACAGGCTGGAAGGCACGGCGGAGCTCCGACGAGGGGTCGGATCTCTTCGATTCTACACCAGATGACTCGAACCCCGGGTCGATTCGACTCCTACTGTCACTAGGAGCACGAGGAGGTAGAGGTTTTCGGGTGAAAATGGCGGAAGAAGGATCATGTTTGAATCGAAGTTGGGGGATGCCCTTTTGAAGGGTTGACGGGCGGTGAGAAGAACGAGGGTCAAACGCCTCGATTAGTGGTCCTCAGCCCAAGAAATCACTTGGGCGTGATTCACCACTAATCGAGGAGCAAAATCTCAGAAGGCGTCGACACGATTTGGTGCAAGGTCGAGCCTAGAAAATGGCGAGAAGAAGGGACAAAATTGACTTCTGACAGGTCTGGAGGAGGAGGTCAGACAGTTGACCGAGGTCAACTGTCAGACCAACCTGGTTGGTCCACGTGGACCAACCAGGAAAAATCCTCACAAAATGATTTCAAAAATTGAAATAAAATAGTAAATTTTTTTATTTAATCATGGTTACAAAATAAAAAATGCTTATAATTTTATAAATTATTTTATGGTAATTTTTATTTATTTTTATTAGGTATATTTTACAAGTTGTCTTTTTAACCCTATATAGGTACACATACCTATGTATTTTATTACTTTATTTTATTTTGTGTATTTTAATTTTGTTATTTTTATTAATTATTTTCTAAAATTATAAAAATACTTTTATGTACACAAATATATTTTTATTCTATTTTTCTGAGGTGTTTTGCATATTAAATAAAATATAAGTACGTATTGTATATGTATGTACATAGGTATAATACATGTGTATTTTATTTACATTTATTTTTATTTTAAGTCTTAGTTGGGTTTTTATTCCTGTTTTAATGTATATAAGTATTATAAGTGATATTCACAAAATAATAAAAATATAAAAATACAAAAATAATGATTAAAGAATAAATTGAATATTTTAAGCTGTACAGGTATACAATGTAGGTCCAAAACTCAACTTTCAAACCATAGTCCCGCCAAATGCGAAACCACCACCATTAAATAGATTATATTATTCTATATACAATTAAAGGTGAGTTTGCTGCATTTGGAGTTTTCTTTTGTGAGATACAGGTCTGGGAAGTTGGGATTCTGGGTTTTTATTCAGATCATAACTTTTTATCTGTACATTATTTTTCAGTGAAATCAATTTTGTATTTTTCTTTATTTAATTATCTATAACTTTCATGTACAAAGTTTCTTTATTTGATGCACATAAAGTGGAATCAAAAATAGGTCCCAAAATGAATAAAGAATGAATTAATAAAGATAGGTAATTGGCCCTTATCTCCCCCTACTTTATTCCTTGTCGACCTATTCATCAAGATGCCTAGGTCTCGGGGTTTCAGGTCATAAAATATTTACAATATTTTATTCTTTTTCTTTTCTTTTCTTTATGCTATAATTTTGGCATTAAAAAAATATTTTATACACTTTTTACACATATATGCATGGATGCTAAAATGCATGAATTAGTGCCATTTACAGGTATTTGCTAGGGTTTTTGGTGCCAAAATGATAGAATAAAGATGATGAAATGTGGATTCATCAAGTATCTAAATGAAATGTTAATCCACTGATTGATATGCCAATCTAATATAATATCGATGCAAAGGATTTTGGGATTTTGATATATATATATATATATATATATATATTATTTTTAGTTTTTAAATTTTTTATATTATACAAGTTTTAAATTGGTTTTTGATTTTTTAAACACAACAATAACAACAAATCCTTGTCCCATTAAGTAGGGTCAGTTACATGGAATATTTACCTCCACTCAGATCGATCTTGGGCCGTTATTCTTGAGCTTATATCAAAAAATTAATATCCCTTTGGATAGTATTATTCCAACACTTGTTGGGTTTTCCTCGCCCTCTCTTAGTCGACTCAACATCCCGAATCTCGTATGTTCTAACTAGTGCATTAGCTGACCTCCTTTGCAAATAGCATATTCATTTTAATTGGTTTTCTCATCTTATCCTCTATTGAAGCTACATCAAGTTTCCTTTTGATCATATCATTTCGAATCAGATATTTTCATGTATGGCCACACCTCTACCTTAGTATTCTCATTTATGATATGGTCATTATCTGCACATGTCTATGATTCATAGGACAACATTCAGATAAATAGAGAATAACAGGTCTCACAGCTGCTTTGTAATACTTTTGTTTTATTTTGAAAGGAATTTTCTTATCCCATAGAACATAGTGGCTCCTCTCCACTTTAACCAACCTGTACTTATTCTATGAGTAACATCTCCATCTATTTCCCTATCATGTTGTGAAATTGATCCCAAGTATCTAAAAGAATCTTTCTTATGAACGTTATCAATTCTAATCTTTACCTCTATTCATTCATCAATATTTTCATAAATGTGCACTCCATATATTCGATCTTAAACCTACTTATACGAAAGGATTTAGTATCTAAGGCATGTCTTCAAACCTCAAGTTTCTAATTTTCTCCATCTCAGTCTCTCCAATCAACACAATATCATCGACGAACAACATACATCAATGTATCTCATTCTAAATGTGGCTAGTCAACTCGTCTATAATCAAAGTAAAAAGGAAGGACTCAAAGTTGAACTTTGATGAAGACCGATGATGATGTAAAAATAATCAATCTTCCCATACTAGATCCTTACACAGGATGAAGCCCCATCATACATATCATTTATACGTTTAATTTGTAGGACATGTACTCATCTCTTATCCATATCTACAATATCAGATTGAATCATAGGCCTTCTCCAAATCAATAAAAATTGTATGGAGGTTCTTCCTTTTAGCTCCATAAACATCCATTATTATCCTTAGCAAGTGGATAGCTTCAATAGTTGATGACCTGACCTGAGTCCGAACTATTTTTTTGTTATTTTGGAAACTAGCCTCAAACTTCTTTCAATCACATATTCTCAAAATTTCAAAACGCGATTCATCAGTTTGATAGCAAATTTGATTGTCTCATTTATTCATATAAAAAGGCATTGTGTTGCCTCTCCTCCATTCTTCAAGCAGTTTCTTGCTTACCAAATAGCATTGAATAAATTTGTGAGCCAGCCAAATCACATTCACCAAGAACTCTCCATACTTCTATAAAAATTTCATCAAGTCCTATATATGTGACACCCCCTAGGACCATGCTTATCAACTAACTCACAAGCATCAAATTCACATTCGAGATATGAAAAGCAGATAAGTAAGAGAATAAAAAAGTAAAAAGAAATAAGCATGTTGCATTCACTTCTCATTGATATATCAACAAATATAACAAAAATTATGTCCACTAATACAAATATGCCAACAGAGTGTAACAAACCACATGTATCATAATTGTCTCTCACAAATAAACAAAAGGAAAGTAGAAGTAGAAATTGTACAAGTGCAACTACTGAAATGTAATATGCACCTTGTCTAGAGTAGAAAAGTCCTAAAAGCTCCTTACATACAAACCACTACTGATGACACACCGCATCCATAGAACATGTTGGACAACACAAAAGAGGGGTATACTATAAGCAATTGCTCAATGGTGATTTATTCTATTAAGCGGTAAAACAATAACATAAACTAGAAAGAAGTAACTAACGATGGTAACTACAATAAGTGAAGCTGAAACTAAAATTGAAAAGACAAAATAAAGCAAGTATGCAAAAAACGTGAACACTCTCTCGCAAGTGAACTCTATCAGTAAACTCGAAAACTTAGGTTATTATATCTCTTTAAAGTTATAAGTATCCTTATTACTACTAACGTTATCTTTATTACCACCATTCATCATTTCTTTTAGTGAAGGAAATAGTCTGTGAACTACCAAAAGTGAACTAAGTTCCCAACATTTTCCTTTATTAACCTTACTAGTCCACTATGTTTACCAAATTTACTATTTAGATGAGTGCACTTGATTTCAATGTAATAGGTTATCTGAGTAAATCAACTTGATTTCCCATGTAACCAGTTCTTGTATATAATATCACATGTAAAATATAATCAACTGAGGTAACTCACTCAGGAAAATCACTATATGTCGGTAAAAGTCCTCGATAGTAGGAACAACTCAAGTAAGGATATGAGATTAAGGATCTGATTCACCACGCCTAAATTGTAGTCGGAAGATCTACTACTACCTCCCAATTTTCTCTGGACACGAGGCAACCTGACAAGTACAACTCCTTTGCTAACCACATCCCGTAACTTCCTTCATAGAACCTTAGGAATAACCAACTTGAGTGATCATCTCTTATTAACCACTCAGCTTAATCATACGATTAAAAGCGAAGACAAGACTACCCGCCATGCATCCTCAAACGTCATCATGCTACCCTTATGGCAACAATCATACCTGTGTGTCTTCCATCCCTTGCAAGGAACTGTAGTCGAGGTAGTCAAGCCTTCTACCCTAGGACTCAAGGGTGCATGCCCATCCCTTGCGATCACTATCTCCAACTACCCATACATAAGAGGAAAATAACATCGTGAGCAACAACCTCAACACAAGAGATACATCATCTGTAGAGCCAAGCATAAGTGCCACCTTCAACATAGGAGAAGAACCTTAACCATTGAGACAAACAAACATAAAGCATGCGGAAAAACTACAACCGTGGCATAGATTAGATATCATATAATCATCGTAATAACCAAGTATTCAGACATGAAGATATATAATGAGATCATGATTTCACTTTACTAACCATTTCATTCTTATTTACGTTATAATCTTATTCAGGATTTAGTCTCAGATTATCATGATACTATTGGGTGACATATTAATGGAGATGACCAGACACTCATAATAGACAGTTATTCAAGTTATTCATCTGGTAAAAACTTTTTATTTCGTTCAATATCAACACTATGCATAAAAAGTTGTTGCGATATAAAGGTCAGATAGCTCGGAAATCATTCTCTAAATTCGCTATACAATATGAAAAATCAAAAAAATATGCCTCGCATAAAACCACTTAGTTCTTTGATATGCGAATGTGCATACATGTGACTCACATCTCTCACACATCACAATGGTATAATTTTTATCGTCATACGATAATCGGATCTCTCAAAATCACCCTCAACATATCGCGATAACTAGATACCCCAAAACACAGCTTATGTGAAAGTGCTCAAATTTTCAATTCAAGGATGTGCATACGATCCTCATATCCCCCATATCACAGTGGTATATTTTTTTATCGGCATGTGATATCTAGATATCCTGAAATTTCCCCCAATATGTCACAATAATTAGATACCTCCAAAACACGTCTCACATGAAAGTGCTCAGATTTCCAATTCAAGCATGTATGCATAATCTTCGTCTTGTCCACATCACATTGGTATAATTTTTATTATCATGTGATACACGGATCTCCTGGAGTCGCCCCCAATATGTCGCGATAATTAGATACCCACAAAACACTCCCCCCGTGAAACTACTCAAATCTTCGATCCAAACACGTGCATGTGATCCTCACTCCGCCTACATCACAGTGATATAATTTTTGTCTGCATACTATATACAGAATAATAAGAATTGTACAAAACTTGATGCGATATAGTTTGAAAATTTCACTTGCATGCACCCATAATAACTAAATCTGGACACAAAATTGCGTGCATGCGATATATAAAGATTGTATGGTCCAACAACAAGGCATATTGTTGAAATCCGTACCTTCAAGGGTGATCCTTTTTATTCCTCATCCACTTAGACAACAACATTTTTGAAGTGCTTCGCGTGAAACACACATGAGATAAGAATGGACCTCACGTCCTCTTCGCATTGATACCCTCAGCTCGTCAATCAAATGCAAGAAATCGATCGCTGGTACTGTATCTCCAATGAGTCTTCAATGAAGGCTTGGTGTAATAGCTAAGTGTTTGGACCCTTCGCCTTATCTAGGCTTTTTTTCGATTTTTGTTATGAGTAAAAAAGCCATAAACCGCCTTACTTAGCCCGTAACTTTCACATACACTATGTGTATTTTATGTTTTGGGCTCATCAGAAAGGTATCGAAAAGTACTAAAGATAGTTTCTAGTATTCCAATTTAGACACTACATTAGATCGAAATCTAGGATCTAGTGAAATTAGATACTTTGGGATCTCACAACACATTTCCCAGGTTTCATAACCTTCAAAGCCCCTCTACTTCCTACATTTGTATTCATCTATAACTTGCATGATTCAAGTAACTCTCACTAGTCACTACTGGCTAGGTCTCCCACACTGATCTTTTTATTCACATCCCTAATGAAAGCTTTTGGAAATACCACTTTGATCTAGTCTCTATATCTTTTTGAATAACAAGCACATGCCCTTTTATCATCCTTAATGCATCTCACTTGAGAAAGATCTTTAATATTTCTTTGGACAATATGAATATATCCTTGTAGCCCTTCTTAAAGTCAACATTTTTGTACAAAAATTTAAAAGCTTTCGATTTAGCTTCACTTACATCCTTCTATGCTTCCTTCATTGCTATTTTATAGTTTGTGACAATTTCCTTCATTATATCCTTATACATAGCTTTAAAGCAAGCTCTTTTAATTTTAATCTTTTTCATGCACCACTTCACTCCACCAGCAAGCCTTCTTTTGACCGTAAATATATTCTCTTAGACTCTCCTAACATCTCTTTGTAGGATACAAGATGCTACAACCACCTCCATCTTTTTATACTTCTATTACAATACCAAGATAATTCTTCTAAGTGAATATATACATAAGTGTAACTCCTTATTTTTGATATTTTATGTGATTTTATTCTTTAGACTTATTTTAAGATAATAATCAACATTTTTCCTATTTTTATTGCAAGTATTGATTTGTTATCTACTCATTTTATTGGTTTTTTTGTGTTTTGCTTAGGAATTTAAGATTAATTTTCGATATAAAGTAGATGATTCATAAATTCATCATAGTGCTAAGGTATTTTAGAGAATGTACCATACTCTGACCAGACTTGACATTACATATACAGTCACTGTGGCAAGTCAGATCTTACATAAAGCTTACGGATATAGATATGAAATCTATAGAATGTATCATGTGTTACATAAAAGAAAATACCCGAGAAAAAGTCTTATATTCATCAAGGACGAGAAAGATCAAAATGAAGGATATATTTATGGAAATCACTCATGATGCTGAAAGATCTACCATTGAGTATTGCATATACATAGCTAAGAATCTTGTGATTTCGAGTTGCAAAAGACATGTTGTGTGTGTTATCTTTAATGCTGATGCAGAGTACAAAGATGCCATAAATAAGATTTGTAGAGATGGTGTTGCTCATGATCATTCTTAGAGATATTGGAATACATCTTCAACCTCTTATGAGATTATATTGTAGCAATAATGTTGCTATCAAATTATCTAGAGTAAATTACCCAAAAGTTCCTGACATATACACCTGATTTCAATGTAGTCCCTAAACTTTCAAAAGTAACATTAAGGTACCTAATGCATTGTTTCGGTCACAATGTGGTCCTTTTCCAACGGGAGAAGGACAATCCGTTTACTTGAGGAAATTTTGGACCAAATTACCCTCAGAAATCAAATTGCCCCCAAATCATAGACGACGAGGGTGAGGTTGACGACGAGGAGGACCTAGGGATAACAACGGAGGAGCGCGAGGAGGAGGGGCAGAGGATGTTGAGGTTGTCGAGGAAGTCGAGTACATGGTTGAGGTTCTTTTGACGTTACATGCGAGGGGGAGGGGGTAGGAGTTGAGGTTGGGAAAGGAGAGGTCGAGGGAGAGGAGGAATTGCATGTGATCGCCCATGATGTCGATAGTGAGGGGGAGGTCGAGGGAGTTGAGATCGTAGGGGGAGAAGCTGATGGAATGGAGGTAGGAGTAGATGTGGGGTCGAGAGGAGGAGCGGGCGGAGGTGATGTCACGAAAGGAGGAGTAGGAGTAGAGGAAGGAGATGGAAGTGGAGGCGGAGTGGGAGGACATGGTGGAAGCAGTGGTGGTGGTTAGGTGGCGGAGGAGAAAGAGGCGGCGGTGGCAGAAGGGAGGGGGACGGTGGTGGAGCAAGCCCCCCAAACCATGGACGACATGGGAGAGGTAGACAACGATGATGGAGTGGAGTACCTGGGGATAGTGGCGGAGGGGGGGGGGGGTGGCTGCGGTGGCGGAAGGGAGGGGGATGGTGGTGGAGGAGCAGGCGGAGGGGATGTTTCTGGGGGTAGTTTGGTCTAAAATTTCTCCAAGTAAACGGATGTTTCCTTCTCCCGTTGGAAAAGGACCACATTGTGATCGAAAGAATACATTAGGTACCTTAATGTTACTTTTAAAAGTTTAGGGACTACATTGAGATCGGGTGTATAGTTCATGGACTTTTGTGTAATTTACTCAATTATCTAATAAACATGTCTAGCATGAAAGAGTGAACACGTTGATATCAATCACTAATCAATAAGAGAGGGGATTGGTTCAAATGACCTTGTGCCACCATATATAAAAACTAAAGAACAAGCGGATGTCATCGGCAATCGGCTTCTCACAACCAATTCTGAGAAGCACGAGAACAAGTTGAACATTTGTGGGTTACCTATAGGTATGTGAGGATCCACTAACCATGTCAGTCTATATATGTATATAACTCGTCCCCAATTTGTTACATGTTAATAAAGTGAAGTAAACCCTAGTTGTCTTTGAGCATTAAGTATCTCTAGTTCCTTTCTATGGTGATCGATTTTCCAATGTAAATCATCATATTTCTATGATTTTTTTAGTTTTTGCAACAGCTATCACCGAACTCACCACTTGTCGGCTACCTAGCGACGCGAGGTTTCTTAGCATAATAGTTCACGTAGCCGTGTGGTGTAACTCAATGGATGGATAGATTTGATATAGGATAACAGAAGTTCTTTTTTAGGAGAGCAAAGGTTCCATCTACCCTCCATCAAACTATGTGGGTTCTAGCTGGGGAGGACTTTTGGGTCCACTTCTCCACTAACAATCTTCCGAATCCAATCACATGCAAAATTGGATCCTTACCACACATCTCATGCGCCATCACCTTGCTTGCTCCATCACAAGGTCACTTTCCCCTGAAATCCCTCTTTTCGATATTCCTTCCTAAATCTTTTCTCATACATTTTTTCTTAATCGGCAATGCCTTACATCAGCACTATCGATCCTCTTAGATTTCTCAGATATATAGGTTCCTCAAAATCCAATCTGCCGTGTAAAGAGAAGCGAACCCACATCAGATCTTTATCTTCTCTGCACGTCTCCATCATAAAGTTGCAATCTTAGCGAATTAGATGCTTCATCTCTTTCTGGTTTCTTGGTTGGGAAGTGTTTGGCCCTCACTTGCTTACACCCCTCAAAGAAGCCCTAATTTCCTCCAATTTCCCGATCTCCCCACCCTGAAAGCGATGCCTAGAAATGTTAATCTGCCATTAAGATTGCCATTTTGGGTTTCTCTAATTTGACATTCAAAGAATGGAGAAGTTGGTCTACTTTTCAATTACCATTTCTGGGTGCATTGATTTTTGTTGCCTTTCACAATATTCAACCCCTTCTTCTTGGCCACATCTTATTGTGAACCTCAAATTCTTTGCATCCTTACCATGCTGCCCCCCCCCCCCCCCCCCCCCATTGTTATGTTCTTTCAGATGTTGGTATCTTCATTATATATGTGGTGGCACAATAAGAGAAGAGCCTCACAACTTGCCATTAAGAGCTCCTCTTGCTCTCGATTGCCTTCATCGCAAACACACATCGGATCATGAGAACAAGGAGATGCTCCAAGCATTCAGAGGTGGCATCTATCGACTTTCACTAATCACTAGTGTTCAAGGTCACTTTTATCTATGATGTTCATGCTGGCTGTGCTGTGGTTTTAAGTATAATATATTTTCTCGCCAATTTACGCAGCCCTTCTGGCCATCTGTTTTGGTGAAGAAGTGGCTCAACATCAAGCCCAAGGTGCATGAGTTCAGTGAGGACGAGGTTGAGGCCGAGAGCGAGGATGATGGTTTATAGCATTTTGTGTTTTGAGATTGTATTCATTACCATATTTGTCAATCTAGTCTATCATATTTCTCACTTTTTTTTTCTTTTTCTTTTGTGATCACGCAAGATGATGCAAAATCCTTCTTTGAAAGGGAGCTGGTTTATGATCGCGGCAACACACCCAAAATTTCGATGGTGTTTCCTATGCAAGAGCATGGTATTGGAAATTTATGTCGTTGACATTATAAATTATATTTGCCAGAAAATAATGATTTTTGTTTTGGAAAAAAGTCTTTAAAAGCTGTGTGCACTTTGACATATCATATTGCAAGCTAAGATGTCTGAGTTGTGCGGTAAATTAATTTCCATCATCATGCGTAATATATGATTTAAACCGTATAGTTACCTGTTCTTAGATGTTACGATGTCGCTGACCTTTTTGTTTTCTATAATCAAATATGAAATATTCAAATCTTGCAAATTTTTAATCTTGAAAAGATTTTTAATCAAGAAAGAATATAAACACATAATGAGTGCCACTGCCACTTTTATAATCACTCTATTTTCCCATACTTCTATCTTTTCTTTTAATTGCGCATTTGTGCATACAATAAAATGATAAGTAGGTAGATTGTCTCTAAATATATTTATTCACCAAATTATATGATAGGAACCTGCCTGCCAA
The DNA here is from genome assembly GCA_037367405.1 of Ottelia alismoides. Lineage (NCBI taxonomy): Eukaryota > Viridiplantae > Streptophyta > Magnoliopsida > Alismatales > Hydrocharitaceae > Ottelia > Ottelia alismoides. Next base: position 673,651 of record JAZKJV010003834.1, read on the forward strand.
ATCTTTACCTATTTTTTATTTTTCTATTTCAGTTCAATCAAATAGGCACCCTTCATGCAGGCAAAGAAGAAAATCGGAAACACTTCGCATGCACTATATAAAGAAGAATGAGTTAAGGTCAGTCGAAAGGGATTTCAGAATCTTGATGGCCATCATGCTTTCAACAGTATCCGGACATTAGTAAAATTCTCCAATTGTTAAAACTGCAGGATAGTGATAGGCACATGGAACGTTGCAGGAAGAGTCCCTTGTGATGATCTTGAGATTAGCAGCTGGCTAAACACCGAAGAACCTGCCGACATGTATATTCTTGGGTAAGTAGCACTTCAGATCTTAAGTTTATTGGTAAATCGGTATCACCTTGTTGAGTATAGAATAACAAGAGAGAAACACAACATCGAGAATAATGGATCTTTACAAGATGTGTGATGGCATGATAACACCCTATTCCGTTGGATGTTCATAATATTATACTCAAGGAATACAAGTAGTACAAGTCATTGATAGTACATGCCCCTCTACCCTGCACAGGTCTCTAAGCTAGTGATGTGATTAAACATAAGACCTTCTGCACTGGATGGATCTTTAAGTGGCTCATTTACCCAACGATCCCCCTTGTCACGGATAATCGACGGCATTTAAAATCCAAGATTTCTAATTAGTCATATTGGTTAGATTTGGACATTACATTACATATAGCATCAAGGAAGTTTCCCTCTAACAATAGAAAGACTATCTAGGAGATGGATCTATCCTCACAAAGAATTAGGAGTAAAGGGCCACCCAAAAGCATTGAGCCGCTACTTTTTCTGGGCGACCCAACCCTTTATGGCCTTTCATTTTTAACAAAAGCCACCTTTTTAAGAGGTGGCTTTGGTTTTTAATTTAAAAAGCCGCATCTTCAAGAGGCGATTCTACTTTATATGAATCAATGTCTCTCCTCTTCAAGTGACAACTTTTAAGATCAAAGCGGTCTCTTGAACGTGACGCCTCTTACTGGTATCCCTGTTAAGTTTAAGCTTGATTCAAAATGAATTCCACATCTTGAAAAGGTGGCTTACCTGTGGAATAAAAAGTTTTACTACCTTACAATATGATTTTTTTCCTATGACAATAAGAATTTTCCTCTTGACATAGGTTACTTACAATATGGAATTAAATACAAACTTAGAGCTTAAGGAAAGAAACACAATAACAAAATAACACATCTGATTTCGCTACTTCAAATGTTTTGGGTAATCTTGTATTTTTAATGTTCCTCGATTATCCTTGGCATCCTCAAGCTAGAGCATGTAATGTTTCAACTTTGTTATAAAAAACAGAAGATGGCATATCTCCATCGCATATTACAACTTATAACAGAAGGAGTAGGCACCTAGGTTATAGTGATGAAATTCATGCAATTAGTATACTGAAGAGTAGAAGATCACGACTAGTAGCATGGAGAGGCATTTGCGATTTCTATGAAAGAAGAACACAAGCATAGGCACACACTTCTTTCACCACATCATCAAGCAGAATGGTACTAGATTCTGAATTGAGGCCACCGAAAGGGAGATGAGGGTCCTTGTCTTCTATGCACGATCCTGATAATGCTTTTGATTGTTATAGTAGTAATCTAAATCATATGAAAGCTCCATAAAAGCTTGTCACAATCATCTTCCCTATATATTACAATCAAGCTAGTAGACTTGACCTTTTTCCTTCCAAACATGCTGACGAGAATATTCCACAAGTAGTAAGTTCTATTCTTTTTGATAACTAAATGTTGCAACTCTACATATACGAAGTTAACGACCATCACTTTATTTGGTTTTCGTCGAGAGATCTCTGCTCTCATGACGAGTCATTTTCCTTTGAAGCCTTCTTCGTTCCTCAAATATAACCAGCACATCCAAGAAAACAATTACTACCTCAATAGCAACACCCACAAAAGATAGCCATCCTTTGTGAGTTTGTTGGAAGTAATACGTACACTAATGCGGTTAGGTAACTTCGTAGACAAGGTGGAGGTGGCATGTTTTCTTCAGTTTCAATCTTGTTAATAGCCATGACAATAGCTCTTCAGATGATCAATCAACAAGGAGGATAATCGATTATGTAGCCACCAAAAAAGGGGTTGATTTATCAATGTAGTGATAATGATTAGTCAAACCATTAAAAATATTACCTCTTGGTTGATTTACTATGTAAACTTGATCAAACAATACTGATATAAAAATAATTATTAATCAATTAGCTTTGATGAGGTGATTAATCATGAAATATTTCTTGATAGATTCTCTAGATAAAAATAGAAAGCTTGATCGATCAAATTAAGATGAGAAATCAATCACGATGACTGGTTTGAAATGAATGACCTTTTTGATCAATCATAATTGCATTAAAAACTTGATATGTTTGAGGGTTCGGGCGAATTTCTCTCAAAGCACCAATAGCCAATGATTCACGTGGAAGAGTTCGAAGGGGTAAAGGTTTCGGATCGCATTACAAGTTATGCAGAAACCCTCAACGTGAAAAAAATCATGGAACCCTAATCCATGATCAAGTTAGCTTTGATACCATGCGGAAAAGCAACCAGGAAAACACATGGATTCATATGGAGAATCCTTCTCAATGGAGAATAGAATCACGAGAAGGGACGGTTTATCGTACACATACGACCAGGTTTTCTTTCAAAAAATTAGGTATTCTCGTATTCCACTTAATCGTCAATTGGGATGCGCCCAATATTTATATTACCGAGGGTCAATGTTGTCTGTTGATTGCTGAAAAGTATTGGAAAGGAAATGATAAAATTTAACCTATAAGAACTTAGAAAAACAAAATACGTGTTTAGTACATTAGCATCATATTACATCATATATTATTATAAGAAAACTGCTGAGTTGTATCGGAAATCAAGCAAACAAGCAAATCGACATAATAATATATAATTTTTAAAGAATATCATTTCATAATAATTACAATTTTAAATGAACCAAGATGATTTAAAATAGATTAGAAACAAAACTTTCTAACTGAACAAAAGAAAATCAATACCAATTAGAGTACGATGTAAATAGGTGGTTCTAACTAAGTATCAAGTATTAAATATTAATATAATAACATGTACAATATGTATATAAACTTTCTTTAATCAGTTTTAGTTTCATCTCCATTGCCAAAAGGAGGATGAAGCTCTCTGTGGATAGAAATTGATAATGAATGGGATGAATTATTCAAGGGGTATGTGGTTTCTTATATATTGTAAAACCCTTGAGCCTAATTGGTGATAATTAAATAGTAGACCACGAAGGGTTACAAGACTTAATAAATAAAATAAAAAGATAACAAAATAGCTTCAACACCCCCTCAAGTTGGAGCATATCTATCGATCATGCCCAACTTGGAAACCAACCATGACATGCGTTTCGTTGGCAGGACCTTTGTGAACATATCTACAAGCTAAAGGTCCACGTAGATATGCAGAGTAGCGATCTTCCCTTCTCGTACTACATTTCGAATGAAATGGCAATCAATTAATATGCTTAGTTCGCTCATGGAATACATGGTTGGTGGCAATTTACATAGCGGGCGTGTTGTCACAATACAAAGAAACGAGAGTAGTAGCAGGAAGTCTAAGTTCATGTAGAAAGGAGACTAACATGTAATCTCAAAAGTAGCTTGAACCATCGCCTGGCCTCTTCACTTGATGTAGAGACAACAAATGCTTCTTGCTTCTCCATGTAACAAGGTTCCCCCCTATAAACATGGCATAACCTATGGTAGATTATCCATCCTTAGGAAAACTAGCATAATCAACATCTACATAGGAAGTGATGTTAGTGTTGCCTTTAGACCCTTAGAAGGTGCCCTTTCCTAGAGATTCTTTCAGGTATTGAAGGATTAAGAGAATACTATATAAATGATTGTAGTGAGGCTTCTCCATATGTTGGTTGGTTTTGCTCATGTCATATGATATATCTGGCCTAGTGACAGCAAGGTTGATCGATTTTGCTAGGATTTTATATCGTGTAGTATCCTTAAACTCATGATCAATAGACGTAGCATGTTTTCGCACCTCCATTGGGATGCCATATATTTTGCATCCAAGTAAGCATGCCTCTATAAGAATGTCCCGGCAATACTTCCTCTATGATCACCATAGTCCCTCGGTAGTACGTATCACCTCAATGACAAGGAAGTATCTGAGTTGATCAAGATCCTTGGTGACAAAAACCTTTTGGAGGAAGGCTTTGGTCTCTATAACACATGCCATTATATCGTCAGCATAAACAACTAGTATCACGGTGCCAACGATCCTTCGACTGGTGGACACAGAGTAATCAAATATTGTCCTATGTAACCTAAGTGAATTGATCTCAGAGGTAAGCCTCTCAAACCAAGCATGTGGACTCTACTTTAGGCCATAAATGGCTTTACAGAGTCATCATAGACGATCCCCTTAGATAGAGTAATCCGGTGGTTGCATCATGTAAACCTCCTCCTCAAAGTTATCATAAAAAGAAGCATTCTTTACATCGAGCTGGAATTTGGGCCAACTCTGATTGACAGGAACTGAGATAATAGTATGGATTGACCTCATTTTAGCCATTGATGAGAATGTCTCAAAGTAGTCTACGCCATAGGTCTCAGTAAATCCGTTTGCCACAAGTCTGGGCTTTAATTTGTCAATGGGGCTATCGAGAGATTGTTTGATTCCTAAAGATCCATCAGAAAGCAACTGGCTTGACTCCAAGAGAGCATACTATAAGATTCCATGTCCCCTAGAAGTAAGCGCATCCATCTCCTCATCCATGACCTTTTTCCAACCCTGATCCCGATGTGTACTATGATGATTATGATGAGTAGTAGCGGTCATAAGAGCATGTATGCAAACTGCCTATCATAATTGGATAGATCATTAACGGAAGTAAAATGTGACAAGAGATGTGCATGACTTTGCCTTTTTTTCTCCGCAGTGGTATAAGAAGTTCCGACGAAGCATCCAGAGTAGCAATGGTGGGGATACTTGAAGAGGGCACACCATCATGGAAGTACGGAACATGTAACAATATATAGTCAATGAACAATGTGTTTTCTTTGCAAACAATGGTAGGTGGCGGAACTCCAAAGTATCAATGATAGACTGAGTAAAGTAGTTGGTTTGCTCAAAGAAGGTCACATCAACAGAAACATAGTAGCGATGACTTGTAAGCTCATAGAATATATACCCCTTTTGGGTCCAAGAGTAGCCAAGGAACACACACTTGATTGCACGGGGAGATAATTTATCAGGAGTTTGAAAGTTATGAACAAAGGCAATGTAAGCAAAGATTTTCAATGGAAGAAGGAATGGTTCCTCATCAGTATACAAAAATGAAAAAGAAGTTGCCCCATTGAGAACCGAAGAAGGTCCCTAATGATGAGGTAGGTGGCAGTGAGAACAACATCCCCGATAAGTCTTGGGAACATTCATGCGAATACGAAAGGTACATCTAATGTCCAAAATGCGGTGAAGTTTCCTTTTCACTACCCCATTCTGTTGTGAGGTACATGGACAGGAGGTCTGGTGAAGAGTCCCCTGAGTGGCAAAGAATACCAAATCCTGTTGAGTGAACTCAAAAACATTGTTAGTCCTGAAAGTCTGAATAAGAGTAGAGAATGTGTCTCAATAAGCTGAAAGAAGGACTTGACAACTTTGTTAATATATGACCATTCTTGATTAAATAGATCAAAGAAGATCTGTTGTAATCATCCACAAAGATAACAAAATATCTGTGACCGCATGTAGTATGGACTGTACGGGGTTCCCAATATCACAACGGACTAAAGAGAAAGGCAATGATCGATGTGGCTCGGTCTTATGAGGGAAATAAGCCCAATGTTGTTTGCCGAACTGGGAGCTTCACATTCAAAAGCTTTCAGTGATGTCAGTTCGATAAACATCTGGGAAAGAGCTCTAGCATATGGGTGACCAAGTTGAAAATTCCATAGGAACGAGTTAGCATAAATGGAGACATCACCAACAAAGGTCGAATCGCCAAGGATATCGAGATAGTAAAGGTCGTTCTTCTCATATTTCCCACCACAAATATGCTTCTTATGGATGATATGAAAATATAAATAGGACTCATCAAAAATCACTCAACAGTTTAATTCAACACGTAGCTTATGAACTGATAATAGGCTCATAGGAAAATCTGATGCCTAATAAACACTAGAGAGCCTAAATTTGGAGGAAAACTCCATAATATCAACGATGGTAAATGAGAATGGGCATTGTTGGCTAGCCAAACCATCTTCACATTGGAAGAGGCTTGAGAAGAGGTCAGAAGACTGTCTTCTCCAGTCAGTTGAGTAAACCTACCAAAGTTATTAATCCATGTTGGTGCGGTAGAAGAAGTAGAGTTGGCTATAGTACTCTAGGTAGTAGCCATGTGTGTAGAAGTTGGAGAAGAAATCTCATTGAGTTTAGTTTTGCAACAATGGCATCATGCAGGAGTAGTCTGTGGCAGAGAGTTGGATTGTATATCCAGAGTCACGTCCACAACCACAACCAGAATCATGACTACGACCACAGCTAGAGTTACGGCTTCAACTTCCACGAAAGCTGTGTCAGCTGATAAACACCTTGAAATCCCAAGACTAGAGCACGTAGTTATCCACACCGTTGAGTTTGATAGAAGTCGCGTGCATCATTATAGAAGATGTATTGTACAATGGCTTGGTCTTGAAAAAGGTTGGGGCCATCGCGGTTAGGTATAGAGTTCAAGACGTAGTTGCAAGAACTTAAGCACCCACAAGATTAGAGTACAAAAATCCTTTTAAGCATCCTATTTCTTCATGCATAGGAGAGCTACATGGTGCACAATAGGGCTGCAATGGCTATGTCTTCACGCACAAAGTTGATGTGCAATTCATACCTTCAGGGGAGTGATCATCACGGCAAATCAGATTTCGAGAATTTCTGGAATCAGATGTCAGAATTTCTGGAATTCTTGGAATCATATGTCAGATGTCAGAATTGCTGAAAGGGAGATAAGTCTCCGGAAGTGTTGTGCCTTGGAAGAAGAAGCACCATGCAAGAGAGCTACATCTTACAATGTCATGGAAGAAGAAGCACCGCGTGGAAGTGTTGCGCGAGGGTGATCTAGCAATACTGCTATAGAGGGTGACGAGAAGAAGCACTACGCGGGGCCTCGAGGTGATTATAGAGGCCTGCACGAGACCGAGGAGAAGAAATGACACTACTGCACGTCGATGGGTTGAACACGATGTGAGGGTTGGTGGCATCGGCGTGAATTGGGATACGTGCTCCGATCTAGTACCGTCGCTCTGATACCATGTGAAGCGAAATTGAGAATGAATGGACTGATTTATTCAAGAGGTATGGAGTTTCTGATATAGCGTAAAATCCTAGAGTCCAAATGGTGATAATTACATAATAGACCTCAAAGGGTTACAAGACTCAATAAATAAAATAAAAAGATAACAAAATAGCTTCAACACCCTCCATTCAAAACAGTGCACAAGCAAAATCACGAACAAATTGACCAGTAAAAGTAAAAAAAGATGCTATCGAGCAATAGAGGCCCAATATCGATGGTATCAGTAGCTGCCACTAGATATCGGGAAAAAAGTTACATTGAAAACCCTCAATTTCGATCAACACAAGTCGATACTCCAATATCTCGCTGATATTTAGCAAGATATTGGTTGATGTCCTGTAAAATAATATATATGTGATTTATTGCAACCCTGATGTATCACAATATTTCAAGCTACGCTTATTAGTCTCACTAGGAACACGATGCACACCACTCTGTATATACAAGGTTTGGGAAAGGATTGGACCAGCCACTTTGGATCTAATTATATGTGGGCGTACATATTTTCTACTACAGGGTATTTACAATGACCCCCATGTGACCTCTTTATTGCACAATAACAATTCCTACCATTATGCCAACTGTCCTCCCATTAATCCCACTCGAATGATGAAATAACACTACTAGTTAGAATAACACTAGTTAGAATGAACATACCCAAAAACCATCATAAACATTGGACTAGATCCATTTTTTCTGTGCTATAATTTTTTGAGATGCTGACTTACAGTAAATAACAGATGGGTTTTGTTTTGATGGAACTGATTATTCTGAACTTCTGAGTAATCAGTGTGAATAAAGTTCAAATATATGCTATTTCAAGCTATGTGCTAGAAATCATATTGTGGATTGTATAAGAAAATGCATTGTTTGTCACAACATTATGGTATTTATAGTGGTGTCCGTGAAACTCGGTGATTATTTGTCATTAAAGAAACTTGCTTTAGCATTCAAGGCTTGACAGATGGTTTCCGTCTATCAGATTTCAGGAAATTGTTCCTCTAAATGCTGGAAATGTTCTTGGAACTGAAGATAGCAGACCGATCCTACGATGGGAATCTATAATTAGGAGAGCACTAGGCAATTCTTTGCATTCGGAAACAGTATCCAAAAGCCATACAGCTCCACCTTCACCGACACCTCAAGCGACTCAACCTACTGAACAATGTCCAAGCATTGGAGATATCACTGGATTTAAAAATGGTGATGATGGTTATGTAGGTGAAAACTTGTTGCTCGAATTGAAAGGAGAAAACGCCAAATGCAAAACCTCTCTTCGCAAAAGAATCTATGCTGTTGACCCTGATAACGAACTTGACTGGCCAGAATACTCGCTAGATACTCCAAGCAATGCTTTTCCTAGACTTAGGAGGGTGGCCAGCACTTCTTCAAAGTGGAGTTTTAACTATGTAGAGGAATCCAAGAATGTCCCGCCCCAGAGTTCGGTGCTAAACAACAGAATGAAGCGAATGTATCACAGCTCCGGAAATCTTGGGATGTTATGGGCCGAGAAGAATGCTACACCAGAAGTTTTCAATTCGCTATATGCCAACTCTGGGAAATTGATAGAGAAAGAAGAGACACTGGCAGAAGATATGGCCATTGAAATTGATGAGATAGACAATAGCAACTGTGTCAACTCTCATGCTGGATATGTCCGTATTGTAAGCAAACAAATGGTCGGGATTTACATATCTGTTTGGGTCTGCAGGAGATTGAGGAAGCATATCAACAATTTAACTGTTTATCCAGTTGGAGTTGGACTCTTGGGCTACATGGGTAATAAGGTCGTGTGATTTATCAAGCATAAATTAGGCAACTACCTATCTTTTATCTTGGAATGATGCACTGATAAATGCTCTGACATACTTTCAAACTTTGTGGGGGGCAGGGATCAGTTTCAGTCAGCATGTCTATCTTCCAAACCAGGGTGTGCTTTGTTTGTTCTCATTTGTCTTCTGGTCACAAAGAGGGAGATCAACTGAGAAGAAACACTGATGTGCACGATATCCTACAGAGAACTCGCTTCTCTTCTGTCCTAGATTCCAACCATATACTGAAAATCCCATCGCACGAGTAAGTATTTTGTATTATATTCTCTCCAGGCTGTAGTATTAGTTTCGGCATTGCTGTGATACTAAAAATGCTAAATGAATACACTGTGCATAATGATCACTAAAATATATTATCTGGCATGATGATGGAGGGGAAAAAACTAGTATTCCCAGGAGTAGTAAAGGTATTATTAGAAGTGTTCCGGAAATTCTTATTGAGTAAAGTTCCTTTTCTGAAATTGAGGTTGGTCAAATTATATAGATTGATCATGTCATACCAGCATGGAAATAAAATGATCTATTTTATAAAAGGAAAGAAAATGATCTGCAAAAGTGATGCCAATAAATTAGCATATTCTTCTCTGAAGTCTGAGCAACCTCTTGGGAGAAAATCAATGGAAATAATAAATCCCAGCGGAAAAATAAAGATCAAAACAATCCTTCCACTGTAAAGCTTCTCCTTGAAATGAAGTATGCATATAATGTGTGTTCAATTTAGATATAATATTGTGGAAGGTAATGGTATTACTCAATATATTAGATAGTGTGGGCTAGGGTTAACTTAAACAAAATTAAAAAACAAATAAATATCTTTAAAGGGGTTGGCACTTAACCTTAAACCATAATTCTCACACCGTAAACTCCCACTCAAATTGGAACGTAGATGTCTAACATGTTGAACTTGTTACACCATCACTCAAGAAACTATGAGAAGTGTCTTGGCGAATATATTTGTAGCTTGATCTGAAGTAATACCAAAGCAATTACTAGTGGCCTTTCTATCCGCAAGGCACCTTACAATATCTACATTATATTGTTATGTAATATCAATTATATTTATTATGTAATATCTTTATATGATCATAGACCTACTTAAATGGTCTGGTGGTAGTGCAGTGTGCCTACCACTCAAAAGACCGGGGGTTCAAATCCCCCCTTGCGGGGCTTGCGTTAGGTAGTCGACAACCATAGTAAAATATAGTCAAATCTTTCAACATGGATTTGAGCAAGAATCCATGTAGCCGACCATACTTATAGTGGGAGAAGGTACTGCCATTTTATCTTTATATGGCCATGCTACAAAGAATAGGCTTTTCCAAGGGCATTCTTAGTATATCTCAAGACCATTATGGTTGCATCCCGTAGATTTGTGTAGGCTTTCTCATAAACTAATTTAGTTCTCCAACTGCCAGGGAGATGTCTTGTCTGGGATAGTAAGATGGAAGACTTCCCATTAATCGATGATACTATGACTCATCCACTAGATTATTCTCCTCATGCCGAGCCTTAGAATCTATATGTATTTAAGTTAGTTTGGCACCTAAAATTCCAACCTCCTGTAAAAGAACAATTGCACACTTTTCCATGCCTCAATGACCCCATTTTTTGATAACAAAGTATCAACCAGCATCCATTTTAATTCTATGATCCCCACCTCATCATCTCCTAGAGGTCTATGTCATCTATGCAGACCAGCATAGCTATTATCCATCCACCTTTCCTCTTGATAACTAGTGAGTGGTCTACCTTGCGCTCTAACCCCCTTTAAGAGTTTCTGAACTGGTCTCTTAGACTTTGCTTCAAACCATATATGGCCTTCTTTAGTAAGAAGACCTTCTGACACTCGCTCTGGAGCTCAAACTTAGGTGGTTGTTGAATATAAATAATGTTAGAGTAATTATGTTATTTGGTTATTTAATTGTCCTTTTCCTGTAATTTACCCATAGAGCTTTTCTCCTATATAAGAGAGCTCTAGGGTTAGATGAATAGATCATCTTGCTTATTCCCTTCAACATGGTATCAGAGCGACGGTCCTAGACCGGAGTTCTCGAAACCCTAACCCTACCTGACCCCACCCGCCGCCCTCTTCTCTCTCTCCTCCTGCGATCGGTGCCTGTATCGCGGCGTCGCCTGCGTCGCGGTGGCCTCTCCTCTGGCGCCTTGGGCTCTAGCGCCGCCAGTCGCGCTGTGGGTCTTTCCCTACAGTCGCGATCTCCATCGCGCGCCTTAGCGCATCTCCGCAAGTCGCGCTCTCCATCGCCATCTCCGCAAGTCGCGCTCTCCATCGCCATCTCCGCCCAGCGCCTTGCGCCCAGTGGCCCAGCGCCTTGCGCCTCTAGCGCGCGTTCTCTCTGCTGCGCGCATGCGTTAAGCCTCGTTCCTGTGCGCGATCTCTCTGCTGTGCGCGAGTCTTCCTCTGCTGCGCGCGTCTTCTTCTGCGCGCCTACTCCTGTCAGTGCAAGCCTTGCACGCGCGTGTTACAGGAGACGCCCTAGTCAGAAAAGAAACTAAAGGTATGGAGGGCCTTGTGGTGTGCGTCTACGTCCACAACGGTCCTCAGTAATGTTCACGTAGACATTACAGTCTAGTCGTGTAACCCCAGTCGTAGAATATTGTTGTCATCATGTCAGACAACAAAGTCGATCTTCCGTCTCTGGGTGCCTTCAAAGGTCCAGCACCTGTTGTGAAAATGGACGGCACGAACTATGAACTGTGGGCCATGCAGTTCATGAGTCTTATGCAATGCAATGGCAAGAAGCATATTCTCACGCAAGATGAACCTGTTGAGAAGACTGGGGTTAACGCCTCATGGGAGGCTGACGATGCATATGCACGTGTATGGCTATCAGGTACCGTGTCCATGGAGATAGCCAATGACATTCTGAGTCAACCCACTGCGAAGGCTATGTGGGATATCCTCGCTGCCACATATTCTCCAGCGAAGAACGAGTCCAAGATCTTACAACTTCAGCATGACATCTTTACGGTGAAACAGAACGGGCGTCCTCTACATACCCTGTATACCTCTCTGAGGGGTATGTTTGAGAAGCTTCACGGGTACATCCCATTGACAGCCACACCGGAGCAGTTGAAGGCTTACAGGGACTCGGTGATGACAGGGGTGTTTCTTGCAACCCTTGATCAGGAATATGACGCCGCCAGAGCACAGATTCTTACAGATGCTACCATTCCTCCTATGGAAGAGGCCTATCGTAGGCTGAGCAGACTCTCCATATCTCAAGGTGGATCTCAGACGTCCTTTGCCATGGCAGCATCTCGTGGCAGGGGAGGATCTCCACAATTTCGAGGACGAGGTATTCGTGGAAGAGGACGAGTGTACAGACCTCCTCGACAGCCGTGTACTTATTGTCGCAGGCCTGGTCACACTGAGGAGACATGCTATTCTAAGCATGGGTTTCCTCCTACTACAGCACGTGTGGCGGAGCAGACTCAGCAGGATGGGGGTCCTTCCCATCTACCAGATCAGAGATTCGAGGATTTTGTGGCGAGACTTAGAGAGATACTGCCAGATCAGGGGAAAGCTAGTACATCAGGATCTTCAGAGATAGCAGGTTCCGCATCAGCATCCACGTCAGGTACAACATATGCTCTCACTTGTTGTTACAGCTCAGATCTATCAGAATGGATCATGGATTCAGGAGCGTCTCATCATCTATGTGGTGATAAAAGGCAGTTGGATGTCTTTAATCCGACTCAGACTGGACGATCTGTGGTGATAGCTGATGGAACCCACTCTCCCATTACTGGTCAGGGGGAGGTGCAGTTGACCCCTGCGATACGGCTTCAGAATGTTCTTTATGCTCCGGATTTTTCAATGAATTTACTGTCGATTAGTCAAATCACTAAAGATTTACATTGTCGTGCCATATTTGACCCATCTGCTCTTGTGTTTCAGGACATCCTTACGGGCAGCGTGATTGGAACTGGCCGTGAGCAAGGGGGTCTCTATAGACTGGTGCAGTCTCCTTACGCTGGTGTCTCTTCTATTCATGCTGGATCTGTCTCACCTTACACATGGCATCTCCGTTTTGGTCATCTTCCGTTGCAAAAGATGGTCCATATCCTTCCCCAGATTTCTCCCAGATCTACTTTTCAATGCGAGGCGTGCCAGCTTGGGAAACATCACCGGTCGTCGTTTCAGAGTCGTCCAGGTCCGAGTCGTCATGGTTTGTTTGAGTTACTTCACTTTGATATTTGGGGTCCCAGTCGTGTCCCTGACCTTCAAGGGTACAGGTTTTATCTTGTTGCTGTCGATGATTTCTCTAGACTATCTTGGGTCTTTCTTCTTAAAAATAAATCTGATGCTGGTCATGTTATTCAGTCCTTTATTATTGAAATAAAAAATATTTTCTCTGCTAAAGTGAAGTACATACGGTCTGACAATGCTCTAGAGTTGTGTAGTAACCAACTTTCCAAATTTCTTATGTCTCATGGGATTGTGCATCAGACGTCGTGTGCTTATACCTCCCAACAGAATGGGGTGGCTGAACGGAAGCATCGTCATTTGTTGGATATGACCAGAACTCTTTTGATTCAGAGCCGTGCCCCTCACTCCTATTGGGGGGATGCGGTTCTCACTGCCTGTTATCTTCTTAATCGTATGCCTTCGACAGTGTTAGGGGAGAAGATTCCGTTCTTGACTGCGTTTCCCGAGAAGGATCTTTTCTCCCTAACACCGCGAGTTTTTGGGTCTGTTGCATTTGTTCATTGTTTTTCTCCTGGTCTTGACAAGCTCTCTCCCAGAGCTGTCAAATGTGTTTTTGTGGGTTATTCCAAAACCCAGAAGGGATATCGGTGTTTTGATCCAGTTAAACGAAGGTACTACGTCAGTGCAGATGTCACCTTTTTTGAGTCCATTATGTATTTTTCTCCTACAGGTGACAGACTCACTCATTCAGAGGAAGGACATGATATCTATGTGCCTCCTCCACCATCTATTCCGTGCTCTACTCTGCCGCCACCACCACCACAACCTATCCCACCACCACCTCCACCACCACCTTCTACTTTTTATCCTCAGGTCTATCAGCGTCGACCCTCTGCTCATGTGCCTCCTCCATCATCCAGCACGCCCGAGGTATGTAATGAACATTTGAGTACTAATAATGGCACGGGTGATTTGCATACGCAGACAGATGTACAGGGCACAGATGATACTACCCCTCCTCCAGCTGATGATCTTGATCTTCCTATTGCCCATAGAAGGCAAAAGCGTGCGCGGACAATGAATCCCAAATATGGGATGGACTTTGCATCACAGGCTTGTTTGGAGCGGTTGTCCCCAGAGTTTCGCAAGTTCGTCCTTGGGTTATCAGCAGTGGAAATCCCAAGGTCATATCAGGAGGCACTACAGAGCAGTCCATGGCGTTTGGCTATGGAAGAGGAGATGGCGGCGTTGCAGTCACGTGGTACGTGGAGTGTTGTGCATCCTCCACCAGGTGCGTCTGTAGTCGGAAGCAAATGGGTTTTTACTGTAAAGCATAGGGCTGATGGTACGGTTTATAGATACAAAGCCAGGTTGGTGGCTCGTGGTTTCACCCAAACATTTGGGGTGGACTATCAGGAGACGTTTTCTCCAGTAGCCCGTCATTCTACCTTACGAATCCTCATTGCAGTTGCTATTGTCCGTGACTGGCCCCTGTTTCAGTTAGATGTCAAGAATGCTTTCTTATATGGTGACTTGCAGGAAGAGGTCTATATGCAGCAGCCACCAGGGTTTGCTGCTGAGGGGGAGTCCAGTATGGTGTGCCGTCTTCATAAGGCCATATATGGCCTGAAGCAGAGTCCACGGGCTTGGTTTCAGAAGCTCTCAGAGTTGATTGAACAGAAGGGCTTCGTCAGATCTACAGCAGATCATACTCTCTTTGTAAAGAGAGACCAGCAAGGTACTGTGATCATCTTAGTCTATGTGGATGATATTGTTATCACTGGTAGTAATATGCAGGGCATTCAAGCAGCCAAGGATTTTCTTAGTGAGCAGTTTGTTACGAAGGATCTGGGTTCACTTCGTTACTTTCTGGGATTGGAGTTTGCAAGAAATGAGCAGGGCATGGTGATGACACAGCGGAAGTATGTTACTGACCTGTTATCTGAGACATGAATGGCAGGATGTAGACCAGCTACTACTCCTATGGATCCTAATGTTAAACTCTATGATGATGACTCTGAGGAGGTGGACAAGAGACGGTATAGAGAGCTCGTGGGGAAGTTGCTATATGTCACTATTACCCGACCAGATATAGCCTTTGCTGTCAATAGGGTAAGTCAATTTATGGAGCAACCCAGACAGACTCACATGAATGCTGTTTTTATGATCTTGAGATATCTGAAGTCGTCTCCAGGTGCTGGTCTTCTGTTTAGGAAAGATACCTCTATATCTGTCACAGGTTGTGCTGATGCAGACTATGCTGGGTGCCCTAATGATAGAAAGTCTACTTCAGGCTTTATTGTATTTGTTGGCAGCTCACCAGTTGCATGGAAGAGTAAGAAACAAAATGTCGTGGCTCGATCCAGTGCAGAGTCAGAATATAGGGCAATGGCCCAAGGTAGTGCTGAGATGATGTGGGTTAAATCGGTTTTGAATGATTTAACTATTGAAGTACCTCTTCCTATGCATCTTAAATGTGATAATCAGGCAGCCTTGTTCATAGCCAATAATCCAGCGTTCCATGAGAGGACAAAGCACATTGAAGTGGATTGTCATTTCACACGGGACTTAATTCAAAAAGGGCTTATTTCAACTTCTTATGTATCATCAGGAGAGCAGATTGCAGACATGTTCACCAAGGCTCTTGCCAGAGGTCCTTTTCATCTATGTTGTTCCAAGCTGAGCATGATAGATATGTATGCTCCAGCTTGAGGGGGAGTGTTAGAGTAATTATGTTATTTGGTTATTTAATTGTCCTTTTCCTGTAATTTACCCATAGAGCTTTTCTCCTATATAAGAGAGCTCTAGGGTTAGATGAATAGATCATCTTGCTTATTCCCTTCAACAAATAACATCCTCAAGGTCCCCATAGATGAATGCAATCTTTACATCTAATTGATGTAGAGACCATCAACTATTTAAAGCAACAACAGGAAGTATCTGGAATTTCAATAGATGGACCTCCAGGTTCAAAGTGTTAAAAAATGCACCCCATAAGTCTCGACAAAATTTCTGACGAGTAATGTTTGTGCTCGAGATAGATCCATAGAGGTTTTGTTTCACAATGAATATACATTTGGACCTGATCACCGTACAGCTCGTGGGCAGGTCTACCGAGATCCAACTACCCATAGATGTCAGAGTTATCTCTCACTCAATTGCCCCCTTCTATTGGGGCTAAAGAAGGGCATGATTATCTGAAACATTTGTGTGTAAAACTGACAGGAAAGATAAATCAACTGTAACTATCACTAAAGTGAGATAATGACATCGCTTTGGAGATAGGATGCCTGGAGCAAAGGGCGGGGCTTCTTGACAATCAGAATAGCTGGATTATCTGCACTATATTTATCCTAACCAATACTTGTGTTACTAAAAGTAGTATCAGTCTATAAAAGCTCATGGTTAGGAGTCACCATGCTACAAATAGTACGCCATTTTCCACTGAATCGTGAACATGTTGTCATCCTACACAAAATTTATAATATATTGAAATAACATGATTGAGAGACTAGAGGTATATTCTTAAGGCTCTACATGACTAATCAAATCTTGATCTCATTAAAAGAAAAGAACAAAATAACCAAAAAAACATTATGGTGAAATGCATCGGGTTCAAGGCGACAATATCCTTTATAATTCCTGATATGTTCTAAAAGAACATTCTTTACAATCGTAGGGAAAGTTTATCCCTCGTAGATTCTAAATGCTAAATAAAAGCAACAAATCCAAAAACACCAGGAGACAAATCAGGCAGTCAAAGGTTAAAAACTCAATTTCTCATCTATTCATCAATAATGGGAGGTGATTAGTGAGATAAAACGTTGTGAGTACTGCATTTTCCCAATAGGATGACATAACACTTACTTGGATAGACGAAGTCTTGTCCATATCTATTATATGAGGTGTTTGCATTACATATCACCATTATATTTTAAGATATAAGCACATGAGGTCTGACGAACAATCTTCATAGAGACATAGAAAACCTGCAACTAAGAAAAACAAAACTCGCATGCATTGTAGGACCAAACAGCTTCAATAATGGAACCAAACTGCATTTTTTATTTTATTAACAAACTGAATAATCTTTGAGCAAACATCTAACTTATTCTTCAGAAGAAAAATCTAAGACGTGTGGTCAAAATCATTTAATATGACCAAGTAGCAGTGATGATCAAAATGATTTAGAATCCGACAAGCTGCCAAATATCCATGTGACAAATCAAACAGAGGAGAAAGACATGTGAGCGAATATGTGAAAATAATTCTAGAGGTACTTCCAAAGCTGACATGCATTACGCTCTATAGCGATAGTGGGAGACACCTGAGGGAGTAAATGTCAATGAATAGCCTAGACATTGGTGCTATAAAAATCTCAAGATAGATGACTAATGGTAAGTAATGGAAGCGACGAGTGGAGACTGAAGAAGAGGGTAGACATCCTTTTCCGCATCCCTAACCAAACGTCTTCTTTGTCATAATATCTTGAAAAAGAGTAAAGGTACTATGACAAAAATAGCATTGCAGTGCATTGCGTTGCAAATAAAACTCACAGAGAACAAGATAATCATAAACTCTGGAAGTAGTAGCACATATGATAAGTTGAGAATGCGGGTAACAACACCCCCCACCATTCCACAAGGGATAGACACCATATGTCACTTGAGCGTTCTTCCTCGAGGGAATCTGATTGATTTTGTCAAGTGGTTGCTTGTTAGCATGAAGATGGTAAGAAGAGTCTAAATCTATTAACCAACCAAACTCAACAGAATGAACATAGTGAGTTTTATTATCGAAAATATCCCATGTCAGTGCAACATAGAGAAGGATCCACAGTGTAGAATGTCGAGCCACTAGAGAGAAAATATCCTAATAGTCTGCCCTATATGTCTACGTGAACCCACGAGCCACAAGCCTTGCCTTGTAGCGATCCACGCTACCATCTACTCGGTGCTTCACCGTGAACACCCACTTCCTGTAGGAGCTATAACAATGCTCCACGTTTCATGTGATTGTAATGTGACCATCTCCTCCATAGTAAGACACCATAACTGTCCTAAATCACCACATGATATGTCTGTGGTATATCCACGGCTGATAGCCTCACGACAAACATCCTGAAATCCTCTAAGTGTCGTTCCAAAGAAACAAGGGTTGCAAGAAGATAAGTGGCGCAGGTACAACTTCGCTTCCGCAAAGCAATAGCCACATCAAGATCACATGCCTCCTCAACCTGTAAACTATCCTCCTGAGAGGGCACATGTTCATCCTGTAAAGTAGTTTGTTGCATGGACAAATCACTAGTGCCATTGGTAGAAACAATGTGCTCAGTACATACCTGGGGCGTGTTGGATGATGAAGAAGGCTCATGAGCAGGGGGGACCGTAAGAGGCCTGCGAATATAGAAATGTGAGAACGCTTGGGCCAAGGTACTAGATGATGGTGCGGGAGTAGCCATAGGAGCAAGTGGTGGTGGGGTTGGTGGTGGTAGATGTGCTGAAGGAGGTGGAGGTGGTGGTAAGACTGGAGGTGGTGGTGCCATAGGAGGAGGCACATATACCTCTACTCCAGACGAAGTTAACATATCACATGTAGGAGAGAAATACATAACATATTCAAAGAAGGTGACATCAGCACTAACATAGTACTTCCATCAAATTAGATTGAAGTAACAGTACTCGTTGACAGCTCTAGGGGAGAGCTTATCATGATCATGAGTCAAATGATGAACAAAAGCCATAGAGCCAAACACTCGGGGTGTGAGGGAGAACAAGTCCTTCTCGGGAAACACAATCAAGAAAGGGATTTTCTCTATTAAGATAGAAGATGGCATGTGGTTAACCAAGTAGCACGTAATGAGAACATCATCCCCCAAAAAGAGTAAGGAGTACGACTTTGTATATCAGGTACCCTGATCACATCAAGTAAGTGACGGGCGTTTGCATTCAACAATACCGTTCTGCTAAGAAGTGTAAGCATACGAGGTTTGGTGAACAATGGCAAGAGACCTGGAGAACTCAAAAAGTTGTAATGTGCAGAGTTCAAAGACATTGTCAGAGCAAATACACTTAAGAGTATCAGAGAAAATATTCTTTATTTCAATAATGAAAGATTTAATGACAATCCCAACTCCAAACTTGTTTTTCGAAAGGAAAATCCAAGATAGTCTAGAATAAGCATCCACAACTGTAAGATAAAACATGTGTCCTCGGTGATCAGGAACACAATTTTTTCAAAAGGAAAATCCAAGATAGTCTAAAATAATCATCCATAACTACAAGATAAAACACGTGTCCTCAGTGATCAGGAACACGATTGTGACTCAAAATATCAAAATGGAGAAGCTCAAATAAATGACTACTACTACGAATTTGACGATCAGGAAAAGAAGAGCAATGATGCTTCCCAAGCTGGCAAGACTCACACTGGAAGGTAGAACGCGTCAAGACCTGTGGGAGGACATTACAAAACTTTTGCAGAGGAAGGTGGCCAAAACGAAGACTGTATGGTGAGACTGATCCGATAGGAACTGTAGAGGCATCAACACTTGGAGATCGGACCAGTCTATAGAGTCCCCTCTTCTCAGGCTACATCTAATCACCCGGCATGTGGGTATGTCATAAAACACAAAGAAGAGGGGTCAAAAGTGGCATGGTAATGCGAATCCTTAATGATCTGACTAATAAAAAAGTAATTTCATCTGAAAATCAGGTACATAATGCATATTCTGCGGGCGCATGGATGGCGTCAAATGAAAATCCTGTTGTCTTATAATAGGTAAATGAACCCCGTTCACAATAATGACCGATCTACTAGGGGATATAGATCTGTATGAACTGAACTGTGTTTTGTCTCTACATAGATGGTGAAGCACCAGAGTCCATGCTCCATTCTGTCATATTATCTCTGCTACAACTGGTAAAAGCATATGCTATACCTGAGGAGCTTGAAGAAGCTCTGGTAGAGGCTGCAACATCTGTGTAACTTGTAGTGGTCCCGGCAACATGAGTTATTATCTCCTCAGACGGGAGACTATCATCTAGTTGTGAATTTGTAGGAGGAGACACACTATCAGGAGGCTCAATCTGCTCAGCCACACGAACAGATACATGATATCCATGCTTTTGATAGCATGTATCCTCATAATGACTAGAACGATATCAATAGTTGTGTGGGTCATGCGGACGTCTGCCTCCTCTGCCACGGGACCACGCCCTCTGAACTGAATAGAACCTCTCTTGATGTGAGATGCAACGATCGTTGAAGAGGCATATGCGGTGGCAGGAGGTGAGACTGTGATCTTGTTGAGGCGATTGTATGCTTCCTTCATGATAGATATGGCTGCACCGGTAATAAGTTGTATGTGTGCTGCTTCATACTCAAGATCAAAAGCATCCAAGAAAACTCCAACCATCATGGGCTTCATATACGCCATCTGCTTCAGTAGATGTGGTCATGGGTATGAAGCTGTGAAGCTCACGAATATGCCACGAAACGAAGAGTAGAAAGTATGCATATGACTACACTCTACTTGGTCATGTCGATGTCGAACTGTAACTGAAGAATCTTAGCCGCATTCTTTTCTTGGCCATATGTGGTTGTCAGGATATCCCACATCGCCTTGGTTGTGGGCTGGTTTACAATGTCACTGGTGATCTCCATGGTGAGAGTATCAGAGAGCCAAATACATGCATGCGTGTCATCGTGCTTCTACGAAGCGTCCTCCCCGATCTTATTCGTTGGCTCCTGTTATGTCAGAATGTGTTCCTTGTTATTGCACTACATGATGGTCAAGAACTGCATGAGTTGTTCACATCCATCTTCACGATTGGAGATGGGACCTTGAAGGCACCTGAGGAAGAGAAGACATCACCCTTACTTTCTTACATAATGAGGAAAATCTAGGTCGAAATGGAACTTGATTGAGGTAGTAGATCGATCTGAGCAAGTCTAGATGATCATATGTAGGATTGGTTGTACATGTAGACTCATATAATAATCCTCATCAATCCTCAATCCACGATACGACCCGAAAAGGTGATTTATTGATCTGAAATCACTTTTTCAAGTCAAAATCATACCATTTAGGAGAGCTGGACGAAGCCAAAGTTGAATAGAAGGGCCCTAGGGGGTTGACGGGCTACCGAAAGGTCTATAACTTGTCCAACAATGGTGCGAGGGCCTAAGGTGGGTCCAACAGTAGTCCAACGACACACGATGAGTCTACGGTGGTTCGGATGGGCTCAACTGTGGCACAGAGGCCCTGGTTAGGTGTTTAACCCGAAAAACGGTGATCTTAAATTCCACACAAGACGAGAACTCAATCGTTGAATCGACCACGCGAAATTCAGATTAAAACAACAATTAACCCACAATAATGATGAAACAATGTAAAGCAATATGTGGAGTTAAAATTTATTATAACTCTACAACAAGATGTGTATAGGTGCAAGTATGTGTAGAGGTCGAACACAGGGAGCAGACAGGTAGAATGGGGCAAAATGCTCAAGATGTGTGAATGTGATTAAATGTCTATCTAAGTGCTATGTTTTTGTGGGTTTTTAATTTTATATTTTTTTATTTAATTTTTGGGTTTTATATTTTTATATTTTGATTTTTAATTTACTGATTTTATATTTTATTTTTATATTTTATATTTTGTTATATTTTTCTTTTTCTTTTAATAAAGATACAATTTATATAAAGGATATATATGTACACTAGAGATAAGAGAGAGATAAAAATAGGGAAAAAATATTTGAAATACAGGAAATAAAATATTTTTGGGCTTTTTATATTTTTCTAATGTTTTTGTGATTTTTCTAGATTTCTCCTAATTTTTTTGGTATTTTTAAAGTCAAAAATACTGAAAACAGTGAATAAATGTTGCTGGCCGAAATTAAAATGAGGATGAAAAATATCAAATGGTGTCCAAAATTCCTCAAACTAATTTTAAATGAAAGATAATAAATCAGAGAAAGTACAGAAACTGAAGTTGTATTTTTAAGATTTTTGTAGAATTTTTAAGATTTTTAGGAAGCTTTTTGGGATTTTATAATTTTTAGGGGTTTTCTTTTGTATTTTTTAGTGATTTTTGGTCTGGAGTTAGAAGTCACTACAATAAGAAAAATATATTTTTTTGAGAATTTTCTGATATGTTTTTATAATTTTTAGGGATTTTATGATGAAACAGTGCTGAAAATGCTTGTTTTTGATTTTGTATAAATGTTAAAATGCAATAACTATGTAAAATAAAAATATACCGTGAATCTACAATGCAACAGGAGTTTATAATGATTTTTGTGGATTTTTTAACAATTTAGAGATGCATGCAATAAATAAAGGAAAGCATACAAAAACACAAGGCCTGGCAAGGGTATGTTTGCAAATAGTCAGAAGTTAAAGGGCCAAAGTGCAAATTTTCCAAAAAAACTATACTGCAATAAAAATATCCGCGGACTTAATATAAATACCCAAAGCGATGAGGGTTCCTCTACAAAAACGCCAAGGTGCGCGTGACTTGCACGCGCCTGGCAGGGATCCACTTGCAAATAAGAAAAATACAGGGGTGCCTTTGCAAAAAGTCCGAAACTTTTAAACTGCAGATGAATGTTTTTAGACTAATATGCAGATACAAAAACGAAGGGGGTGAAGTAGCAAAATACCCCCTTCTTTGCTGATGGAACGGTGGGGCTTTTCCCACTAATCCACGTGTCGCGCCTTGGTCCTGCGATGCCCCTTCGGCTTGAATGGCCACGATCAGATCTGGAAGGATAATCAGACGGCTGTGGGGGGCCAAGATCCGACGGCAGCTGTAGCGCGTCAAGAACGAAGGGTCATCGAACGGCTTGGGGGCATGGAGGACGAACGACCGAAGAACACGACCAAAACGACGTTGGAGCAGCAAAATCTCGATGCCCAGGACTGGATATTCTTTTCCGATGGCTTCAAAAGCTTCCTGGAAGCTTCCTCTGGTGGGCAGCGGCTTCAAAATGGTGTGTAGTCCGCCGGAACGCCGCTGCGAAGTTGGTGAAAGAGGACGGCTCCAGGCTGCATGGGCGTCAACAAAAACCACCCTAGATGGGGTCCTTGGCACCTGGGACCTGCAAGAAAAGCACGAGAACGAACAGTAGACAGTCCAGGGCCTGATTGGCGAATGGACGGTGGGCGTGGGCTCGATGAAGGACGCCGGAGCTAAAGAACTCCGGCAAGGTATTCGGATGCGAAAACGGGACGATCTAATTGATGAAGCAACAAAATAATTGCACGAAACGGAACCTGAGATTATCAGCTAAATAAACGACGAGACAATGAACAGGATTCGACCTCGATTGGTTGGGAAAACCAAGAGGTGGGGGACCTCGACGGCGGGTATGCCGGAGGTGGGTGGAGACGCCTCCGCGCCGCTCCTCCGCTCCTCCTAACGGCGAGGAGAGGTTGCTGTCACCTCCCTCTAACCTTAACACGTGAAAAAAGAGGGGAAGAACGGGCACAAAGGGCTCGAATTCGAAAAAAATGGAGAAAGGGGGCTTTTGAAAGAATGGCGGGCGGGCTCCAAAGACCGAGGTACATCAGACGTTGCAGCGGCCCAATCCCCGAAGTAAGCTAAGGGCGTGTATCCTTGATATGTGGTGAACAAAAGTCACGAAGAAATCGAAGCCAAACGAGGAAAGGCGCGGCCTACAAAAATCGTCAAAAACGGACAAAAACCAATGTCTGACACAGATCAGACCTTGGTCAGAGAGATGGTCAACACGACCCAAAGGACGACGAAAATAGAGCACATCCGTAATCCAATGCTCAATATGATGCCTGGGCGTGTACAAGGGATGTATGGGGATAAAAAGTCGAGAAGGACACAAGGCCAAATAATGAAAGATGCGGCCTCGAAAAATGGGAGAAATGGCTAAAAACGTAGCTCTGACGGGCTGCAGGAGCAGACCAGGGAGTTGACCAGCGGGTCAACTATCCAAGTCACCTGGTTGGTCCACGTGGACCAACCAGGAAAATCTCTGGAAAAAAAACATTGCTAAAATCCTTTTAAAGTGGTAAATGAATTTATTAAATTATGGTTACAAAATAAAAAATATTTATTATTTTATAAATTATTTTATTATGATTTTTATTTATTTTTTAGAAGTATAAAAATACAAATTACCTTTTATAGCCTTATAGGTATACATATCTATATATTTTGATATTTTATTTTTATTTTGTGTATTAATTTTATTTATTTTGTTTATTATTTTATAAATTTATAAAATATTTTTATACACTTAAATATATTTTTATTTTATTTTTCTGAAGTGTTTTGTACATTTAATAAAATAAAAGTATAAATTATATAGGTATAGATACAGGTATTATACCTATGTATATTATTTACAAGTATTTTATTTTATATTTTCTTTATGTTTTTATTCCAGTTTTAATATACATATATAGTATAAATAATATTTACAAAATTATAAAAATATAAAAGTATAAAAATAATGAATAATAAATAAAAATGAATATTTTAATTGGTGTAAGTATACAATAGGGGTCCAAAACTCAACTTTCAAACCGTAACTCCGAAAAATGCGAAACCACCTTCATTAAATAGCTTAGGAGAAATTATATAAATTAAAGTGAGTTTGGTACATTTCGAGTTTTTATTTGTGAGATACGGGTCTGGGAAGTTGGGATTCTGGAATCTTATTCAGACCATAACTTTTTATCTGTATATTTTTTTTGTGTGAAATTAATTTTGTATTTTTATTTATTTAATTATCTACAACTTTCATGTACAAAGTTTCTTTATTTGATGTATAAAAAGTGGAACCAAAAATAGGTCCCAAAATGAATAAAGAATGAATAAAATAAAAGGTATTTTTATTGTATTTTGGCCCTTATCTCCCCCTACTTTATTCCTGGTCGACCTATTTATCAAGATATCTAGGTCTCGGGGTTTCAGATCATAAAATATTGACAATATTTTATTCTTTTTCTTTTCTTTTCTTTATTCTATAATTTTGGCTTTAAAAACCGCGATTTATACAATATTTACACAATAATGCATGGATGATAAAATGCATGAATTAACGCTATTTACACGCATTTACTGGAGTTTTTAAGGCCAAAATGATAGAATAAAGATGATGAAACGTAGATTCATCATTAGGGTTGGACATCGTACGAGCCCCTTGGAGGGCTGCAAATAGCGCGTGAGAGCCCTTGGGGTGGGGTTGGGGGGCAAGTGCGTGAGGGGCTCTATGGGCAGTGCACGAGGGAAGGAGAGAGGCAACGGGTGGGGTTAGGACACGGGGTACGAGAACTCCGTTTTAGGACCGTCGCTCTGATACCATGTCGAGAGAAATAATGTGTTCCTTATTCATGAAGCCCTAGGGTTTTCTTTATATTGGAGAAACATGTTAGTCAAATTACGTAATATAGACAGAAAAAAAGAAAATACATAGAATGAATAAAAGATAACTAATATCTCAACAATTATTGCGAAGAGGTTGTTAGTAGTGTTGTATGTACATGTTCATGATCCCATATGCCTGATGGCTATGACGGTGGAGACTAGAAAGGTAAGGGTTGGTAGTGGGGAGGGACACATGGAATGAAACTTTGATGTAGGACCGTTGCTCTGAAATCATAGAGAATATAATACTTTGTATATTTAATAACATGCCTTAGTCCTCCTTATATAGAGGGAGGCTAGGATTAGGGTTCCCACACATAAAATACTACAGAAGGGGTGGGTACTCGAATCATATTTCAAATAATCAATCTTGACAAATAGACTCTAATCCATGTCAAAAAAGTATTTTTGTAAAGATGTCGACAAGTTGCTCCTTAATAGGCATTTAAGGAATGAGGATCTTTTATGATAAGACTGCATCTCTAACAATATCGTAATCGTAATTTACATGTTTGGTATGCTCATGAAAGGTGAGACTGTTTGCAATGAAGATAGGCATTTTTTTGATATTAAAAAGTGTGGAATCCCAAGGTTGTAGAAATCAGTAGTCGGTACTCGGTCGGCCGGATTACTGACTAAGGGTTAATCAATAGTCTGGCAACTAATCAGATTTAGTTCTTTTTTTGTCAGTTTTGATTATTTTGATTATTTTAATTATTTTAAATATATAAATCATTTTGTACATATATTCTTATGTATTTACATATATTATACTATCATAATGAAATAAAATAAGTATGTGAATTTAAATAAAACATTAAGCGTAATTGAAAAGGTTTGATTTTAAGAAAAGCGAAAAATTTACAATTAAAATCCTTCGTGCAAAAATCGGTCGACTAGTCAGCTCGACTGACTATTGCCCGACTAGGCCCAGTCGAGGTCTTCTAAAAAAAGGCCCATTCGGGTTAGCTAGCCCCTTACTCAACTAGTCAGGCCGACTAGTCGGCCTAGTTGTTCGACTTTTACAACAATGATGCACAATATATAGTGAGAAATATGGTTAGATGGATCCAAATCTAAGATCCACTTAACCCGTTAGAATATTCTCAATATCCCATCTCCGCTACAAGTTGGCCATGTATGTTAATCATGCCTAACTTTCCCACATTCTTCTCCTGACATGTAGTGTGAACTGTAAAGGCCCTTAATTAAAACCATGGGATCAAATTTCTTCAATTTTCGACCGAATTTCGATCGAATTTTAATTTCGACATGTGACCAAAATTCGGTCGAAATGGCCTATATCAACCTAAATTTGGGAGCCCCAGTTCAAAATCCGACCGAATGATAGAAATTTCAATGAATTTCGATCGAAAATCGACTGAAATTTCGTTTTGATCGGTCACCAAAATGGTGACCGAAATCGAAATTTGAGGTCTTGGTTAAAACATCACCTAGTTGATTCTCTGATTTGATAAATAGAAAATAGATCTGTAAACATTAATCTTATTCTATATTAAGTGAAAATCTACCTCGATATACTTGCCATGGCCATCTAAGGTTGGATTATTTGCAAAATCAACAACTTTGTTGTCACGCTAAAGCTTCATTAGGATGTTGATGAGAATGTCCACTTCATTTCGAATAATATGGCTCCACAATATTTCTCTGATCCCATGTCATTGCAATGTACTCAACCTTAACTAGATCGGACATAAATAGTTTGCTTCTTTTTTAATTAACAAGCATAATATCATACCACTTAAATTATGGTTTTCTTTCCACGACAAAAAATGTATACATGTATACATATGTTGCGATTCACAGAAGCGGAGCATGCACAAACGATCAAATAAGCAAGCATGAAGGCACGGATTTACGAGGTTCACCCCTAACTGGGCTATGTCCTTAGACGACTACCATCGGTTTTTACTATGTAGTGAAAGAAGAATACAACGGATAATAGATCCCTAGCTCTAGGGAGTTTTTACACTACTCCTATACAATTGTACCATGCCCGAATATAAATAGAACTAATTATAAAAAAATTTGCCAGAGGCGCTTCCCTCACACCCTTGCAGGGAGGGGGTGAGGGTTAGGGGGGATATCAAACGGTTCTCCAACTGTATCCAACATAATAGATGGTTAGGATTCAAGGCATATCAGCGACATAAATGTGAGAGACACTTAAGACCTCACATCAAGAAAATGATAAAAGTATGCTATGACTAACATGACCTTGGAGAAAGGGAAATAAATCTAAAGTGGTTCTAAAGGCCTTGTAGTAAAAAGAATTAAATATAAAGTATGAGAGTTTTACTCAAAAAGACAGTAATCATCATATGAAGACAATATATATCTTATATAAAGAAATATAAGCGTGTTTCCTTATGTCATTATATTATGTAATGAGTAATAAATTTTGAGATCAAGTTCTTTCTTGATGAAAATATCATAAATTTTGAGATCAAGTTCTTTCTTGATGAAAATATCCTGCTTAGGATCTTGCCTCCCAAGTTTCTTCTTGAAATCAAACATTCCCGCATGGGTCCATGTCCCGTAATAGATTCCTTTTTCACCCCATCACCAACAATTTGCATGAACTTTATCCCTTTAACCTTCATATGATGAGGTTTCCTTCGAGGTAGATCAAGTGATCACAAGTGACGCAAGTATCGTTAGTGGACCCGGTCCAATCAACATCTGTGTATGCTTTAATATTGATTTCCTTTCCTTTCATAAAAACGACTGTTTTCTTGTGTTTCTTCTTCAGATAACGTATGATTTTGTAGATAGTTAACGATCTAGCTTATGACATTCACAACATATGTGATGTCTCACTTAGTAAGAATGATATAATGAGCTCCTATATCCATGTTTGGTAATCACAATACCAAGAAAATATTAAAGTTTTCCAATGTCTTTGATCTCAAACTTAGTTGTAAGTGATGAATCTCATTACTATCATCAACTATAATAACTATGTAGTCAACATAAACAAATAAAAAATGAGTATATCAAATATCCTCTTAATGACGAATGTGTGATTATTGTTTCCTTGCATGTACCATTCATCTCTCATAAGCACCTACAAACATTCAAATCATCATGGCTGAGGTGATTGCTTAAGAATATACGCTTAGCTTGCAACATTTTTCTATTTTCTCATACCCAAGTGACATTTTCATGTATTTATCTTTAGTTAAGTTATGGGATGGGCCTATGTTGTGGGGAAAGGGGGCACCCTCACTTTCTTTTGACCTTTGAATAGCCTCCACCTTGCTTCTTCAAAAATCCCTATATGCATTTGTGTGCCCCCTTCCTCCTATTGAACATTGAAGATACCCTCTTTGCCCTACCCTCGTCCCTCCAAGTGTCGGACCCTCTCCCTCTTCGTGTATTGCTTTCTCATGGACCGATGTGCCTCTGATTTCTTTTTACTCCATCCCCCCAGCTGCCTACAGACTTGCTGCAGCTGCATCCCCACCTCCCTCTTGGATGCATCTTACTATAGACACGTTGGACCCGTCGAGCCATGGCCTCTCTCTCTCTCTCATTTTGTAGTGAGTTGCTGCCTCCCCATTGGTTGTGTCATAACCCTGGCTCCCTAGTTGATCAATTGTGTGTGGCAATGCTCATGCCTCCCTCTTGGACACACATCACACTGACTCCTTAGCAAACCCGTTGCACTCCTACCTCCTTCACGGCTAACGGATCCCTACTGAAGGTTTTAAATTTTGATATTGTATATCGTATCGATAAATCAATATTTCGGTAAGTTTCGGTCACGTTTCTCCCAAATCGAGCAATATTTATGAAGGAAGGCCCTCATATCAGCATTTCGCTCGAAATTTCAATCACATGTCGAAATCGAAATTTCGACGAAATTTCACTGATATTTCGCGAAATCTGAATGAAACCATGCTACTCATTTCCCTCCTGATCCTGACTTCTCACCATCACACATCTCCGTCAAGAGCTCCAAATTCCAATCGTATGTAATTTATAATAGTTTTAATTATTTATGTTCATTGTTGAGATATTTGTTTGTACCCACATAATGGTCTAGTGGTAGTATAATGTGTCTACCCCACAAAGACGAGGGTTCAAATCCCACTCTTGCAGCGGTTGCGTTAGGTAGTCGATGACCAGTGTAAAATAGTAGAATCTTTCAACATGGATTTGAGCAAGAATCCATGTAGTCGACCCTACTTATAGTGGATAAAGGTTTAATACATTTTAGTTGAGATATTTGTATCTCTGAGTGTTTATTCTTATTTCTTTTTCTTCCTTGTACCTCTTACGTAATTTACCCATGGCTTTTCTCATATATAAGAGAACCCTAAGGTCTTTATGAAGATATGCAGTTCTATTCTTTCCACATGGTATCAGAGCGATGATCCTAGATCGGAGTCTGACTTAATTCGTACCCTACCACCAGCCCCCACCCCCTTCCCTCGGCGCCACTATCAGTCCCGAGGTGCGCCGCTGTCTGAACGCTTAGCCAGCACAGTCGCTACCCTCTGCTGCATATTCCAATGCCGTTGCGCGCCTCTTCTACGATTCCAATGCATTTTCCAAACCTCTAAGGACATTGTTAGGTTTATTTTTGTCTGATTTTGATCGGAAAACACAATTTGAGACCTATAATACAACAACATATATCATGGACATTCCTCTTTCAAATGATCGAAAGTTATAACTCCATGGATAGTGATCCAAGTCTAGATCTAATTTTCCATAAGTTACCATTGTTCTTGGGAGGGATCATCTTCTCTGGGAGCCTTCTTCATTCTCCTAAGGTAGTCACAAGCGACCTTGTCTGGCTATTCCTATTTTTGCAGCAATGATATAGAGAAGGTAATTATCCTTATTGAGCTTGGTGAATGTGGATTTAAAAGCTCATGTTATTTGATAGCCGTATACAAGGAATGCATCACCCTTCTCGCTTTTCAATCAACTTTCTTGGTTAACTTGATTGATCATAATTTTTGGACTCGTCAATAAAAAAAAGCAAGGGATAACCTTGACCGATCACGTAGATACGAGTGATCTATCACCTTCAAAACAAGAAGCTAATGTGAAAAATCACGTCGCAAACTCTATCCGGGAATGAACCAATAGCATTGCACGACCGACTGATATTTTATTTATTGTGGTCAATCACAATATCACGAAGCATAAAAGAATCCCTACTTACTGGCTTGATCAATCAATTGTCTCTAACCGGTCGATGAAACATGACAATAGGAAGAAGGGGGAGTCCTACGACAAAGCGCTCTATGCCTTTATCTCCCACTGTCATTTCCATGGAACCCTCAACACACGCTCAAGTCTGTTGAGGGAGATCTTCAGCAAGTGTGAAGACCACCAACTCATCTTGGATAAACAGAAAGAAACTCAACTCACGCTGCATGACAATACGGACAATATCAACTCAATGCGCACAACTGCTGCTGTCGAGGACGTTGCTTCTCATGTCGTACAGGTGAGGAGGACGAACGGCCTGGAGTGCGAGTCAACTGAATCTCCTCATCGGAGAGCATGCGCTCTGAACTGCGCTTGTCAGAGTCGTTGCAACTACAAATGAGTCTCCTCGTCGGAGTACTCTGGCCTGCCACAATAATGTGGACAACTGCGCCATCTCTGAAAAGGGACGAATTGAAAAGGGCCATAGAAGTGCAATCCTCGTCAGAGTCCACAGTCGCTGGAGAATGAAGTTTGAAAGAAGTCTCCTCGTCGGAGAACTGGGTCTCTCCCACATGGTTCAGAGAATGGTCCTCTACCCTAGAGTCCATATGATACCACATGAAAACCCTTGCCCACATGGCATAGGGAATGGTCCTCTGCTCTGGAGTCCCTATCTGAATCTGGAGACTCGGAAACATATGACGTCGAGGGAGAAGATGCCATCACGCGAATGTGAGCTCGAGAAGATTGCTGGAGATCTGCTGCTTCGCGACACATGGAGCAGCGAAGGGAGAAGGCGGCGAGGCTTTGCGCCTGAACTGGGATAGTTCCCTGGAGAGGCACCTGCGCGACTGTGCGCATGGAGAACGATGCAGGTCCCCGCCTGGGGGTGCCACCAAGGTTGCACGTAGCGCGTATGGCTAGTGCCGCTGAGAGATTGATGCAGACTTGATGTTGGAGGCCTGGATGTTGTGCACATCTGGACTGGATGTTGTGTATAGCGAGATTCAGGAGAATCACCTGGAATATCATCTGGACTGGGAGAGGGGTTGCGAGATCCAGACCGATGAAGATAGGGCTCGACATCGAGGGGGCGCACAAGGAGGCGTCGCACGGGCTGCCAGGAGGATCGCCTGGTAGCTCTCCGCCTAGGGGTTTGAGATCTGGAGGGAGGTGCATCTGGCGAGGAACCAGATCTCTTCCTGGGATGGAGGTGACAGGCGCACACCATCGCCTTGAGATTTCATCACATGTATGGTGAGCGCGGTGTGTTGCCGTTTGGAAACTGGGAGGGGCTCTGCCTGCACCCCTGGAACTTGGAGATGCATGAACTCAAGAAAGGCATGCCTTCGGATTTAGGGTTTCCAGTAAAACCATAGAATAATGAATCTATAATTGTTAGTATTTGGTGGTGCGCCCATTGAGTTGTAGCAGGGTAAATGGATCTTGGAGAAGATCCATTTACCCCATCCAGTGTTTAGTCCCACACCGCCTAGTGGTGGGACTTGGAGGCTCAGGGAAGGCTATATAAGGAGCCCCAGACTTCCTGTATCTCTTGAGAAATGCAATAGAAAAACACGCCCCTTTGAGGGCTTTTCCCGTGGTTTCATCCCGCTCCTCACGGAGTAGGGTTCCACGTAAAATCATGGTGTTCCATGTTCTATCTTTCTTTTTTATGCTTTGTTTATCAATCGCTTCCGCATTCTTCATATTTTATAACATGGTATCAGAGCGGGTCGATTCTCGTGTATTTTATGTTGATTATTTGTTCGAGATTCGAGTTCTTTTTTATGTGTGTTATTGAAGATCAAGTTTCATGAAGATTTCTAGTTCGATTCAAGTTTTGAATCTTATTTATCAAAGCCCTAGCCATATCTCCTGCTAGTTTATGTTGAAGGCATCTGTTTGCAAGGGTTCCCACGAACCCTAGCCGCTTCTTCAGCCTTTGGCGGCACTACCACGCAGTCTCCAGGAATCCAGGCCGCAAGTGGCGATTCCCCTGCAGAAAAATTGGCGGTGGCGCATCGCCACACCCCCATGCGAGGCCTCCTCCATCACATTTCAAGCCACATCCCTAGTCGGCGGGTCCAGGCGGAACCCTTCCCAGCACGCAAAGTCCCAGCGTTGTTCTCTGTCTCTATGCACGAAGCGCTAACAATTCTTCAATGGGTGGCGCAACCCCATCGAGGCGCAGGCGACGCCCAGGTCGCGCTCTTGCGTGATGCAAGTCCTCCAGCAGGTGCTCATTAAGGCGCAACGCCCTCAGTCGCATGGCGTCGCGCTCGAAGGAGGGCCCTCCAAACACATCTCTTCCTCGTGCGAACAGATCCAGGCGAGCCCCCATCCAATCATCTTCCACGCGCAGGCGGCCACGAACATCATCAGCCCCCCGCGCTCACCCGCAGCCCCTCACGCCTTCAGATACGCCCAGGCGCTCCTACGCCTTGCCGCGAGCAGGCGACACCTCCATCGCCTCCGCACGAGTCTACTTCGAGCCCCTGCGCGCGACTTCTCAGATCGTCTTCTCCATTTGCCAAGCTCTTGTCGGCGGCAGCGTGAAAAGAAAAGCCCCATTGGGGCGGCATTAATTCGAACAAGGGCTCCACGAAGGGAACCCTGTGGCCCCTCTTATTCTTTTATTTAAATTTATGGGGAAGGACGGCTACGTTGGGAGTCCATGTCGAAGAAAAAAAACCCAAAGATGTTTGGGCTCACTGCTTGGGTTAGAAATTAAGGCAGGAGGAGAAGAATGGGCCTAAGTTTATGGGCCTAAATTAAATTAAAAGAAGGGGAAAAGGTCCAGGTTCAAACAATAAAAAGAAGAAAAAAATATTTCAAAATAAAAGGCACGTACAAGAAAAAACCCGTACGCAAATTGCAAAAAAAAGATGAAAAGTCGGAAAAAAATGATGGAACGGCTTATATAAAAAAATGGCGGTTATTTAAAAAAAATTGACAAAAAACCGCAAGTTCATGTTTTCCCCCTATTTATCATGTCTTCTCCCAACTTTGTCGATGTTCATATTCCGACAAGTATGGGAGAAAGGAGGAGTATTGTGTAGAGTCACAGGTCATGTCCCAGATTCAGGAGGCCAGTCAGATATTCCAGACTCTACAATTTTTTCAAAAGAAAATTCTCCATGCGCAGTTGTTCAGACTCGACAGATTGGTCAAAGTCAAAGATTGAGGCACTCCAAGATGAGAGGCCCATTTCGAGATCTCCAGAGAGAGACTCATTTTCAGACACGCACATGGATGATGTCATTTTCAGATGAGCACATGTTGCCATCAATTATTCGTGGTCCCCATCATTCTTGTTTTGTAGGCCAGATTTTTCATGTGAGCCATAGGGACTCCAGAATAGAGGACCATTCCCTATGCCATGTTGGTAAGGATTTTCATGTGATATCATAGGTACACCAGAGTAGTGCATCATTCTCTGAGCCAGATGGGAGAGACCCAGTTCTCCGAAAAGGAGACTATTTTCAGACTCCATTCTCCAGCGACCGTGGACTCCGACGAGGATTGCACAGCCGCGGATCCTTTTCAGTTAGGCCCTTTTCAGAGATGGAGCAATTGCCCACATTATTGTGGCGGGCCATAGTACTCCGACGAGGAGACTCATTTCAGCTGCAGTGACTCTGACATGTGCAGTTCAGAGCACATGCTCTCCTACGAGGAGATTCAGCAGACTCACACTCCAGCTCGTTCGTCCTCCTCACCTGCACGACATGAGAAGCAACGTCCTCGACTGCAACAATGTGCGCGTTGGGTTGATATTGTCCATAGTGTCATGTAGCGTTGAGTTGAGTTTCTTTCTGTTTGTCCAAGCTGAGCATTGCATGCTCCAGCTTGAGGGGGAGTGTTAGAGTATTTGGTGGTGCACCCATTGAGTTGTAGCAGGGTAAATGGATCCTGGAGAAGATCCATTTACCCCATCCAGTGTTTAGTCCCGCACCGCCTAGTGGTGGGACTTGGAGGCTCTGGGAAGGCTATATAAGGAGCCCCAAACTTCCTGTATCTCTTGAGAAATGCAATAGAAAAACACGCCCCTTTGAGGGCTTTTCCCGTGGTTTTATCCCGCTCCTCACGGAGTAGGGTTCCACGTAAAATCATGGTGTTCCGTGTTCTATCTTTCTTGTTTATGCTCTGTTTATCAATCGCTTCCGCATTCTTCATATTTTATAACAATATTTGAACAAATCACGAATGTAATAATCTCCAAGAACAACTAATGGATCTCGACAGAATGATGAACGAACGTAAAAACCTCGAGAATTGACCCGTTCTGATACCATGCTAGGAAATAAGAAGTGGAAACGGAATCGATAAATCAAGAAACATAAATATGAAGAACAAAGATTTTAACATGGAACCCTACTCCCTAAGGAGCGGGATGAAATCGCAGGTGAATGCTTCAAAGGATCGGTGTGTCTATTGTACTTTTCTCAATGGACTACAGGGGTGTGGGGCTCTATATATAGCACCCACGGAGTCTCCACATCCCAAAAGTGGTAGATGTGGTACTAGACTTTGGATGGGGTAAATGGATCTCTAGAGGATCCATTTACCCATCTTCCTCATAGATGACACATACAATGAATACTCCAACAGTATCAGCGCGGGTTCAATTCTGGAGGAGTTATTTTTATTATTGTTTGAGATTTTATTTTGGTATTTTGGTTCTTGAAAATTTATTATTTAAAGACTATTATCCTATATGGTTTAACTTTGAATTCTAGGGTTTCTTTTTTGAAACCATAATCCTGTAAATATCTTATTCAAGTTATGAAAAATGTCCGAGGTTCGAAACCAAGTAGGGTTCCGGTGCGATGGAACCCTAACATTCACGGTCGTAATCTTCTGCATCTCCTGGAGCATCCCAGTCCAGCGACGCTCTACAACAGCCTCGATCCCAGTCGTACATCTCCTGATTATTCAAGCAGCAACAGTCATGCAATGTCCACTGGCGGTGCCATCCTTGCTTCCTCATGGCGATGGCCTCCTCCCAACATTACCAGGACCCTCTCGAGTCGTGCACGTGTCTAGTTCTCTCATGGCCCTACATCCCTAAGAGGCGGCACAGATCTCCCAACAGAGATGGGTTCTCATCTCTAGGTGCCAAGCTCCTCAGCATGCCCCATCGAGGGCAGTACCAGACAGAGAAGCTCCTAGTAGCGATGTGTGGCAGCATCTTGCAGGCGATGCTCTCCATTCGCCGCCTTCTCCCTAGATCGACATCTCCAGGCGACGACCGATCCAAGCCGCACATCGAACTCCACCAAGCGGCGACACAACTCCACCAGCCACATCCCCTCATGCCAGCCTCCAGTTCCATGCGGCACACGACACACAACCACCAACATCCCTTTCGGCTCCTTCTGCCCCTTCTCTAATCCTAAACCCTTCGCCACCCAAAAAGACCCCCCAGAAACCCTAGCTCCTCTGATCTTCTTGGCGCCATTCCCGCTTCAGCCGCAGACCTGCTGACAGAGCCCCATCGACAGGCAGAGCCTCCTCTTCAGTCGTATTCCCATAGACGACGCAGCTTCGAGCTCCCATAATGATGGCACTGCCATCGGGCAAGTAAGACTCGAGAAAGGGTTTCCATCGGGGGAACCCTAGCTTCAATCATGGAGAGGAAGGGCCCGATACCCCTTCATTTATAAAGGGGGGCCCTATTCACGAAAGTAAAAAAAGGAAGGCCCAACAGTGGGCCGAATGTCCAGGAAAAAATCCAGTTGAGTTGTTTTGTCCCAAGTTGGGTCGTGCTTCGAAAAAAGGAAAAAAATATTTTAAAAAAGAGGTACGTACAAAAGAAAAAAATCATATGCAAACAAAAAATACGAGAAGAAAGCTGAAAAAAACAAAAAAGGGGGAGCAACTTATTAAAAAAATAAGGGAGAGATGGCTATTATAAGAATAGCCGCGATTTTTTTAGAATGTTCATTTGTCCTCATCTTCTTGTCTTCTCCCAACTTGGTCGATGTTTGTTATTCCAACCAGTATAGGAGAAAGGGTGAGTATTGTGTAGAATCACATGCCAGATTGTCATATTATCCAAATTCAGATTCTTCACATTCTAGAGGCCAGACAGAATCTCAGACTCTACAGTTTATCAGTTCCATGCTCAACGATCAGATTCCGAGTTCACAATCAGATGTGCATGTTTGCCATCATTTGTTGTGGTACCCATCTTTGTTTTTTGGTCTTAGAGTTTTCATGTGTTCCATAGGGACTCCAGAGTAGAGATCGCATTCCCTATGTCATGTAGGCTAGGGGCTTCATGTGGTTTCATAGGGACTCTAGCATAGAGATTCCATTCTTTAAGCCAGTATGGGAGAGACCCCGTTCTCCGACGAGGAGACTCGTCAGACTTCATTCTCCAACGACTGTGGACTCCGACGAGGATGTCTCCACGACCTTTTCAATCCGTCCCTTTTAGAGATGGAGCAATTATCCATATGTTATGGTGGGCTAGAGTACTCCGATGAGGAGACTCATTTTCAGTTGCAATGACTCTGACATACGCAATACAAAGCACATGCTCTCCGATGTGGAGATTTAATTTGACTCACACTCCAACCCATTTATTCTCCTCACCTGCACGACATGAGAAGCAACGTCCTCGACAGTAACCGTCAGTTGTGGCGTTGAGTTGATATTGTATGTAGTGTCTTATATTGTGAGTTTGAGATTTCTTTCTATTTGTCCAAGCTGAGCATCGCATGCTCCAGCTTGAGGGGGAGTGTTGGAGTACATGCGTCATATGTAAGATGGGTAAATGGATCCTTCCAAGATCCATTTGCCACATACAGAGTTTAGTCTCACACCTACCAGTAGTGGGACTTGGAGGGTCTGTGGAGGCTATATAAGAAGTCCTAGACCTCCTGTATCTAATGAGAAAGTGCAATGCAACATCCGACCCTTTGAGGCCTTCTCCCAGGGTTTCTTCCCGCTCCTTAGGAGTTGTTTGGGTGTGGGGTAAAGCCCCTTCACTCCTTCTCTCTCTAATGTGAGCCCCACATTTTCTCTTTTTCAGTACATTAAATAAATCAATTCTCTTTCATCTACTCAATCAAAAAATAATATATTATACCATCATATCATATAAAATTATAAAATACTCAACTTCTACTCACTTTTCCAAACTTCAATACAATCACATCACAATAACTGCTCATTTTTTCGAACTTCAATACAATCATGTCACAACAAACCCACAACAAACCCACCTCCGGTTTAACCCTCCATCCAAACACCAAAACACAAAAATGAGTTACCCTCTACTAGTTTAACCCACCCTAACCCGCATACCAAACGTACCTTTAAGGAGTAGGGTTCCACGTGAAATCCTGATGTTCCTCAATATTTTATCCTTTATCTCTGATATTACGCTTCCGCATTCAAGTTTTCTAACAATAGATATGAGATTTATGTGAAAACCATTTTCTGTGACATGAAAAAAACACGGGAATGATGACCACTCACAGGAAACTAAATTTTCTCACAGTGAGGGAACCTATGAGGGGATATGTTATAATATAAATATGAATATGGTTAAATGAATACACACCCAAGATCCGTCTAACCTGATATATCATTTTCGACCATTATGAATGGAAGATGATAACAAAGTAGAACCAACTCTACACAATCTGAGTTAGGAAAAAGAATCATGAGGTGGACTAGGTTTCACCTTTTTTCTAATGCATATGAGAATAATTATCGTATTCCTTACTACCCCTACATGAACTTACTGCTCACTTGTTCTTTTGTATATTTTTTCTTTTGATGCAGAAGGATTTTCTGGTTTGGAGATTTGAATTATCGACTCGACATGCATGACATGAAAATTAGAGAGCTCATTTCAAAGAAACAGTGGGGTGAACTGATTAAAAATGATCAGGTATTAACTTTTCCCCGTCATAGATTCGGAATTATAACTTTTCGCCTCACATCCGTATACACTTTGGAACTTCATGCTTGCATGTAATGATCTACACATTTGATGATTTGTTACTTGTTTCAGTTGCAAAAGGAGATGAAAAATGGGTGTATATTTGAGGGATGGAGTGAAGGATCAATTGATTTCCCTCCTACATACAAGTATCTGAAAGGTTCTGACAGATATTATGGTGAAAACCCAAGGGATGGAGAGAAGAAGAGATCTCCAGCATGGTAAGATTGTTGTTGTTAGATAATTTTGATGTTCTTAGAAAATGACATCTCAGAATGATTATGGGAAAGATTTTATTTTTGCAGACTGACAAAAAATGTTGCTAATGAATCAAAGATGGTTTTTTTTGGCATTACAAATTTACCTGTTCTTAATAATATTTTGCTTTGGCAGGTGCGATCGTATACTCTGGTTAGGGAGTGGCATTAAACAGCTTTCTTACCAAAGGGCAGATTTGGATCTTTCAGATCATCGACCCGTTAGCTCCATCTTTATTGTGGAAGTTGAAGTTTTTGACCAAAGGAAACTGCGAAGAGTGTTGAACCTTGCCAGCACCCGATAAAAGAAAGGACTTCATGGTACATGGAGCTTCAGCAATGTGCTATACAACTTTGTCGTTATTTCTTTTCGAGAAGACTGGTTAGCACGTGATTAACATTAGGATCTTATAGCCATGCTTTGCTAGGGTACTTTTCAAGCCATCACATCTAAGACTTGACATTATGCTTAGAAAGTTCAGAGATGTAAAACATGAAATCTCATACAAAGGCCAATTTAGCTATCCTTACGACTTAATGCTATGTTAACTGATAAATACTATCTGATGTGTTATAAAGCTTTTCTGAACTTGCTTCTAAAAAAACAGATGTAAGCTTATAGGCCATGTATTCACGCCAATAAAATAGGAAACATTTTGGACTTAATGCCAACCTGAATGCATTTAAAAACATGGCCTTTTAAATATCTACACATGTTCAAATGAATTAACTAATAGAATCAACTGGGATCTCTCTTGTCCATTGGAGCATTTGGCATTCCATGGGCACTGGAAGAACAGTGTGTTGAGGGGAGGGATGATGACTGGATGAGGGATTAAACCAGTGCCATGGTTCCCTTTTCTCATTTATCAGGGACGAAGCATATGGTAGCTTTCAGCATCAACTTCACTGTCTTAGAAACAGTCGACATTTCCCCCTTCTTGTAAGGACATTATTCATAAGATTACCTTCCTAAGTTCCAGTTCATTTCAAACATCCTCCTTTTTCACCTTTTATAGCGAAGGGTAAAATTCGAATCCTGATCTTTACATGAACTGCCGACTAATTACAAGTTCAGCGAAGACTGGTTATCTATCAGTCGTTGAAGAATTTCTTCATTTGCGCAACTTCCAAGGTGCCTCCAAAATGTCATCATGAGTATATTTCTGTAAATTGCAACATTACTTGTACATAATCTCTTGCAAAAAGTGGAATAATCCTGAGAGCTCTCAGGGAAAGTTGTCTGACTGGTCAGCTGTGGGGTCTCCCTGCTCCCCTTGTCCCCATCTCAAACTTGTCTAGCCAATTATAAACATTGTACTTTTCATGATTTCAGAGTTGAAAATTAAACAAATTTAGATATCCAATTGATGTCTGCAGGAAACTACAGAACTTGTTTATTCGACCCCTGTTGGGGATAGATATATTTGGACATAATGAATCCACATGGCTAGCCCAACTTAAATTGCTCTATTTTAGCTTTGATTAGTTGGTAATAATTCACCAAGATTGGTTTTGTAGTTTTATATCTGAATAACTCAAACAAGAGTTTTTCAAGATTGTTCATAGATAATTACTGTTTAGGCACTCATAAATGTGTCATTATATAGCATTATCCCAAATCTACAAACAACCAACTGGAACAAAACGAACAAGAGAAGACGGATTATTGGCAGGCAAAATGATTATGTCATACACCACTACCATACGTATGACCTTGTCCTTCTCTCCCTTGCAATCAATAATGTTATCTCCACATGGGAAGTCGTTAACCCCCATACGCCTCCGAGGTCCCACATCCAGAAAGAACCAGAACTGTTCCCGTTCTCTATGACACACTTGAAATTGTAGGTAACAAGACAGTAAGAAAATTAAATCCACAAACACTGTCATAGATTGCAGAGGAATCAGACTGAGTAGGTGGGAAGGGTCCACGATAAGGACGAGCAAGTGGGCAGAAACCCAGAATTCATATCAGCTTAAAGGCACCACCTTCATGCTATCAATGAGCAGAGGATAGATAAGGTCACTTATTGTTATGCGTTCACTCATATGATTTGATGCAAAACTGAATTGGATGGAATGATCTAGATGTTCTCATGTCCTGGCTGATGCACTCATCTGTTTATTTTTATTTACATGGATGGTGTCATGCTAGCGGCGGGATGCTGCGGATTCCCTGGCGCTGTAGCTCGGCTAAGACGCTGTCAGTGGAAGGTGGTTTGAGGCCTATAGGAAGGGGGAGCCATGGCTTGCTCATTGCCTCCTTCACCGCCTCATCTATCACTTGCTCTCCCTGTCAAAATAATCACATTAATCAATTTTCCACTAATTAACATCAAAATGAATCTTGGAAATTCATAGTACACATAAAATATCATTAGAATCTCATAGAACAATATTTAAAAGATGATGTCAACAGCTATTGTAAGTTCTAGTTTTGTAGGTTTCCTTCAGTAGCACTGAATAGAGCTTATAGTTGTCGCAGGAACTTTAGATTCTGAATGCGGTGTTGTCTGTGCAGTTTGAGGTATTGAGGCACTTTTCAAAGTTTTTTCCGGGTAAAAAGAGATTCCTCTCTTCGCGAGCAGAGATGCGTCATCAAAATATCAAAGAAGCAAACCAAGCAAGAACTTAATATAATTTTGGGCCCATGTTATTCATCCCCGTAAATTTGATCAGAGCAGAAGAACTGAGTCCATCAGTAAATGGATGATTGCAGTTTGATGTGGTCCTCCAATTACGGGCTTCAGCATCATCTCTTGCTTGTTCAGTGCAGCAGAATTGAGTTCATTGGTAGATAGAGTGTTGCAATTTTGTTCAAGTAATTTTTTATGCCATGGTTAACCAATCTCATTCACAGTTTCATTGTAAATAGTAATCAAATAAAGTATTTTTTGGAGACTGAGTTGTTTTTCAGTTATAGAATTATAATCGTGATGACTTAATGTAGAAGAGAGCTGTTGCATTGTACCATAGACTATAGTATGCATGTTCTTGACTAGAGAGGTCTTTTTCTGAGTATATGCAGTTATATTTATACTCAAAGGTCAATATGCAGTAAGAGCAGAGTAAACAATAGAGGTAAAGTTGATATTACCGGTAGTGGTTCATGCGGGTTCCCTATTCCACGACTGTGATATTGAAGTTCATTTATTCCATGATTTCGAGAAAAAATCTGCATTGTCAAAATGGAACAAAAGCATGAATTTGCTATACTTGATTTCTATGACATACTCAAACGTTTGATCTTTGTGCATGTCTTGAACTAACTTTCAATTACTATACAACTTCTTGAGATTCAGCAACTTACATAAGGAACATGTGGAGTGGGATGATTGTTTTGTTGTGGGAAGATCGGGCATCCCCAAGCATCAGCGTACATCTTACTTATGTAAATTCAAGGCATGATAAACATCCAGAAGAATAAAGTAAACATAAGATGCAACATGGCAACTTTTGTCATAAGGCAGTAAAAAAATCATGAATTTTCTGTAAAATGTTATGGAATGCTAATCCATGTACTAGACAGTAAATTTACCCTGCTATAAGTCTTCCATGGCCAGCTTCCTTGAGCTGAGTGCCTTGGATAGAAGCCCACTTGTCCCCACATTTGATAGCCAGATGGATGAAAATTATGATGGCCCCATGCAGGGTATATCGGTGGATAGCCGAGATTGGAGTGTGAAGGTGGTGCGGCTACAAGTGGCTTATGCGCGTACACCCTTGAGAAGGGATCTCTACGATGTAACCACCTCCTGTCTTCGTCTTTTGGCAAGGCATGTTTACGGTGCATACGATATTTCTGAAAACAGAAATCGATAAAGATGAAATTCAGATCTAGGAGTTTCATGCTGAAATAAAGTAATCAACTAAGAGTATTAGAACCTGCAAGTGGCTAGCTATGTTGTGCCTTGTCAAACCTTCAGCTTTCATCAATGCTAGTATCTTTGAAGGGATTGCTTGATCGATCCCAAGTTGCTCAACAGCCTGTACAAAACACCTGTGCAACTCTGGCGTCCAGTCAACCTGATTTAAAGATAAATAAACCCAATCAGTCTTTTACATCATAAAATGGTGCTGAAATAATATTCTAAAAATTGA
Source organism: Ottelia alismoides (assembly GCA_037367405.1). Lineage (NCBI taxonomy): Eukaryota > Viridiplantae > Streptophyta > Magnoliopsida > Alismatales > Hydrocharitaceae > Ottelia > Ottelia alismoides. The sequence goes on from JAZKJV010003834.1 coordinate 716,950, forward strand.
TGGTATTCCTAATAGTGACATTGACATTACCTTCATCTTCTTCTTGTTCTTGCTGCTATGATTATTGGAATTATAGTTTAACATAGAGCCTTTCGTAACTTGAACCACACCGTTACGCTTGTTTTTTGAATCAGAAGATATGGATTTCTTTGGTTCAAAGCGTATTCCTTCTTTCGAACTGCAAGTAGAAGAATCCATTGCTCGCACTGCAATCTCTTCTGGCACCGCAGAGATTTCTTCTTCATGAGAATCATATTCATTGATCAACTCATTGTATGCATTGTCGGCGGATTTTGATTCCGAACAGCTGAACATGAAGACGGCATCAGGAGTATCATTGCATGTCATTTCACATTCTTGCTCTGCACTGCATTGATTCTGGGAATCTCTGCCATTCGAGGACCAGATTCCTTGCTCCAGCTGTGGAGTGGATGGTGCTGAGAGTCCATCTTGTACCGATTGATTCATGTGCTCTTTAACGGTGTCTTCCTCATTTCTCTGGTTTGGATTTTCAGAGTTTGCTGTCTCTGTCTGCATTCGAATCGTCGTAAACATGGTTTCTCGAATGAGCTTCAGTGATTTGCACAGCAGTGCGCTCTCCCCTGCATTGAAGGCCTTCTCACGGCTAATTAGCTATGAATCCTCTCTCTTTCCTGACTTTCTTATACACACATAATGAACTTCATTTTTTTAATCTAGCAGTTAAATAAATATTGTACCTTATGAACAACATGTTGCCAAATGTTTTTAAGTTTGTCCTCTGACAGTGGTTTCTGAAGAATTTCTGCTGCACCAAGCTAAAATAATTGACGCAATATATAGATTCAAGCAATCTCAGAAAGATTAACGAACCCCATATTTTTTTTCAGACTTACAGCTATGCACTTCATCATGGTACTCAAGCAATTTCCGTTAGAAATCACTGCAACAGGAAAGAATTTATCTTTCAGTTAATTTTCTTTTATTCATAGAGGAGTGTTGATTTGGGATGTGGATGTTTTATTATAGAAAACTAAGCAAACAGCAATAAATCCATGATCATATATTAATGTGGTAAGATCTTACTAAGAGTTGGGAAGCCTTCAGCTGTTTCAAGAAATCTAAAGCTTTCTTGGCTGTTGTCGGCATCCACCTCTACTATGGCAACATGGAAACTATCTACTCTGCTCGCAATTGCTTCCAGTGCATCATTTTCAGTGGAAAATACAGAAACTGCAGCGAGGAATGAGAATTCGGTATAAATCCATTGTTATTTTGACGATGACATACAAAAGAAAGAATTTGTAACCAGTATTTTCTTCCATTTTCTTACTGCAAATAGGGCAATAAAATCGTTTTTTTAACATGAAAAATAAAACTGATGGTTCTTTCTTCTGTTCAAGAGATTCAAGTCAATGGATTTATTGACAAAAAATATCGATTATCTACATATCATTATTGCAACAAAGAGATTTTTTTAGCATTGACCATAAACACAAGAGGAGATAAACATAACTAAAGGAGGCATGCTCTTACCGATATAATCCATTTTCTCAAGCTTTAATCTTATTTCTGCCGCAGACATATGATCATGATCGATGAGAAGAACACGAAGGCCTTTCGGGAAATCACTCCACCCAGCAAATTCTGAAGAAGAGCAAATCATGGCTTGTTGTCCTCCACTGTTAAGAGTACTATCTACACACAAAGATCCACACATTTTCCGATGGAAACCGCTTCTAATAAAAGTCAGAAGGCAATGAGTTAAAACCAATATAAACTCTCAACTCAAATTTACTCAAACAAATCAATTTTTTTCATGATCTACACATCTTACCAGGACCAAGCTTGGGAGGAACTTAGGAAATCTGAGGTACCAAGCAAAACCAACTTCAAATCATTGAAGATAAACAAAGAAACCAAAAGTTTCTGTTGAGTGAAAGGCGAAAACATTGACCTTCGAGGCAATCATGTATGTCATTTCCACGTAAGGAGAATATGCACAAAGATGCAACAGGTGATCCAACTGCAGAGGGAAAGCACCAAGCTTTGCCCAAAGGGAGGGACAAGTGCTTTAGCCTTTTCTCCTCTCTGATTGATCTGTGAATGGAGAAGGATGATAGAAAAGGTGGGGGAGAATGGGGATGGAGTAATCCTCAGTGGTAGATCATGCACTGTTGCTGTCAGTCCATTTGGGATAATGCAGTGGGAGCTAAGAAGGATCTTGCTCATTTATACCACTATTGTACAAAAGCCATATTTATCCAAAAGATTGGTCACTTCTATGATTGGGTTACCTTTTTTCTTTCTCTCTCTCACCTTATTTCTGTTCTATATTTCAGAACAAAAAAGGTTTCTATGATCCCATGCTCATGCATCCAGGAAATTGAGAAGATTACTGATATACCCTTTAATCATCTGGATGTACTTAAGCTATCATTATAAAAGATTAGATGTAAATTTTAGGATAAGGGTTGCTGTTAAGAACTCTCTCTTTCTCCTTTGAAAACTATAGCATGTGATATCTTCCTTTTACCTTTTAACTGAAGTAGTTGCATGATGGAGGAAACCTACCTATTTTTCTTAATGGTATGGAGACACCATCACATTAACTCCCTTTCCAAGGAGTTAGAGCAGAAAAGGTTTCCAAAGGTTCCAATTAAGCATGAAATGGACATCTCTAGACTTGGGACCTACCTTAGTTGTCTGATGGACCCTCTGATTAATTGGAATAGACCCCTTCCTGTTTGAAATGTCTTGTATCTTACTTGTGAAAGGTATGGGAAAACCGTCAGATCTACTCTTCAATCCATTCCCCATAGAACATCATCTATGAGACCTATCTATGTCAAAAGGAGACCCTTTTATTAGCTTAGATGGATCAATTAATTTGCAGTTTTTTTCCTTCTGTTTCTTTCCTTTTTTTCTAGCAATAAAATAGCTGCATTCAGTGTCTATCAAGTTGTTTGATGAGAAATGGGTTTTTGTTTCTCCCTATATAGATTTATGTTAGAGGTGGAGAACGAGCCACGTCTGCTAAACTGTAGGGTTTGGGGTCCACGAGGCACCTGTCTGAGAATCTCACCGGATGAGAGGGAGGTGCGGGTCCCCTATATTGTATCCTCACGAGTTTCTCTCCTCCCAATCTCTCATCTTTCGGGGGTAATAAATAAATAGACTGGTGGAACAATTTACAGTGTGAAATCCGTGACCATGTTTCCTTGGTAACCAGATTCCATGGTATGTTATCAAATATACGATTAATTGTATATATCTGTACACATCAATATCCAGCATTGAGATCTCTACAATGCCTTTGCCTCTGGCCTGTGAGAGAAATTTCAGCAGCTCCCTTTCTTCATCAGTAGATAGACACTTCAGATGGAACACATATGACTGCATTTATTATCTCTATGAAAACCATCTCTTTCAAGCAGAAATTTCCAGATTTTTTATGGCACTTTCAAGGCAGATCTATCCACTTCAGATATGAAACTAAAAGTTTAACAAGGTTTCTTGTAATGGAACAGGTTCCTTCTGTACCATATGAAACAAGTTTAACCTCCTTCGTGTCAAATAGCCTGGAGAAAAATAGAACAAAATATATTTATGTGTGTGGCTTCACAAAATAAGAAAAGAAAGTCTTAATCTCCTTGTAACAACAGCACCATCAGCACAATCATACATTAAGATTTTCTGTTTACACCATGGAAATTTTTTGTTTTTGAGAGAAAAAGGATGAATGAAATGGGATATTGTAGACTCACCCAATTATATTCGATCACAACATTTTCAAACGTAAAATCGCTCCTCATGGAACACCAGCTCATTAATGCGCCAGACACAAGGTATCAACAACCCCACTATGGTTTCACCTTCCTAAAGAACTAAGGATCCAACAAGTATTTGTCATATCACTCCAAATTTCCTTGGCCAACACGCAAGAGAAGAATAGATGTTCCGGATCATCAAGGTTAATTTCTTGAAGCAACACCATCCATGTCTACTGAATATGGATGCAAACGGTCGGATACGAATATGAATATATGTATTATCATATTATTATTCATTTTTAAATATCAATACTGATGTGTATATTGTCGGATATAAAAACTGTGTTGCCATATACTTAAAATGGATACGAAATTAAAACAAATACTGATCGCATATGAAAATTATTAGAAATACTATATATATTAGCTTAAATATGCATGTATTGGATGGAATATAAATGATATAAATATAATAAATGTATCTATACTATAATAGTTATGTCAAATATGGTGAAAGAAGGTATAAAATTATGTTACATATGGTTAGAAAAACATTTACAAGTATATTAAAACAAATATTGATCGCATATGAAAATTATTAGAAATACTATATATATTAGCTTAAATATGCATGTATTGGATGGAATATAAATTATATAAATATAATAAATGTATCTATACTATAATAGTTATGTCAAATATGGTGAAAGAAAGTATAAAATTATGTTACATATGGTTAGAAAAATATTTACAAGTATATTTATATATGAAAGCAATAAAAAACAGATATATTGATATTTGTGGATATCAAAGTGATATCTATATCCATATCCATTTTAAAATACATACAACGTCAAAATCTGCATAAAATAGATATAGTGTTGGATCGGATATGGATGTATCCATATCTGTTTGCATCCCTAATAGCAACCATACACTTCGATATTGAAGCAACACCATCTATGTCCACCTACCACTAGGTTGAGTACATGGCCAAAGTGGTCCCCATTTTGAGGTCTCATGAGTCCCTACATTCCATGTAGCAACATTCATCCAACTGGTTATAGGATGCAAATAGATCTGGATACTGCCATCGTCTCTGTTTTATATATATTTAGATAGCTGCATCTGAATTTGTTTAAAAATGTATAAATATATAAACATTACTTTGATATTCACAAATATATGTATCTTGTTAATTATTAATTATATGTAACTTTATCCGACAGAATAAAATGTTAGTTTTCGTTGTATTTTGATATAAACATTTGCTATAGTTTAAGCAATAAAAATATTTTAAAGCTAATATATAAAGTACTTTCTCTATTATTCATATGTTCGTATGTGATCCATGCTCGTTTTATATATGTATTCATTTTTAAAGATATTGTAACACTTGTAAAAAAAAGATTTGTAACAGTCACTAAAACTATTTCGGTTCATATTATAAACGAAAAAGAATATGATATAAATGTATTCATATTTGACTGAGAGCTCGAAATCTAATCTCCCACTTGAACTTCTACGATCAAGATGGAGGTAACGGGGCAATGATATTGTTGATTGTTATGTAAATGAGTAAGCAAATCTTGGGGGAAGGGGAGGGATCTGTCTTACATAGAGCAAAAAGTTGTGAGAGCATGAGAGGAATGATTCTGGACCACATGATTCTGTTTTCTCTCTCCTGGTCTTCTCTCTCCTGGGTGAATCATGTGGTCCAGAATCATCCCTCTCATGCTCTCACAAATTTTGGCTCTCATAGCATCACTCCTATATATATGTATGTATGTATGTATGTATGTATGTATGTATGTATGTATGTATGTATGTATGTATGTATGTATATATGTTTATATATATAGAGGTAAATGGGGCTGCCCCCAGGGAGTAGCCAACATGGCTACTCCCACCCCAATTTTTCCCTCATTTTTTATTTTTTTAGAAAATAAAAATTTGTATATTCATCATTATATCCCTCTCACATTCTATTAAAATTTCGTCAGAAACAGAGACTCGTACGGCCTCCATCCAAACATGGTCGATTTAAAAAATCCTGCGACCGTTAAAAAAATGTTGTCTGGATGGAGGGCTTAGGAGTCTCTGTTTCTGACGAAATTTTAATAGAATGTGAGAGGGATATAATGATGAATACACAAATTTTTATTTTTCAAAAAAATAAAAAAATGAGGGAAAAATAGGGGTGGGAGTAGCCAAGTTGGCTACTCCCTGGGGGCAGCCCCATTTTACCCATATATATATATATATATATATATATGAGTGATCCTATGAGAGCAAAAAATTGTGAGAGCATGAGAAGGGTGATTCTGGACCACATGATTCACCCAGGAGAGAGAAGACCAGGAGAGAGAAAACAGAATCATGTGGTCCAGAATGCATGCTCTCATGCTCTCACAAATTTTGGCTCTAATAGGATCACTCCTCTCTCTCTCTCTCTCTCTCTCTCTCTATATATATATATATAGGGTAAAATGGGGCTGCCCCCAGGGAGTAGCCAACGTAGCTACTCCCACCCCTATTTTACCCTCATTTTTTATTTTTTTGGAAAATAAAAATTTGTATATTCATCATTATATCCCTCTCACATTCTATTAAAATTTCGTCAGAAACAGAGATTCCTAAGCCCTCCATCCAGACGTCATTTTTTTAACGGTCGCAGGATTTTTTAAATCGACCATGTTTGGATGGAGGCCGTAGGAGTCTCTGTTTCTGACGAAATTTTAATAGAATGTGAGAGGGATATAATGATGAATATACAAATTTTTATTTTCCAAAAAAATAAAAACATGAGGAAAAAATAGGGGTGGGAGTAGCCAAGTTGGCTACTCCCTGGGGGCAGCCCCATTTACCTCATATATATATATATATATATATATATATATATAAGGGGTGTTTCAAATAGCACGTAGTTCTTCCTGAGTTCAGGAAGGCCGCCCCCTTTTTTGTATAAAACAAGTACTTTAGTAGAATACGTATACAGTTTGTATTATAGGTGCACGTTATAAATACAACGCCGCATACAAAACTGAGTATATAATACAAACATTAAAACTGCACATTATAATACAAAACTGTATATGTATTTTACTAAAGTCATCCTGTTTTATACAAAAAAGGGGATGGCCTTCCTGAACTATGGAAGGACTGCGTCCTATTTGAAAGAAATCATATATATATATATATATATATATATATATATATATATATATATAGGGGGCCCTTCTAATGAGGTGGGTCTTTCCTGAAATTCAGAAAGCCACTACTAAATTTGTAAATTACGTAACAATTTTGTAAATTTAAACTACATATTGTAAAATACTGACGATTATACAGTTATGTAAAATATATCATCCATATTGTAACAAACTTTTAATGTCAAATATAGTAATATTTTCATAATTTTTTCATGATATACATATTATATTAATATTTAATATTAAATTTATGGAGTTAGAATGTGTAAAATAAATAGAATAAATGCTTAAATTGACGTGGCTTTCCATGCATCCAGGAAAGGTGCATCTCATTTGAAATATTTCCTATATATATATATATAGAGGAAAGGGAAGCTGCTCCCAGTAGCAGCTAGCTTGGCTGCTCCGCCGATCTTGACCGTTCATTTGGAACATTATCGAACGTTGGATGAAAAGATGATTCGGCCCATCTCCTGGCACTCCCGTGCCCTACTCCCTCTTTTCCCCTTCCCTCCGGCACCTCCGTGCGTGCCCTCGAGCACAGCCCCCTCCCCGTGCGCGCCCTCCCTCCCACCTTCCAACGCAGGGGTGTCGCCTCCTCTCCAGCGGCACCCCTCCTTTAGCGACGCAGCCTACCTCCAGTGGTGCCACGTCCTTCTCTTCACCTCAAGCACGACGCCCTCCCTCCCACCTTCCGACCCAGTGGTGTTGCTTCCTCTCCAGTAGAGCCGCCCACACATTTCGCCCTCTACACTCACTGTCCCGCTCCCACCTCAATCTCTTGCATAATTTTTTTATTTTTCTTTGCAGCCATTGCAGAAAGGCCCTCCTCGAACACCACGAGCACATCCACCTCCTTCTCTTCACATGGAGCACGACCCCCTCCCCATGTGTGACCTCCCTCGTACCTTCAAAACAGCGACGTCACCTCCAGCAGCATCGCCTCCCTCCAATGGCATAGGCTCATCCAGCGACATCACCCCCCTCTAGCGACGCAACCTCCCTCCAGCGGTGTCGCCTCCTTCTCTTCAGTTCGAGCATCGACGACCTCCTGATCCCTGTGCGAGGACATGGCTGGGTCATCACAGGTTGGCAACATCCCTGTGTCGCTGTTGGTATTAATTAACAAGAACAATACACAATTCTTGTCCATTATATAGAGGGTATATTAGTGAGAATATTTTGCCATTTGGTATTAGATTATTAGAGAAACATCTATGGATTTGTTTGTTATTTTAGTAGAAGACTCTCCTCCCTCTGCTCGTGTATTTAATGGCATGTTTTTGATCAAATATTTCTCAGGTACCTTTGAGTTGCTCACAATGTGATGAAGATCCTTCTGAGGCTGTCTTTCATGAAAATGCACATGTGACTGAGGATGTTAATACAGTTGAGAAGCTATTTGTAGGATTGCAATTTGATTCAGAAGTAGAAGCATTGAATTTGTAGCTGCCACGTACTCAGTAGGAGTCAAATGTTGCTGATCTATCTGCTACGACTTCTGTTGATCTATATGCTACGACTTCTGTTGATCTATCTGCTACGCGGGGTTGGAGCCACGTTGTTATATATTGTTGTGTTAGATCGTGTGATAACAACGCGGAGTTAACTTGTCAAGAAAACAATTAAATCAGTAGGACTTAAGTAGTTTTGAAAAGTTGAGCTGTTCTGTGAAGTTCTATACTGTCGTCATTGTTTCTTTCTTCTGTTTTGAAAATTTCACATATGCACTGATGTTGGATGTTATTTGAGATCTTGATGTTGTGTATTCATTTTTTCTATCATCTGTTTTACATGTTATTGGCAGTTTTAAGTTTCTTTGATCCATTCTCTCTTTGATACATGCATTACTGCCTTCAAGCCACAATAACATGTGGATTTCATTGTTTGCCTCAAAAGACGCCGATGAAAATGATTCGCTCATACTGCACTAGCCTACAGTAAAGATAAACGGTAATATGAAATTACAAATAGAAGTAACTACAAATGAAACTAAAACGTGAGGTATTGAATAGGATCTCTCAAAAATCGTGCATTAGATCTGCATTTCAAGGTTGTTCTCTTGACGGTAGGAATGGAAGGGAAGGCGATTTTCATCCAATGCATTATGCCCCCTTTTGGATTAGTGATCTGTTATATATGACTGGCATTCATGGTTGATTTATACAAAAAGTCCTCAACTGGTGTCTGGTGGTTTATACAAAAAATAAGCACCACACAAGATAAATTCAAATATAGTGGCAGTTTTATTGGTCATAACGGGGTCGTGCATAAAGTGATGCAAAACATGTTTGATAAGTCGAGAGGGGAATTTAAAGAGATCACAAAAGAAATAGTAACAAGAACAATACATGAGCAGAGGAAGGAGAGACTTCTGCTAAAATAACAAACAAATCCATAGACGTCTCTCCAATAATCTAATACCAAATGCCAAAATATTCTCAATAATATACCCTCTATATAATGGACAAGAATTGAGATTCATGTTAATGTTTTTTTAAAGCATGCTCTCCAATAATCTAATACCAAACTCAATTAACGTGGGAAAAAAGCCTGCTTCTTGTTATTTTTTCGAAGATTCAAACCATGAAAAAAAACCAGAAAGAAAATAAAAAAAACTGTGCAAGAGGTTAAGGTGGGAGCGGACAGTGACCCTAGAGGGTGAAATGTGTGGGCGGTGCTGCTGGAGAAGAAGCAACACTACTGGGTCGGAAGGTGGGAGGGAGGGCGTCGTGCTCGAGGTGAAGAGAAGGACGTGGCACCACTGGAGGTAGGCTGCGTCGCTGGAGGAGGGGTGCCGCTGGAGAGGAGGCGACACCGCTGCGCTAGAAGGTGGGAGGGAGGGCGCGCACGGGGAGGGGGTGTGCTCGAGGGCACGCACGGAGGTGCCGGAGGGAAGGGGAAAAGAGGGAGTAGGGCACGGGAGTGCTGGAGATGGGCCGAATCATCTTTTCATCCAACGGCCGATAATGTTCCAAATGAACGCTCAAGATCGGTGGAGCAGCCAAGCTAGCTGCTACTGGGAGCAGCTTCCCTTTCCTCATATATATATATATATATATATATATATATAGATAGATAGATAGATAGGGTAAAATGGGGCTGCCCCTAGGGAGTAGCCAACTTGGCTACTCCCACTTCTATTTTTCCCTCATTTTTTTATATTTTTGGAAAAAAAAATTGTATATTCATCATTATATCCCTCTCACATTCTTTTAAAATTTCGTCAGAAACAGAGACTCCTAAGCCCTCCATCCAGACGTCATTTTTTTAACGGTCGCATGATTTTTTAAATCGACCATTTTTGGATGGAGGCCGTAGGAGTCTCTGTTTCTGACGAAATTTTAATAGAATGTGAGAGGGATATAATGATGAATATACAAATTTTTATTTTCCAAAAAAATAAAAAAAATGAGGGAAAAATAGGGGTGGGAGTAGCCAAGTTGGCTACTCCCTGGAGGCAGCCCCATTTACCTCATATAGATATATATATGGGTCATATGTGGCTGCCCCCGCCTTATTTGGGCAAAAATTTTTATTTTTTTTTTGAAAAATAACACCATTTGCATTCATCCCTATATCCCTCCTATATACCATTCGAATTTCGTCAGAAACAGAGACTCCTACGGCCTCCATCCGGACAGTAATTTTTAACGGTAACAGGATTTTTTAAATCGATACCATCGAGATGGAGGCCGTAGGAGTCTTTGTTTCTGACGAAATTCGAATGGCATGTAGGAGGGATATATGGATGAATATACATGGTTTTATTTTTCAAAAAAAAAAATAAAAAAAACGCCGAAAAATGGGGCGGGGGCAGCCCCATTTTTTCCTATATATATAGGGTAAAATGGGGTTGCCCCCAGGGAGTAGCCAACTTGGCTACTCCCACACCTATTTTCCCCTCATTTTTTTATTTTTTTGGAAAATAAAAATTTATATATTCATCATTATATCCCTCTCACATTCTATTAAAATTCGTCAGAAACAGAGACTCCTAAGCCCTCCATCCAGACGTCATTTCTTTAACGGTCGTAGGATTTTTTAAATCGACCATGTTTGGATGGAGGCCGTAGGAGTCTCTGTTTCTGACGAAATTTTAATAGAATGTGAGAGGGATATAATGATGAATATACAAATTTTTATTTTTCAAAAAATAAAAAAAATGAGGGAAAAATAGGGGTGGGAGTAGCCAAGTTGGCTACTCCCTGGGGGCAGCCCCATTTACCTCATATATATATATATATATATATATATATATATATATATATATATATATATATATATATAGGCTAAAATGGGGCTGCCCCCAGGGAGTAGCCAACTTGGCTACTCCCACCCGTATTTTCCCCTCATTTTTTTATTTTTTTGGAAAATAAAAATTTATATATTCATCATTATATTCCTCTCACATTCTATTAAAATTTCGTCAGAAACAGAGACTCCTAAGCCCTCCATCCAGACGTCATTTCTTTAACAGTCGCAGGATTTTTTAAATTGACCATGTTTGGATGGAGGCCGTAGGAGTCTCTGTTTCTGACGAAATTTTAATAGAATATGAGAGGGATATAATGATGAATACACAAATTTTTATTTTCCAAAAAAATAAAAAAATGAGGGAAAAATAGGGTGGGAGTAGCCAACTTGGCTACTCCCACCCCTATTTTCCCCTCTTTTTTTATTTTTTTGGAAAATAAAAATTTGTGTATTCATCATTATATCCCTCTCACATTCTATTAAAATTTCGTCAGAAACAGAGACTCCTACAGCCTCCATCTAGACGCCATTTTTTAACGGTCGCAGGATTTTTTAAATCGACCATGTTTGGATGGAGGTCGTAGGAGTCTCTGTTTCTGACGAAATTTTAATAGAATATGAGAGGGATATAATGACGAATATACAAATTTTTATTTTCCAAAAAAATAAAAAAATGAGGGAAAAATAGGGGAGGGAGTAGCCAAGTTGGCTACTCCCTGAGGGCAGCCCCATTTACCTCATATATATATATATATATATATATATATATAGAGAGAGAGAGAGAGAGAGAGAGAGGAGTGATCCTATCAGAGCAAAAAATTGTGAGAGCATGAGAGGGATGATTCTGGACCACATGATTCTGTTTTCTCTCTCCTGGTCTTCTCTCTTCTGGGTGAATCATGTGGTCCAGAATCATCTCTCTCATGCTCTCACAACTTTTTGCTCTCATAGGATTACTCCTATATATATATATATGGGTAAAATGGGGCTGCCCCCTGGGAGTAGCCAACTTGGCTACTCCCACCCCTATTTTTCCCTCATTTTTTTATTTCTTTGAAAAATAAAAATTTGTAAATTCATCATTATATCCCTCTGACATTCTATTAAAATTTCGTCAAAAACAGAGACTCCTATGGCCTCCATCCAAACATGGTCGTTTTAAAAAATCCTGCGACCGTTAAAAAATGACGTCTGGATGGAGGGCCTAGGAGTCTCTGTTTCTGACGAAATTTTAATAGAATGTTAGAGGGATATAGTGATGAATATACAAATTTTTATTTTCCAAAGAAATAAAAAAATGAGGAAAAAATAGGGGTGGGAGTAGCCAAGTTGGCTACTCCCAGGGGGCAGCCCCATTTTACCCTATATATATATATATATGGGTTAAATGAGGCTACTCCCTGGTTGTAGCCAATTGGCTACTCCCACCCTTATTTTCTCTCTATTTTTTATTTTTTTTGGAAATAAAAAATATGTATATTCATCACTATATCCCCTTAACATGTCATTCCAAATTCATCAAAAACAGAAACTCCTATGCCCTTCATCTGAATGGAGTCAATTTCAGCAATTCTGAGACCGTTAAAATTTAACAGTTTTGATGGAGGGGATATAAGTCTTAAATTAAGTTGAATTTTGAATGACACCATGGTGACATATTGTGATCTCAATTCCAACAGGTTTCATTTCAGAAAAATAAAAAAATACAAGGAAAAATGAGTGGGAGCATATAAGTTGGCTACAACTAGGGAGCATACTCCCTTTTCCCTATATATATATATGTATAGAGAGAGAGAGAGGTAAATGGGGCTGCCCCCAGGGAGTAGCCAACTTGGCTACTCCCACCCCTATTTTTCCCTCATTTTTATTTTTTGGAAAATAAAAATTTGTATATTCATCATTATATCCCTCTCACATTCTATTAAAATTTCGTCAGAAACAGAGACTCCTACGACCTCCATCCAAACATGGTCGATTTAAAAAATCCTGCGACCGTTAAAAAAATGACGTCTGGACGGAGGGCTTAGGAGTCTCTATTTCTGATGAAATTTTAATAGAATGTGAGAGGGATATAATGATATATATATATATATATATATATATATATATATATATATATATATATGGGACATGGTCCTTCCATCTTTAAGGAAGGCCGGAAATCCCATGCATCCGTAATTAATCTGATAACTGTTATTAAAGGTATGTTATTATTATTATTTAATTAATCAAAAACTCATTTTGATCATTATTCATCATATGTAATCACCTAAAATATCTCTTCATTAATCTCCCTCCTAATGTTTCCATTCATGTTGCCAACACAACATTTTGAAACCCTAATCTCACACACATAAAGCAGGAGGAAGAGGAGGACGAGAATCTAAGGAAACATTGGCACCATACTTCAGGTGTCTCTCATCTCCTCCATCATCAAAGGTCTTGTCAACCTCTTCACCACCTCCATCTCTGTCTTCACCGTCGACCGGGCCTCCATGCTGGAGCATCATGGGACGTCAACCTCTTTATCATATCGCGGAGCTGACGACGGGTGCGTGAGCAGAGGTGATGATGGTGATGCATGAGCGGAGTTGACGATGAATGTGTGTGAACGCTTGTGTTGGTGGTGCTTTCCCCGGTCACATCGTTGTTATGGTCCTTACATGTAACGTCGGTGATATCGTAGATGATGTCAAGGAAGGCAATCATCGATACGGAGATGATGACTAGGCACTTCTTGAGAGGTTCCCAGCATCATGCATGGCCTTATCGGAAAGGTGGATGTGGATGACACACTTAGTTGTAGAGGGATGACGTCGCGACTCTTCGGGAAGTTCTTCACGCAGGCAACAACGACAATGCACAGATTGGTGAAGACATTTGTAGCATGGTAGTGGCAATGCAAGTAGGCCATGCAATCATTATATCTTAAATATTTCATGTGTACTATACAATTTTTTATGTTTATTATATAATTTTAATGTGTATTATGCATATTTGATGTGTATTTTTACATATTAATTGGGTACGAATGACCATTGTAGTTTTTTATATATCTAGTATATTTGATGTGTATAACACATTTTGGATATGCATTAGACATTTTAGATATGTATTATACATTTATGTAAAAAGGATTGTATTTCACATAATCACCAAAATGTAAAAATAACTAATATATTGTTAATATGAATTGTACTCTACAAAGAACCAGATAAATTTTACTAATGACTGATGAATTTTGAAGGAACCATGGATTTCTACAAACAAATATTACTGTTACAAAAGGAACCACATATTCTACAAAAAAATATGTGAGGATACAAACATCTACCCCATATAATATAGTCCATCATGAAATTGGATATTATTTAAATAAGCTATTGTAAAAATATCAAAATTAGATCTAGGTAAATTTAATATTTTGAACCATTAAATGGTATGCATAATTAATACAAAAGAGGATGACCAAAGTACCCTTTTGAGCAAAGAAATTGATGGTGCCGTTAGATTTTAATTTAATGGCTATAATCGTTAGTCTTCCTTACACATGAAAGGATCATGTCCTATTGGAAGGTGTGTATATATATGTATATTTGTATGTATATATATGTGTATGTATGTATGTATGTATGTATGTATGAATGTATGTATATATATATGTGTGTGTGTGTGTGTGTGTGTGTGTGTGTGTGTGTGTGTGTGTATGTATGTATGTATGTACGTATGTGTGTGTATATGTGTGTGTGTGTATGTGTGTGTATCCTCCCATTTCAAGTGATATAAGAAACAAAATCCCTAGTTGCTGTGAGCAACAGAGACCTTTTCTCCCCATGATTTTCCCTTCGGTGTGGAGGGTTTCCAGGTTAACCATCGTCTTCTTGTGTGTTGTTATTCTACATGGTATTAGAGCCTCGTTGATGCATAGGATTGCATTTTTTGCTGCTTGAGGTGCTAGAAATTGGTTCCACTGTGCTAGAATTTTTCGGTGGTTGGTTTTTTTATTTCTCTCATTGTCAATCCACCATATTATATTGCGGCAACCACTCCACAGTGTTGTGGAGTTGTGGAAGAGACCTAAATCCACTCGCATGAAGATATTGTTGCTGTTGTTGTGGTGTTTTTTTGTGTCTAAAATTGATCCAAGCTCCATTTGTGTTCTGAGGTAAGTTCTCTGGTTGTTGGAGGAACAACTCTTGGTGTGAGCTCTGTGTTCTTGAGTGTTGATGATCCAAGGTTTCACTAAGGGTAAATTTTTATTTATTTAATCAAAGAGATATGTAAAGTGAAAGTGTCGCTATGACCCAAAATGAAACCCAAATCAATCAAACAAATTATGTAATCCAAATCAAAGAAATAAATGAAGAAAATGGATTTGTTATTTTAATTATTATCCCGGTATAGCTCCTAGGGTCGAACTCAAGGAGACAACTCTTATTAAACAAGAATTATTCAATTCATTGAAAAATCGAAGAAAAGAAAAAGGAAACTCAAAGTACACGACTCTTGATTTTTGTGAAATTTATCTTTTTAGGGTTTTAATTTTTTATTTTTATGTTATCAAATTTTCAATTTTTAGTGATTTTTAATTTTGTAAATTTTTATTTTTTTAATTTTTTAAATAAAGAAAATAAAGATAATGGAATAAAGGCAAACAAGCACCCATTTTTATATTTTAAAAATAATAAAAAATATCCAAGAAAAATAAAAAAATGTTTTTTGTTTTGATATTTTTGTTACTATTTTTGTGATTTTTCAAAGATTTTTATATTTTTATAGTATTTTCAAAATGAATAAATACGGGAGAGGAAGCAAACAGAAAATACAGCAAATGTTTTTGGGTTTTTTAATATAAAATTAACTTAAAAATATTGGAAATTAATTTTCAAAAAAAGTATTTTTATTAGGCTTTAAATAAAGTCTAGAAACACATTTTTTATTTTTTTTATGATTATATAAGATTTTTCAGTTTTCTGTAATATGCATTTTTTTTATAAAATATTTTCAAACAAAATTTGTATATAAATTAAAAACAAGGAAAATACACTATATTGATTTTTAGAATTTTAGATGATTTTTCATATTTTTATGAATTTTTAAAACAAACAGTGCATTTTTTATGAGTTTTTAATTATTGAAAATAGAAAATCAAAATATTTTCACAAGCAAAAGTTATAGAAGATAAAGCAACACAACATGATACTACACTAGTTTTTATAGAATTTTTAAAACGCAAAAGAGATTTATTTCATGGAAATTGATGCACAATATTAGATCTAGGAATGGAGAACTGGATTGCAATTATTTCATGTTCATAGACCAAACAATAACAAGGAAATAAAGTGCATGTATATCTATGCAAAAACCACAGAAGAAAAAGTATGCATGACGTGAGCAAGCAACTGAACATGGATCTCTAAGCAATTGACAAAAGACCGTGCACATCACATGATCAGGTAGCGATAGACAATGCAAATAAGCAGAGAGAGTCGATTAGTGTGGTGGTGGAGGGCCTCCATCATGATGATTGGAGAATGCGATAAGATGTAAAGATTGATATGTTGCTAACTAGATCACATGAATTCTTTAGAAACGAATCAAAAATATTGAAAAGGTGTACAAAATCGCCTATGGAAATGCTGGAGCTTAGTGAAGCTCCTGCGGGTGATTGCCTCGTGCGACGACGCAGGGGCACGATGCACGACGGAGTGAAGCTTCACGTCGACGAGATGATCTCACCTCTCATCTCATCCCTCGCTACAACGCCTGGAAACTCAAAGATGCTGTCACGAAGCTCGAGGCGACAAAGCTCACTAGAAGAATATAAGAAAATGGTGGATCGACCAAATTTCAGATTTGTGAGTTTTTTTATAACGTAAGGAGGAGACGAATTTTAAACTCAAATTTGGCACGTGAACCGAGGTTAATCAGGACAAAATTATATTGAGAAAAAATCACTAATGTTTCATCAATAATCGAGTCGAAGAAGTGGATGAAATAGAAGTCGAAGTTGGATTGGAAAATTGGGAGAAAAAGCAGGTTCAAGCAGATAGTTGGGTCCAGGCATGGGATGGGTCAGTTGACCAAAAGTCAACAAATGACGTACCAATACGAATTTAGAGGATCAAATAATATAAAATAATATAGAAAATGATTTTAAATTAAAACCATTAAAATAAATAATGCCTATAAATTAATAAAGTAGTTATGATTTTTAATAAATTAAATAAATCAGGTAAATTAAATAAAAACCTTTATTAATAGGTATAAAATACACATATATATACAACAAATGAATTTTTAATAAAGTATTTTTACAACTAATTACATAGTTACATAATTTTTTATTTGCAGAATAAATAAGGATTTTAAATATATTTTTTATAGGTTAATATAATAGGTTAAATAAATAGAAGTACATAAAATATAGGTACATTATACTAATAAAATAAATACATTATTTTTTGATTTTTTTATTTTTTGATTTTTATTTTCATTTTTATATAAATAAAATACAATATATATAATAATGAAAATATATATGCATAAATACAAACAAGAAAATAAATAAATAACAATACATACAATTTATACATATGCACAAGTATATCAATAGGGTCCCAAAAGCTACTTTTTATATATTAACTCTGATTTTAGTGGAACCACTCTTATTTGATTTATATTTCTACAAAACAAACTTTAAAAATGTGTATACCCAACTCGAAATTCATACGACCGAGTTATGAGGTATGAAATTTAAGCTTTACGGATTTTAGATCATGAGATATATTTGTATTTATTCATATTTATTTTTCAATTATATTTTTCAATTGTAGTGATTTTTATAAACAATTTAGAAAAATAATTAAATTAATTGGAGTTATAAATAATTAAATAGAAAAAAAAAGAAGTTTTATATTCATAATAGACAAATAAACAAAGGGGTCCAAACACTAAAACTCACATGATTTATTCCACACTTTTTTGGTAATTTTAGTAATTAATATTAGTTACGAAATGAATTTTAAAAGTGAGTTTGGTCAATTTGGAATTTTCTTTAATAAGTACGAAATGAGAAGTTGGAATTTTAGATTTTTTAGGTTCATTGTAATTGATGAATTAATTATTTATTTTATGATATTTTTTAAATTAATATACATTATTACAAACAAGTTTCAAGAAGGTATCATTTTTATTTGAGGTTGTTTTATTGATGAATGAAATAGGTAAAAAATATGTACATGGTGAAAAATGATGAATATGTACAAGTGGGATTTAGTTTTCTTAATTTTTAAAAGTTATAAATCATATCTCCCTCTACTTCATTCATGGTCGAGCAGGTCAAGTCTTGACCTTCTCTTGGGGCTCAGGTTAGTCTGCATTTATTCCATAAATACATCCTTCTCTTTCTTTCCTTCTCAGGTTACATCCTTCTCAGGTTAGTCTTGACTTTTTTCTTTTCTTCTTTATTCTTTTATTTTGCTAAAAAATAATGCTAAATATCCAATATTAACAAATCAATTATGAATGATAATAATTGATAATTAATGAATATTTACAGGTGTTTTACCAAAGACTTTAGCTAAAATAAAAGAATCAAGATGTTGAATCATGGATTCATCATTCCGTTTATACTTTACCTTTGTTAGTCCCTTAGCAAACACTTATTCAAAGAAGAAGTGAAAAAAAAAGTAAGAAAAGAAAGGGAAAGAACTTAGAACAATATTGATTACTAAAATTATCTTCATAAAATTGAAGTATGGAGCTCGATCAGACCTTTGTATTATTAGTTTGGAAGAACTGTATTGGGAAATGGATTTAAGACTTAATAGCCCTCAAGTTCCACAAGAGTCTTATTCAGGTCGCCTCAACATTCAGGTCAGAACAAATCTACATACGTATACTCTTATGACTATGAATCTTTACTTGTACGGTGTAAGTAAAATATAGCTCGCGACCTCAGAAATGACAAAGAAACAACCTCCTCCAACTGGTAACTCTAGTTCCCATGTCTAGCTACTCTTTCCTCGAGGAGACGGGTATTCTCTTCTAGGTTCAAGTGCAACCGGCTCAAGAGGGGGTAAAGAAGAGAATGGACGGTGACCAGTGTAGTCCCATATCCTTGGAGCTGGACCAATGTAGTATGTAGCCAAGTCTCCCCTACATGCTTACATGGTATGAGACTTTGAAACATATGACTTGTTTATCATATTTTTCTCCGAGGGGAATTTTTATTTATTTACTTTTTCCTGTCTAACTTTTTGGAGATTTTCTAAATTTTTTGTTGAACATATATACAAATGTACAACATGTATATAAGGAGTTTTTCTTTCTTGAGACAATAGACTATCCCTCTTTGAACCATTATTGCAACCCACAACATCCTGGTGTTAGATGTCGACGCCACTAGACCAGTTGAGATGGACTACCCTCCCTAGAGGAGGACAGATGTTTCCACCCACGTGCTACTCCAAGACAAAGGATTCTGCCCCTCACCACCTCATCCATGAAGAGCTACGTGAAGAGGTGCTTGTCAAGTTAAGCCACTGTCTAGAAGGGTCATCTTAGACCAATCAGGATGACATGTGAACACAGTCTTGTGGATTCTAAGAATTAAGTCCCTAAACCCGAAAAGTCTTAACTCCAGTTCCTATAAGGTTCCTTTGAAATTAATTAGATTAAGGTCCTAACCAATCTCCATTCTTCAATTTTATTCCAGACTAGTTTAAATATCAATTTCATTCTGAAAAATGCAAATGCACATGCAACAAAATGTATATAAAACATTTTTAAAAGAAAGAAAATAAAAGACAAAATCTTTTTGAAAGGTTTCATAAGGAATTTTTAATTTTTTATAGATTTTATCTTTTCAATTTTTATGGAATTTTTAGCAAATAATTATACATATTTGCAAGGACTTTATATACATTTTATAAAGAATTTTTACAAAAATATATACAAGATTATACATATTTTGTACAATATTTTACCAAGAGAATATTTATTTGCAAATTTTATGTACAAGTTTTACAAGTGGATTTTATCTACAAATTTTATTCAAGGATTTTCTTTACAAAAGAATTTTATATAAATATTTTAATTTATAAAAGATTTTAATGTACATATAATAACAAATAATTACAGCTTTTATTCACAAGTGGATTTTACAAGTCTACAAAATCAATTTTGTACCCACAAATTATAACCCACACGACAAAATATTTGACAACAAATTGACAAACTATTTTACAAAATTTTACAAAATATTTCCAAATATTTTACAAATAATTTAGAAAATAAATTTACAAATGATTTTACATTTTTTTCTGCAAAATGTTTTACAAAAGTATTTTCAAAAAAGGTTTTTGTAAACATTTTAAAAAAATTATAAATAATTTTTCAAAAAAAGTTTTTACAAATCATTTTACAAATAAATTTCCAAAAAAAGTTTTTGCAAACATTTTATTTTCGAATATTTATGAACTTTTGTTACAATATACATAATTTTGATACAAAACTAATTTCCAAACATTTTACAAACAAAACAATTTTACAATGTTTTACAAAAAATGTATAAAAATAATTTTATAAAGGTTTTTACAGAAGATTTTTACAAGTAATTTACAAATCATTTTATAAAAGTTTTTACAAATAATTTCGTAAATATTTTTGCAAACATTTTACAATACTTTTTACAAAAGAGTTTACAAACATTTTTACAAACCTTTTACAAATCATTTTGCAAATTATTTTTATTCCAGTTTTATAAATAATAGCCTATTATTAAAATACAAAATTAAGAGTTATGGCTAAATTATATATAAAATATATATGACACCCCCTATACTTAAATCGAACTATGTCCTCATAGTGACCAAGAAGCGACAAAGGAAGACATAACTCATGTTAAATATAAAAAAGTGAAAAGAATCCTATGCTACATGGTCTCTAAGAAATAAAAGAATAAATGAATAGAAGTCGATGATCCCTCCTATACTTAGGATCAAGTAATCTTAAGTATAGAAGATTGTACAATCAGGGAAGACCAAGGAAAAGAATGTACATGAAATCAACGACTCGACTTGTCCCCCCCCCATACCTAGGGTAAAGGATCCCTAAGTATAGAAAAGAATATCAACAGTTGAGGAACAAAATGAGGGAATAATCAAGGAAATGAAAAACAAATATTACCTCCCCTATACTTAGGATCGCATGTCTCTAAGTATAGGCAACAATAATAGAGGTAATAGAAAAAAAAGAAATATAAAAAAATACATGTTCAACACCCCCTTATACCTAGGATAAAGTACATCCTATGTATAGCAAAAATCCTAAGCGAACCATGGGGTGTTAAACAAAAATGGAAGCAAAAAAGAAAGTAAAAGAAAACATGGATATACAAAGAAACAAACAGAAGTGTAAATCAAGTATGAGATGCAAATATGAGAATCAAAGGGCATATCTCATACAAAATGGATGGGGACAACATCAGCGGTTAATGGGTCATGATCACTGGGAGTCGAAGGTGGTCTGTGGATGGCGAAGGAAATTTGGTTGGAGGTGCGCTCCGGCGATGATCGATGAACGACGAGATACTGATCGCCGAAGGGATCTAAGGGGTCTAAGCTACTCCTACAACTACAGGGACCAAGAAAAGGGGAAAAGGAAGAGTAAAAGGGGTACCTCGATGGCCGGAAGCCAGAGGAGGAGAACTTCGATGCCGGTGGTCGGCGGAGATGGTGGGGCCGCCTCAGCCCTTCCTCGACCCGCCTGAAGCCTGGATGGGGAGCTGTCACCTCCCTCTATCTCTGGAGCACACTAGGTGTGGAGAAAGATGCACGCAAGGGGTTCAATTAGAGCTCGAAGATGGCGGGTCCGTTAAGTAGAAGGTGGTGGCGTCTCCTTCAAGCGAGGTCCACGCGTGAATGATGAAGATTTTGGAGGATTTGGTGCTCTGCGAGGATCAATGATGATCAAGGAAGGAGTCCCAAGAAGAAATCGACGCCCGAGGGAGAAGGGATCGAGCTCCAAAAATCCGTGAAATCAGGCAAGAAATCGGTGTCAGACGGTGGCAGACCTCGGTCAGGGCAGTTGACCGAGGTCAACCAACGATCGTGCCTGATTGGTCCACGTGGACAATCAGAAAAGGCCGGTCAAAATTATTTAGAAATTCGAAATAAAATAGTTGATGAATTTATAAATTTAGGTTATAAAATAAAAAATGTTTCTTATTTTATAAAGTATTTATAGTGATTTTTATTTATTTTTATGAGGTGTTTAATTACAAGTTACCCTTTTAAGCCCTATATAGTTATGTATATCTATATATTTTATTAATTTATTTTTATTTTGTATATTTAATTTACTTATTTTTGTTTATTATTTCATAAATTTATAGAGTGTTTTTATACTCTTAATTATATTTTTATTTTATTTTTCTGATGTATTTTATACACTTAATAAAATAGAAATAATAATTATATAGGTATGTATATAGGTATTATACCTAGGTATTGTAATACAAGTATTTTATTTTGTATTTTATTTAGGTTTTTATTATGATTTTAATGTACAAATATATTATGAGTATTATTTACAAAATTATAAAAATATAAAATGGTAAAAATAATGAATAAATAATAAAATGATTATTTTAATCTGTACAAGTATACAATATGGGTCCAAAACTCAACTTTCAAACCGTAACTCCGAAAAATACGAAACCACCTTCATTAAATAGTTTAAATTATATACAATTAAAGGTGAGTTTGGTGTATTTCGAGTTTTTATTTGCGAGATACAGGTCTGGGAAGTTGGGATTCTGGATTTTTGTTCAGATCATAACTTTTTATCTGTACAATATTTTTGTATAAAATAAATTTTGTATTTTTATTTATTTAATTATCTACATCTTTTATGTACAGAGTTTCTTTATTTGAGGTATAGAAAGTGGAACCAAAAATAGGTCCCAAAAATGAATAAAGAATGAATAAAATAAAAGGTATTTTCAGTGTATTCTGACCCTTATCTCCCCCTTCTTTATTCCTTGTCGACTTATTCATCAAGATGCCTAGGTCTCGAGGTTTCGAGTCATAAAATATTTACAATATTTTATTCTTTTTCTTTTCTTTTATTTATACACTATTTACATACACATGCATGAATGCTAAGATGCTCTAGTGAAGGGTATTTACATGCATTTGCCAGAGTTTTAGAGGCCAAAATGATAGAATAAAGATGATGAAATGTGGATTCATCATCCCCCTATACTTTGCCTTTGCTAGTCCCTAGCAAACACTTATGCAAGAAGTGCAGGAAAAAAATAAAGAAAAGAAAAAGAAGAATTGTTATTGAATTTAATCATCAAACTTGCCTTCACAAAATCAAAGTTTGGAGCTTAAGTCAGACCTTTAGAGTTTTAGTGCAGGCGGAACCCTAATGAGAACCGAATTTGAAATCCAACAGTCCCTGAGAATCCCAAAACTCTGCTCAAGTCTTCTCAATAGCCAGGTCAGAATATTTCAACTCATACACAAACCCTTACGACTATGAATCTGACTCGTACAGTGTAAGTGATGGTGGCTCTCCCCAACTGAAATGACAAAAAGACTGACTTCTCCAATATGACAACCCAATGATTCCCCAATCCGACAACTCATTCCTCTGGGAGCAGGGTATTCCCTTCTAAGTTCAAGTGGCAACGAGCTCAAGAGGAGGGGGTGAAGAGAAGAATGGACGATAGCCAGTGTAGCTACCTATCCTAGGATGCAAGACCAGTGTAGTCAAGTCATCCAGCTGCAGGCTCACATGATTTGACTTTGAAGCTCGAGCTTGATTATTTACTATACACATATGTACACTCCAGCATGCATTTTTGTATATGCCTGTCCACTTTTTTGGAGTTTTTGCTTTTGCAATTTTTTTTGAGATACTATATACAACATTTACATAGGGAGTTTTTCCTCTTGAGCCAGTAGACTATCCTCTTTTGAAGCTTTATTGCAACCCCAAATCTCCTATCCTCGAAACTCATCATCACCGACTGGTTGGGGATGCACTTCCCTCCCTAGAGGAGGACAAGTTTTTCCACCTGTGTGCATCTCATACCGGCAAATCCAACCTCCTCACCACTCCAACTGAGTTGAGCCAAGTGAAATGTGCATGTGTCAAAGTTAGGTCATTATCAACAAGAGCCGTGTGTGTGCTCCAAAATACTCTACTTAGGAAGTCAAGAATCCATTGAACCAAGTCCCGTGATCCTCAAAGAATTAAGTCAACTAGACCTGAAGTACCTCAATTCCAGCTCCTATAAGTTCATGTTAATTAGGTAGATTTAAGGTCCAACCAAGCTCCAATCTTCGGATTTTACTTAGACACGTTCAACTATCAAATTCAATCCGAAAAATGCTCATGCCATGCAAATGCTATGCAGAAAATATTTTTGTGATGCAATTTTCAAAGATTTTGAACTTTTTATGGATTTTTGAAAGATGATGCACATGCAATTTTTTTGTATTTTTCAAAGAGCTTTTTCAACTATTTTTGGATTTAATTTTGCAATGTTTTGGATTTTTTGAAAACAAAAGATTTTGGCTAAAAGCTAGGTACAAATATTTATATGGGGATGCATCTTGTATTTACAAGAAGTGGGTTTTAAGAATTTACAAGGGTAATTGATTAATGAATTTTGGTGAGACGTATGTATTCCTCAAACTTATTTGACACATGTTTTTCAATTAATTTCTAAAACTATAGTCCAAAATAGTTTTTACAAACAATTTTTACAAACATGTACACACATTTGAAAAAAATCATTTGCAAAGGTTTTCAAACAGTGTAGATAGATTTTTCAAATATTTTTGCAACTATTTTTCAAACCATTTGCAAATCATTTTTCAAAATTTTATTTCACACAAAGAAGATAATTTTACAATCAAAATATTTTTACAAAGGTTGAAAACATGTCACACAACTTTTTCCAAATAGTTTTCAAAAGTTTTTTCACATAGATTTTCAAACTATTTTTCAAACATTTTGCAGTGAATATTTTCACCTGATTTATTAATCCGTAAATACAAAAAGAATTTGAGGAGTATAAACATCTTTTTATTAATGTTTTTAATGAATTTTTAATACGTATAATTAGCCATTTTTGATACGAAAGTACGAGTTATGGCTAAAGTATGTACGGAGTATATACGACCCCCTATACTTAGCTTGAGCTATGTCCTCATACATCGGAGAGAAAAGAGAAGACATAACTCGTACTAAGTATAGGCAAGCCTAAAGAATGAATAAAGGAATAAATGAACGAATGAGAAGTTGACCATCCCCCCATACTTATGATCAAATAATCCTAAGTATAGCAGACTGTACATAATGGAGGGAGGGTCAAGGGTGGGGATGAACAAATCATACTCCGACTGTCTCCCCTATACTTAGGGTCAGATATCCCAAAGTATAGATAAGAAGAGGAGACAATGGAGAGGATCAAAGAAGATAGGAAAGGAAAGAAGAAAAAGAAGAAAAGAAAAAAAGAGAACAACTCAGTGTGTGCACCCCATATACTTAGGACAAGACGTGTCACTAAGCACAACAAAATCATAAGATGAAGACGGGGTGACATACATAATGGAAGAATGAATGATATAGACAAATGGATCTGTACAGAGGAAGATAGAAGTGATAATCATGTACGAGATGTATAAGTTGTGAGTCAAAGAGCACGTCTCATACCAGATGAATCGGGGCAACATCAACGGTTGGCGGGTCATGATCTAGATATGGTTTCAAGCACTAACCATTGACTCTAAAAGTGGAAGATGATGAAGGTTCGGATATATCAATGCTGCCATTATCATGCACCTTCCGGACCACATATGGTCCTTTCCATTTACTTTGTAGTTTCCCTGGGAATAATTTCAACCTAGCATCAAATAGCCATACTTGCTGATCTGGCTTAAATTGTTTAAGGATGATTCAAGAATCGTGCCATATTTTCACTTTCTCCTTATACTGTAGGCCACTTGAGAGGGCTGTATCTCTTAGTTCTTTCAGGGCTGCTAACTCTACTTTCCTCTATTCTCCTACACTCTTGGGATCCAATAATAGCTCTGTAACTGCCCAAAGTGACTTATGCTTTATCTCCACTGGTAAATGGCACGGCTTGCCATAGACGAGACAAAAGGGAGATGTCCCTAATGGTGTCTTGAAGGAAGTCCGATCGACCCACAAGACCGAGTCCAAAAGTCGTGACCAATCCTTTCGGTCTGGGCAGACTACCTTCTGTAAAATTGTCTTAATCTCCTATTCGATACTTCAGCAAGACCATTAGTCTGAGGTGATACGGTGTGGCAACACGATGGTCGATACTGAACTCGTCTGTAAGGGACCTAACCTTGTCGTTAATAAAGTGAGACCCCCATATGAAATCAAGACTCTAGGCACCCCGAATCGTGAAATAATATTTTTACTCAAGAAACAACATACGGTTTTAGCATCTGCGGCTCGGGCTGGGATGGCCTCAACCCAACGTCACATAATCCACAACGAACAGAATGTACTCAAACCCCCTGACTTTTAGGAAATGGGCCCATGAAATTCAATCCCCCATGCATCAAAAACCTCACAAAAGTGAATGGGCTGCATAGGCATCATGTCTCTCTGTCCGCAGGTACCCATCTTCTGACAGTCAGTACACCTTCTCACGAACTCATCAGAATCCTTGAAAAGGGTTGGCCACCAAAGGCCGGATTGGAGCACCTTCTGTGCTATCCGTCTCCCGAATGATGTCCTCCTGCCTCAAGCTTGTGGCAGTAGGTGAGGATGCTATGCTGCTCATCTTGAGGAATGCACCGTCTCCAGATGTTGTCCCCTCCTTCATGATAAAGGACAGGATTTGCGAGAAAGGTCTCAAGCCGCTGTCTGGGCCAACCTTGTGGAACAGATTTGGCAACAAGGTAATTCACAATGTCGGCATACCATGGGAGAGAGGTGATAGCAAGGATTGCCTAATATGGAAAAGTCTCAGTAAATAGGTGCTTTGGGCTCAGATTCCTAAAGGTTCTCTAGGCGGGAGAGGTGATCTGCCACAACATTCTTAACTCCTGATTTATCCTTAATCTCAATATCAAATTTCTGGAGGAGAAGGATCCATCTGGTTAACCTGGCCTTGGCATCCTTCTTCGACATCAAATACCGAATGGCAGTGTGATCTATAAATATTGTAACTCTAGATCCAAGAATGTAAGATCTGTACTTATCCAAAGAAGAGACTACCGCTAGCATCTCTTTCTCAGTCACTGTGTAATTCCTTTGAGTTGCATCCAAAGTCTGGCTAGCGTAGTGTATTGCATAAGGTAATCCATCCCTTCTCTATCCAAGAACAACCCCAATGGCCTAATCAGAAGCGTCCGTCATGATCTCAAATGGGAGAGACTAATCAGGTGGCTGAAGGACAGGAGCCTCGACAACTAAATTCTTGAGAGTCTCGAAGGACTTAAGACACTTATCATCTACAAGAAACTCAGTGTCTTTAGTCAATAAATCTATAAGCGGTCGGGCAATTCGACTGAAGTCCTGAATGAACCATAGGTAGAAACCGACATGCCCCAGAAAAGACCGCAACTGTTTCAGATTGGATGTGGATTGAGTTTTCTAATGATATCCACCTTGGACGGGTCAACCTCCATGCCCCTGTTGGAGATGATGTGACCAAGGACCGTCCACGGGCCTACTTCCAACCTACAAGGGCCTACTTCCAATTTTCCCAAAATTATATAACGTCAAATACAATTTTTTGGACTAAAAATAAATACCCAAACTCAGAGGGGGTTCGCTTCAAAATGTCCAACTCACGCGACTAGGCACATAACTTGGCGGGGGTATTTTGCAATTTTACAAAGTTCCAGGGGCTCAGATGTTATTTTACCAAAATATTACAACTTAAATAAAAAGTTCATGGACTGAAACGAAATAGACAAACCCCTAGGGGGTCCCTGCAAAATGCCCACCACCCTACGTGCAGAGGTCACGTGAGGTGATGTGGACTGGACTAAATGCAAATGTGGAAACTACGGGGGTCTTGATGCAAATATTACAGAAATATTTAAACTACGAATAAAAGTTTTTGGACTAAAAATAAAATGCAAAAGTGGCGAGGGTGTAGGTGCAAAATACCCACGCCTATATTCCTCGTGCGCGATCGAACGACGGAGAGACGCTCACTTATCCACGTGGCGCGCGCACAACGCGCGATGACAGTTCGACAATGATCGACTGAGATCAGATATAGAGAGGAGATCGACGGTCGATGCGGGTCTAGATCGGACGACTGAGGATCAAACTGGAGCGGGCCTCTGATCGGACGATGGAGAAGCGAAGAGGAAGAATGGGGAAGAACGCCGGTGAGGCGAACTTCCCCGAGCTCGATCTCGGGTCTCCGACGGTCTGGAAGCGTGCAAAATGGCCCAGGGTGCTTCTGGGAGGTCGAGCTAAGTGCTGGAGGGCCCAGCGTCATCGGAGAAGCTCTGTGGCGCTGGCGCGAAGGCGGCAGAGCTTCAAGCTCCAGGTATCTCCGGTGAGCGCTCCAAATGCGCTCCAGGTGCTTGGAATGCATTTTGACCGGCAAAAAGTGGTGAAGGGGACCATGGTAAACTGCCTGGACCCCGCAGAGGCGAAGTGGGAGTCGAAGTGGTCTGTGGATGGTGAAGGAAATTTGGCCGGAGGTGCGCTCCGGCGATGATCGATGAACGACGAGATACTGGTCGGCGAAGGGATCTAAGGGGTCTAAGCTACTCCTACAACTACAGGGACCAAGAAAAGTGGAAAAGAAGAGGGGAAAGGGTGTACCTCGATGGCTGGAAGCCAGGGGAGGAGAACCTCGATGCTGGTGGTCGGCGGAGATGGTGGAGCCGCCTCGGCCCTTCCTCGACCCGCCTGAAGCCTGGAATGGGGAGCTGTCACCTCCCTCTATCTCTGGAGCACACTAGGTGGGGAGAAAGCGGCACGCAAGGGGTTCAATCGGAGCTCGAAGATGGCGGTCCGTTAAGTAGAAGGTGGTGGCGTCTCCTTCAAGCGAGGTCCACGTGCGAATGATGAAGATTTTGGTGCTCGGCGAGGATCAGTGATGATCAGGAAGGAGTCCCAAGAAGAATCGACGCCTGAGGGAGAAGGGATCGGGCTCCAAAAATCCGTGAAATCGGGCAAGAAATCGGATGTCAGACGGTGGCAGACCTCGGTCAGGCAGTTGACCAAGGTCAACCAACGACCGCGCCTGATTGGTCCACGTGGACCAATCAGAAAAAGGCCGGTCAAAATTATTTAGAAATTTGAAATAAAATAGTAAACGAATTTATTAATTTAGGTTAGAAAATAAAAAATGTTTCTTATTTTATAAAGAATTTTATAGTGATTTTTATTTATTTTTATGAGGTGTTTAATTACAAGTTACCCTTTTAAGCCCTATATAGGTATGTATATCTATATATTTTATTAATTTTTTTATTTTGTATATTTAATTTATTTATTTTTGTTTGTTATTTCATAAATTTATAGAGTGTTTTTATACACTTAAATATATTTTTATTTTAATTTTTTTTGATGTATTTTATACACTTAATAAAATAGAAATAGTAATTATATAGGTATGTATATAGGAATTATATTATATTGGTATGTATATAGGAATTATACCTAGGTATTGTAATACAAGTATTTTATTTTGTATTTTATTTAGGTTTTTATTCTGATTTTAATGTATAAATATATTATTAGTATTATTTACAAAATTATAAAAATATAAAATGGTAAAAATAATGAATAAATAATAAAATGATTATTTTAATCTGTACAAGTATACAATATGGGTCCAAAACTCAACTTTCAAACCGTAACTCTGAAAAATATGAAACCACCTTCATTAAATAGCTTATAAGAAATTATATACAATTAAAGGTGAGTTTGGTGGTATTTCGAGTTTTTATTTGCGAGATACATGTCTGAGAAGTTGGGATTCTGGATTTTATTCATATCATAACTTTTTATCTGTACAGTATTTTTGTATGAAATAAATTTTGTATTTTTATTTATTCAATTATCTACATTTTTATGTACATAGTTTCTTTATTTGAGGTATAGAAAGTGGAACCAAAAATAGGTCCCAAAATGAATAAAGAACGAATAAAATAAAAGGTATTTTTAGTGTATTCTGACCCTTACTCCCCCTACTTTATTCCTTGTCGACCTATTCATCAAGATGCCTAGGTCTCGGGGTTTCAGGTCATAAAATATTTACATTATTTTATTCTTTTTCTTTTCTTTTATTTATTCTATGATTTTGGCTTTAAAAGCAGTATTTTATACACTATTTACATACACATGCATAAATGCTAAGATGCTCTAATTAAGGGTATTTACATGCATTTGCCAGAGTTTTTGAGGCCAGAATGATAGAATAAAGATGATGAAATGTGGATTCATCATCCCCTATACTTTGCCTTTGCTAGTCCCTAGCAAACACTTATGCAACAAGTGCAGAAAAAAAAGAATAAAGAAAAGAAAAAGAAGAAATGTGAATGAATTTAATCATCAAACTTGCCTTCACAAAATCAAAGTTTGGAGCTTAAGTCGGACCTTTAGAGTTTTAGTGCGGGCGGAACCTTAATGAGAACCGAATTTGAAATCCAACAGTCCCTGAGAATCCCAAAACTCTGCTCAAGTCTCCTCAATAGCCAGGTCAGAATACTTCAACTCATACACAAACCCTTACGACTATGAATCTGACTCGTACAATGTAAGTGATGGTGGCTCTCCCCAACTGAAATGACAAAGAGACTGACTTCTCCAATATGACAACCCAATGATTCCCCAATCCGACAACTCATTCCTCTAGGAGCAAGGTATTCCCTTCTAAGTTCAAGTGGCAACCAACTCAGGAGGGGGGGCTGAAGAGAAGAATGGACGGTAGCCAGTGTAGTTACCTATCCTAGGATGCAAGACCAGTGTAGTCAAGTCATCCAGCTACAGGCTCACATGATTTGACTTTGAAGCTCAAGCTTGCTTATTGACTATACACATATGTACACTCCGGCAGGCATTTTTGTAAAGGCATGTCCACTTTTTTTGAGTTTTTGCTTTTACAAATGTTTTTTGAGATACTATATACAACAACATTTACATAGGGAGTTTTTCCTCTTGAGCCAGTAGAATATCCCTCTTTTGAAGCTTTATTGCAACCCACAATCTCCTATCCTCGAAGCTCATCATCACCGGATGGGTTGGGATGCACTTCCCTCCCTAGAGGAGGACAAGTGTTTCCACCTGTGTGCATCTCATACCGACAAATCCAACCTCCTCACCACTCCAACTGAGTTGAGCCAAGTGAAAGGTGCAGGTGTCCAAGTTAGGTCATTATCAACAAGAGTCGTACGTGTGCTTCGAAATACTCTACTTAGGCAGTCAAGAATCCATTAAACCAAGTTCCGTGATCCTCAAAGAATTAAGTCAACTAGACCTGAAGTACCTCAATTCCAACACCTATAAGGTTCATGTTAATTAGGTAGATTTAAGATCCAACCAAGCTCCAATCTTTGGATTTTACTTAGACACGTTCAACTATCAAATTCAATCCGAAAAATGCTCATGCCATGCAAATGCTATGCAGAAAATATTTTTGTGATGCAATTTTCAAAGATTTTGAACTTTTTATGGATTTTTGAAAAGATGATGCACATGCAATTTTTTTTTGTATTTTTCAAAGAGATTTTTCAACTGTTTTTGGATTTTAATTTGGAAATGTTTTTGGGATTTTTTTGAAAACAAAAGATTTTGGCCAAAAGCTAGGTACAAATATTTACATGGGGATGCATCTTGTATTTACAAGAAGCGGGTTTTAAGAATTTACAAGGGTAAGTGATTAATGAATTTTGGTGAGATGTATGTATTCCTCAAACTTATTTGACACAGGTTTTTCAATTAATTTTGAAAACTATAGTCCAAAATAATTTTTACAAACAATTTTTACAAACATGTACATACATTTGAAAAAAACATTTTGCAAAGGTTTTCAAACAGTATAGATAGATTTTTCAAAATATTTTTGCAACTATTTTTCAAACCATTTGCAAATCATTTTTCCAAAATTTTATTTCACACAAAGAAGATAATTTTACAATCAAAATATTTTTACAAAGGTTGAAAACATGTGACAAAACTTTTTCCAAATAGTTTTCAAAAGATTTTTCACATAGAATTTCAAACTATTTTTCAAACATTTTGCAGAGAATATTTTCATCTGATTTATTAATATGTAAATACAAAAAGAATTTGAGGAGTATAAACATCTTTTTATTAAAGTTTTTAATGAAATTTTAATACGTATAATTAGCCATTTTTGATACAAAAGTACGAGGTATGGCTAAAGTATGTACGGAGTATATACAACCCCCCATACTTAGCTTGAGCTATGTCCTCATAGATCGGAGAGAAAAGAGAAGACATAACTCGTACTAAGTATAGGCAAGCCTAAAGAATGAATAAAGGAATAACTGAACGAATGAGAAGTCGACCATCCCGTCTATACTTAGGATCAAATAATCCTAAGTATAGCAGACTGTACATAATGGAGGGAGAATCAAGGGTGGGGATGAACAAATCATACTTCTACTGTCTCCCCCTATACTTAGGGTCAGATATCCCTAAGTATAGACAAGAAGAGGAGACAATGGAGAGGATCAAAGAAGATAGGAAATGAAAGGAAGAAAAGAAGAAAAGAGAACAATTCAGTGTGTGCACCCGCCTATACTTAGGACAAGATGTGTCCTAAGTACAACAAAATCATAAGATGAAGACGGGGTGACATACATAACGGAAGAATGAATGAATGATATAGACAAATGGATCTGTACAGAGGAAGATAGGAGTGATGATCATGTACGAGATGTATAAGTTGTGAGTCAAAGAGCACGTCTCATACTAGATGAATCGGGGCAACATCAACGGTTGGCGGGTCATGATCTAGATATGGTTTCAAGCACTGACTATTGACTCTAAAAGTGGAAGATGATGAAGGTTCGGATATATCAATGCTGCCATTATCATGCACCTTCCAGACCACATATGGTCCTTTCCATTTACTTTGTAGTTTCCTTGGGAATAATTTCAACCTAGCATCAAATAGCCATACTTGCTGATCTGGCTCAAATTGTTTATGGCTGATTCGGGAATCGTGCCATATTTTCACTTTCTCCTAATACTGTAGGCCACTTGAGAAGGTTGTATCTCTTAGTTCTTCCAGGGCTGCTAACTCTGCTTTCCTCTATTCTCCTACACTCTTGGGATCCAATAATAGCTCTGTAACTGCCTAAAGTGACTTATGCTTTATCTCCACTGGTAAATGGCACGGCTTGCCATAGGAGACGAAAGGGAGATGTCCCTAATGGTGTCTTGAAGGAAGTCCGATAGGACCACAAGACCGAGTCCAAAAGCTGGGACCAATCCTTTCGGTCTGGTTAGACTACCTTATGTAAAATTGTCTTAATCTCCCTATTCGATACTTCAGCATGGTCTGAGGGTGATACGGTGTAGCAATACGATGGTCAATACTGAACTCGTTTGTGAGGGCCATAACCTTGTCGTTAATAAAGTGAGACCCCCCATATGAAATCTAGACTCCAGGCACCCCAAATCGTGAAATAATATTTTTCCTCAAGAAACGACATACGGTTTTAGCATCTACAGGGATGGCCTCAACCCAACGACTCACATAATCCACAGCGAGCAGAATGTACTCAAACCCCTGACTTTGAAGAAATGGGCCCATGAAATCAATCCACCATGCATCAAAAACCTCACAAAAGTGAATGGGCTGCATGGGCATCATGTCTCTCTGTCCGCAGGTACCCATCTTCTGACAGTCAGTACACCTTCTCACGAACTCATCAGAATCCTTGAAAAGGGTAGGCCACCAAAGGCCGGATTGGAGCACCTTTTGTGCTGTCTGTCTCCCAGAATGATGTCCTCCTGCCTCAAGCTTGTGGCAGTAGGTGAGGACGCTATGCTGCTCATCTTGAGGAATGCACCGTCTCCAGTTGTTGTCCCCTCCTTCATGATAAAGGACGGGATCCTCCCAATGGTACGACTGGCCTTTGCGAGAAAGGTCTCAAGACGCTGTCTGGGCCAACCTTGTGGAACAGATTTGGCAACAAGGTAATTCACAATGTCGGCATACCATGGGAGAGAGGTTATAGCAAGGATCGCCTCATCTGGAAAAGTCTCAGTAATAGGTGCTATGAGCTCAGATTCCTCAAGGTTCTCTAGGCGGGAGAGGTGATCTGCCACAACATTCTTAACTCCAGGTTTATCCTTAATCTCAATATCAAATTCCTAGAGGAGAAGGATCCATCTGGTTAACCTGGCCTTGGCATCCTTCTTCGACATCAAATACCGAATGGCAGTGTGATCTGTAAATATTGTCACTCTAGATCCAAGAATGTAAGATCTGTACTTATCCAAAGCAAAGACTACCGCTAGCATCTCTTTCTCAGTCACTGTGTAATTCCTTTGAGCTGCATCCAAAGTCCGGCTAGTGTAGTGTATGGCATAAGGTAATCCATCCCTTCTCTGTCCAAGAACAACCACAATGGCATAATCAGAAGCATCCGTCATGATCTCAAATGGGAGAGACCAATCGGGTGGCTGAAGGACAGGAGCCTCGACAACTAAATTCTTGAGAGTCTCGAAGGACTTAAGACACTTATCATCTACAAGGAACTCTATGTCTTTAGTCAATAAATTTGTAAGCGGTCGGGTAATTCGACTGAAGTCCTGAATGAATCATCGGTAGAAACCGACATGCCCCAGAAAAGACCGCACCTATTTCAAATTGGACGGTGGATTGAGTTTTCCAATGATATCCACCTTGGCCGGATCAACCTCCATGCCCCTGTTGGAGATGATGTGACCTAGGACCGTCCCTTGAGTCACCATAAAGTGACTCTTCTCCCAAGATAGTACAAGGTTTACCTCTATGCAGTGCTGAAGCACTCGGTCTAGGCAGTCAAGACACGCATCAAACCCATCGCCATAGACCGAGAAGTCATCCATGAAGACCTCCAAACAGTCACCTATCATGTCCGAAAAGATGGACAACATGCACCTCTGGAATGTTGCAGGGGCGTTACATAGACCAAATGGCATCCGTCTGAAAGCATAAGTCCCAAATGGACAGGTGTAACATCGTTTTATCCTGATCTTCGGGCGCAATGTCCACTTAATTGTATCCGGAGTACCCATCAAGAAAACAGTAATGACTCTTTCCGGCTAGCCTCTCGATAATCTGATCAATAAATGGTAGCAGGAAATGATCCTTCTTGGTGGCCTCATTTAATCGTCTGTAGTCCACACAGACCCTCCAAGAAGTGGGTACCCGGGTGGCGATCTCCTCTCCAGACTCATTCACAACTATAGTGATACCCGTCTTCTTGGGCACCACATGTAAAGGACTAACCCACTTGGAGTCGGAGATGGGGTAGATAAAATCGACGCTCCACCATTTAGATATTTCCTTCATTACTACATCTCGATGATTGGGGTTTAGCCGTCACTGGAACTCATGCGAAGGCTTAGCGTCCTCCTCGAGGTAGATATGGTGGGAGCACAGGGCTGGACTTATCCCCTTGAGATCAGCCACACTCCATCCTATTACCTTGCGGTTTCTTTCTAGAACCTCCACCAAACGAGATTCTTGTTCTCCAGTTAAATCTCCTGAGATATAGACTGGGTGCATTTCTGGCTCACCCGTAAATCTATACGTTATCGACTGCGGCAAAGGCTTCAGTTCAGGCTTGGTGGGAGCTGGAAAATCTGCTTTCTGATATGTCTGTGTAAAAGCTACCAGGTCTGCATGTGAGAACTCTCGCTGTATGTGATCATCTGATGAAGGGAACCCCGCTGGTGTGTCTATCATCTGTGCAGGCTCGCTCTCCGTCCTATCTGTCGGCTCATCAGGAAACAGACATGGCAAATATGCATCAAAATCCTTCCAATCAAAGTCTGTCTTCGAGGGATTTGAATCAAAACAAACATCAATGTCAGCACTCAGTACGCAACTGTCAACCTGTTTGGTGTCCTCTACCAAGGGTATGCTCTCCGAACTCTCGTCTGCCTCAAAAAATGGGTACTCTGAGTCTGCAGGTACGACGAGGGCTCGTTTTTCTGGATCTTCCCAAACTGCTTCATCATCGGTCATCACAAAATCACACTCCTGGTGGACATCTAACTCGACATCTGTCATCTGCCCTGCATCACTGTTATGCTCCGAGCTGGCTGAATCTCTCACTCTGATCTCATCGATCGTCTCTATCTGTATACTCTCACCCTCTACGCGAAAGTACACCTTCCCACTATCATGGTCGGTCACTGCCTTGGCTGTGGCCAAGAATGGGCGTCCTAGTATGATGGGGGCATCTGTGACCGACTCAAGGATCTCCATGTACAATACAACAAAGTCCACGGGGAATTTCAGGCCCTGAATGGTAACGACCACGTCTCTCAACAACCCCTTCGGCCTCTTAATCGATCGATCAACAAATTGAAGGACTGTCCTGCTCCGAAGAAGAGGGCCAAACTCAAATCGATCAAGTAAGGCAGCCGGAAGGAGGTTGATAGAAGAGCCGTTGTCTAATAGAGTATGATCGAACGACTGCTCACTAATCTGGCATCTGACATAAGGAGCTCCTGAATCTGGTCGCTTGGCTGGCAGCTGGTTCTGAATGGCACAACATGTGGCACGTGTGAGCACATGGATGTCTCCTCTGTTGTTCCTCCTCCTCCTGTGTACGGTGGTTTTCTCTCTCAGATTCTTTTGGAAGAGGGGGATGTGCTCAAGTGCCTCCTGTAGAGTCAGCTATATCTGGAATCTGTCTATCATCTGCTGGCTGAACTCTGACTGTTCCTTCTTTTTGGGATTTTCTGTTTTATTCCCCTTCGCCGAGCAGAGTGCTTGAGGGAAGGGGACGGATGGGCCCTCCTCAGACAGAGGGTTAGGAGAAGGTTTTTGGCCCTGTGAAGGATTAAAATCCATGCAAACATCATCATTCAACACACATGGATTCGAAATTGATGGAGAAACCTTTCCTTTATTCATTTTTTAGTCTTTTTCTTGTTGTCCAGGGATACAGAAAATGGCAAAACAGACGGTTGGAATACATATGGACTCAAAATGGGGGTATCAGCACCAACCAAAATATTCTCCTTCGCAGCCTCAGCATCGCGCTCTGGTTCGACATCAAAAATGGTGGCCTCAGCACCACCGTCTGCATCTGGTATCTCGACAGTCTCAGCACCGTCATCTGGAAGGTCATCCTTGGTGGCATCAGAACCACCGTCATCATCATTGTTGTTAGCGGCATCATCACCGCTCCTCCCCTCATCTGGGGCTCTAAAATCTCCCTGGTGTTGTCCCTTAGATGAGCCGCCGCCGACTGGTTCCCTACCGCTCCTAAGTGACACGAAGTGAGTATCAAACATAGAATGCATGTCATTCAAATAAGCACTAAGAGTGGTATCCTCTGTAAACTATACCTGCTCGGACTTTCTTTTTAAGTTATTCAGATTCGGCTCGCTCTGTGCAGGTATGGCAGCTTTGCCTTTCATAATGTCCCTCATTTTCTGCCAGAACTCATCCATTTCTCACCGGAAGGATGATTGTTGTTCAGAGAGCAAGCAGGTGAGATCATCAAGTGCTGGGTTCTCCAAGGCAGGTGCGGGAGAACCGGGAGTGTTCCCTTGTTGGAACTGAGGTTGCTGGTGAGAATGAGTGTACTGCTGCTGGTAAGAATGTTATCGCTGCCTCCACTGTTGTCCCTGATAGGCGGGATGAGGACCATGGTGAGACTGTGGCTGGTGGGAATACTGAGGTTGTTGCTGTTGTTGTTGGCTGTAGTGGTTACCCTGGACTGGAGACTGCTGCTGGGATGAAGTGCCTCCGCTGGACCAACAAAATCCGGGGTGATCGCAACGAATCCCGGGCTGCTGGGGGTACCGGTCGTACCTTTTATTGTTGACTTCCATCAACGACTCCTGCTCGAAGGGTGGAGGTGGTAATGCTGCCAATGGCTGGTCCGGCTGATAGACCACCATCCGAGTGTCCTGAGATGGTGGCTGCTGTGAATAATGCGGCAACTGCTGTACCGGCACCTCCTGAACATGGTGAACTTGGCGGTATGCGGGAGTTGGTGGGGTAGAACGGTTCTGAACTCAGCCAGTGACCTGGGAGGCTGATGTGAAGATGATTGTGCCTCCTGAATACTCAAGATGTGAGTCTTCAGGTCACTCATGGACAACCAACTGGTCTATTTGTGCCAGACCTTGGCCCTGCTTCTTCTCCAAAATCTCAATGCGGTCCAATTTCTCGCTGATTATGCCCATGTCAGCGGCTGATGATTCATCTTGTGTTGCTACTGACGAAGTATTGGGACCGGCATCGATGCGGGCGATCCTTTGATATGATCCTGCTCCTTGGGGGGTTTTTTGCTGTGTGTAGACTCTGGCTTGAGCCATAACTGTAGAGTTCTCTGTCATTCCTTCATAAATGGCCCAGATGTCATCTTCACCTTTCGAAAAGTATGACCCTCCACAAGAGGCATTAACAAGCCCATGCAGCTTCGGTGTCAGCCCACAAAAGAAACTCTGAACTAAGGGCTTTGATATGTCGTGATGTGGACACCGGTCAATGAGCTCTCTAAATCGATCCCAAGCCTCATGGAATTGTTCATTCCGGATCATGGTGAAGTTGCTGATCATAGCTCTTGCTACGTTTGTCCGGCCGAGTGGGTAATACTTATTCAAGTATGCGGTCCGGAGCTGCTCCCAAGTGTCGATGTACCTCCCCAAGTGTTTTAGCCAATAGGCGTCTCTATCAACCAAGGAGAACGGGAAGGTAATCATTTTGATTGTGTCCTCAGTCACAAACCTGTCATGGATTGTACTGCATATCATCTCAAATTCTTGCAGTTGGAGGTACGGTTCTTCGGTAGCCAGCCTGTGAAACTTAGGCAGTAGCTAATAGTATGTGGGCGAAGCTCGAAGTCTCCATATATGGGAGGGAGTTTGATCCATCGGTGAGTGAGTGTTGCAGCTGGGTTATGCAACTGTCTCATGGCTGCCGGTGGCAGCCTCTCCTGGTCAGGTCCTCCGCCTTCTGCATCTGGTATATCACCGCCCTCATTTCGTTCTTCTCTGCCTTCACGCATTTCCCTCATGATTTCACCCATGAACACCCCCTGGTCTCGGATCTGTCGTTGCATGGTTTCCAGGGAGGCTAACAGTGAGTTGTTGATGACAGCTTGATCAAATAGGTATGGAGGTGGTCTCTTCTCATCTGGGTGTTCCTCTCTGCCTTCCATATCTTGGTTTTTTGCAAAGCCAAAAAAATCCATCTCAGGTGCCGTCAAATATTCTGAACTCTGTTCTGTACTAAATTCTGACGCCACTGGGCTGATAAAAGAAGAAGGGTGGTCGAGGGGGAACATGGTGGACGTAAACTCAGTCTCAAAGAGTGGGTCTGGACTCCCCGAAGCCGACCTAGATGAAAAAGGAGCAATGCTCGATAGCGGTGCCACCAGATGTGGCCTAAGGGATTTCCTTCCCATCATCTTTATCTAGAGAAAGGCGAATGAGATCTGGAATACAAACAAGATGGTCAATCAAACCCCCAATTCACCTACACAACTCTTGAGCTGATGACCGTGAAAGTTCGGTCTGTTATCTTGTCAAATTTTATTAGGTGAGCAGTCAATCTATCAGAGCGTTAGAGCAAGCTGTTAGGTACCCTACTTTCCTAGTCGACTGTCCCAATCCACGTTAGATATTTCCCAGCCAGTATGAATTGCAGACCGTAACCCGGTGGTTCCCGCTAATTCAATCTGCTAAGGACATCGCGATCCGTTTTACCGGTTACCGGAGAGATCGTTACTGGAGAACGAATAACCATGACCAGTAGTCAACCAAAATTTTGGGTGTGGCTCTATCCTAGTGTCGGGTCACTCTCTCTCAATAGATAAATCAAACAAGGAGGGGGTTACTCTCCCCGAGACG
This sequence comes from Ottelia alismoides, assembly GCA_037367405.1. Classification (NCBI taxonomy): domain Eukaryota; kingdom Viridiplantae; phylum Streptophyta; class Magnoliopsida; order Alismatales; family Hydrocharitaceae; genus Ottelia; species Ottelia alismoides. The sequence continues at coordinate 757,265 of JAZKJV010003834.1, forward strand.
AAATTTTTGGTGGGATGAGTTTTAAGGTCAAGTTTACATTAGCAGCCCCAATTTTTATTGAATTCACTTTTTATGTATTTTTTTGAGCAATCACCGTCTAACGAATTTTCCAATTTCCTTGTTATTAAAAGTCCAATAAAACTAGGGGAGGAAAATGGAAAAGCCGATGCGCGGTCAAAATCTATGATGCATGCAGGGATAGAGATGCGTACCTTTCCACCAACACTCTACATGCAAAGTGATCCGTGCATAAATTAAAGACAATAAATAAAACTACCTAGATGTATGCACGAGGAAATCGTCCTAAGATGAGCAACTTCTATTAACGTGAAGAATAATTAGCTATGACTAGGAAGAGAGTCCGGAGTCCGATCTTGGGGGCCGATCGGTGTCCACCACAATAGATCCTGCACGTGCTGTATACGACCCCTCCCGGTACGTGGTCTCTAGTCCAAGTCGAATAGCTTTTTCAATTGATTTTTAGCCAAGTCCAATTACGTTCTATAGGTATAGGCAAGATATTAGGGATTGGGCCTTATCTTCTTAAGTCGTCACAGTCAACAAAAATTCCTATGTCTAGGGGATAAATCCTCGTGAAACAAATAGGAATAAAAGCGAGAAAACCGCGAAAAACACAAAACTGCGGTGAGCCCCCAAGTGAACAAACACTTGGAAATTAGGCCCTAGTGTCCTGGAGAGTCCAAGTTATTACAAATTAAGTCTCTCTCACTTTAAATTACAAACTTTTAAACTACAAAAATTCTTCAAAAGATGATAGTCTTCTGAAGCCTCCAAGTTTTCTTTGGTGCTAAACGAGCCTTCACGTGGGTGACCAAGTGCCTAGGATGGAGCGGTTCCCTCTCTCGACGGTACCTCGCACAAAATCCAACAAAAAGGGTGATTAAACCAATCAAACAATATAATCAAATCAATATATAAAAAGGTAGGCAAATATTCACAATCAATCACAAATGAATGCTCTATACGTTGTTGCTCCCCAGCAACGACGCCATTTGATAGACCCAAAAATCAAGCGGTCGTATATTCCACAAAAGGCGAGAATACAGTCGATGCGTTGACCGCTCGGAAATCCAGATCTAATCAACAATTAACCCACAATATCAATCAAACAATGAGAAGCAAGGTGGAGTTAAAATTTATTATAACTCTACAATAAGTGTGTATAGTGCAAGTATGTGTAGAGTGTCGAACTCATGGGAGCAAACAAGATAGAACAAGGCGAAAAGGCACAGAGTGTGAATGTAAGATCAATTGCCTTCAAATATGCAAATTTTTGTGGGTTTTGAATTTTATATTTTTTTATTTAGTTTTTTATTTTATATTTTTATATTTTTGTTTTTAATTTACTGATTTTGTATTTTCTTTTTATAATTTGTATTTTTATCTTTTCTTTTTCTTTTAATAAAGATATAATGTATATAAGGAATATTTATGTATACTAAAGAAAAGAGAGGAATAAAAATAGGGGAAAATGCTCAAAAGATAGGAAATAAAATCTTTTTGGGCTTTTTATATTTTTCTAATGTTTTTGTGATTTTTCTAGATTTTTCCTAATTTTTGGTATTTTTGAGAGGCAAAAATACTGAAAACAGTTAATACAATATATATGCTGGACAGAAATGTAGAAATAAAATAGCAAACATGAGTGAAAAATTGTCGAATTAATTTTTACAGATAGATAATAGGATAAGGAAAATTCAGAGACAGAAAACACAATTTTTGGAGTTTTTATAAATTTTTTAGATTTTTATGAAGATTTAGAGATTTTTATTAGGGGTTTTCTTTTGTAATTTTTAGAGATTTTTGGTCAGAATTTAAAAAAAGGTAATACACACAAAATATATATTTTTTGGAATTTTTAAAAGACTTTTTATAATTTTTATGTATTTTCTAATGCAAACAGTGCTGAAAATGCACATTTTTTATTTTTAATAAATATGAAAGTGCAATAAAAATGCGAACTAAAAATATGACGTTAAACTATAATGCAACAAGAGCCTGGAGTAATTTTTTGGTAATTTTTCGAGTTAAAATGATGCATGAAATAAATGCAAACATCCGAGCAAAAATACAACACTTGCAAGGGCATAAACGTAAATACACAAAAGTTCAAGGGCCTACTTGCAATTTTGCCAAAATTATATAACATTAAATACAATTTTCTAGACTATAAATAAATACCCAAACCCGGAGGGGGTTCGCTGCAAAATGTCCAACTCACGCGCACTGGGCACGTGACCTGGCGGGGGTATTTTTGCAATTTTACAAAGTTCCAGGGGCTCAGATGCAATTTTACCAAAATATTACAACTTATATAAAAAGTTCATAGACTAAAATGAAATAGACGAACCCCCAGGGGGTCCCTGCAAAATGCCCACCACCCCACGTGCACGGGTCACGTGAGGTGACGTGGACTGGACCTGAATGCAAATATGGAAACTACGGGGGTCTTGATGCAAATATTACAGAAATATTTAAACTACGAATAAAAGTTTTTGTACTAAAAATAAAATACAAAAGTGGCGAGGGTGTAGGTGCAAATTACTCACACCTATATTCCTCGTGCGCGATCGAACGACGGAGAGCCGCTCTCTTATCCACGTGGCGCGCATACAACGCGCGATGACGGTTCGACGATGATCGAATGAGACCAGATCTGGGAGGAGATCGACGGTCAGTACAGGCCTAGATCGGACGACTGAGGATCAAACTGGAGCGGGCCTCTGATTGGACGGCGGAGAAGCGAAGAGGAAGAACGGGGAAGAACGTCGGTGAGGTGAACTTCCCCGAGATCGATCTCGGGTCTCTGACAGTCTGGAAGCGTGCAAAATGGCCCGGGGTGCCCCTGGGAGGTCGAGCTAAGTGCTGAAGGGCCCAACGTCATCGGAGAAGCTCTGTGGCACTGGCGCGAAGGCGGCGGAGCTTCAAGCTCCAGGTATCTCCGGCGAGCGCTCCAAAATGTGCTCCAGGTGCTTGGACTGCGTTTTGACCTGCAAAAAGTGGTGAAGGGGACAGGGGAAAACTGCTTGGACCCCGCGGAGGCGAAGTGGGAGTCGAAGGTGGTCTGTGGATGGCGAAGGAAATTTGGCCGGAGGTGCGCTCCGACGATGATCAATGAACGACGAGATACTCGTCGACGAAGGGATCTAAGGGGTCTAAGCTACTCCTACAACTACAGGGACCAATAAAAGGGGAAAAGGAAGAGGGAAAAGGGGGGTACCTTGATGGCCGGAAGCCAGAGGAGGAGAACCTCGACGCCGGTGGTCGGCGGAGATGGTGGAGCCGCCTCGGCCCTTCCTCGATCCGCCTGAAGCCTGGAATGGGGAGCTGCCCCCTCCCTTTATCTCTGGAGCACACTAGGTGGGGGAGAAAGCGGCACGCAAAGGGTTCAATCGAAGCTCGAAGATGGCGGGTCCGTTAAGTAGAAGGTGGTGGCGTCTCCTTCAAGCGAGGTCCACGCGCGAAAGATGAAGATTTTGGAGGATTTTGGTGCTCGGCGAGGATCAGTGATGATCAAGGAAGGAGTCCCAAGAAGAAATTGACGCCCGAGGTAGAAGGGATCTGGCTCCAAAAATCCGTGAAATCGGGCAAGAAATCGGGTGTCAGACGGTGGCAGACCTCGATCAGGCAGTTGACCGAGGTCAACCAACGACCGCGCCTGATTGGTCCACGTGGATCAATCAGAAAAAGGCTGGTCAAAATTATTTAGAAATTCGAAATAAAATAGTAAATGAATTTATTAATTTTAGGTTATAAAATAAAGAATGTTTCTTATTTTATAAAGAATTTTATAGTGATTTTTATTTATTTTTATGAGGTGTTTAATTACAGGTTACCCTTTTAAGCCCTATATAGGTATGTATATCTATATATTTTATTAATTTATTTTTATTTTGTATATTTAATTTATTTATTTTTGTTTATTATTTCATAAATTTATAGAGTATTTTTATACACTTAAATACATTTTTATTTTATTTTTCTGATGTATTTTATACACTTAATAAAATTGAAATAGTAATTATATAGGTAAGTATATAGGTATTATACCTAGGTATTGTAATACAAGTATTTTATTTTGTATTTTATTTAGGTTTTTATTCTTATTTTAATGTACAAATATATTATGAGTATTATTTACAAAATTATAAAAATATAAATGGTAAAAATAATAAATAAATAATAAAATGATTATTTTATTCTGTACAAGTATACAATAGGGGTCCAAAACTCAACTTTCAAACCGTAACTCCGAAAAATATGAAACCATCTTCATTAAATAGCTTATAAGAAATTATATACAATTAAAGGTGAGTTTTGTGTATTTCGAGTTTTTATGTACGAGATACAGGTCTGGGAAGTTGGGATTCTAGATTTTTATTCAGATCATAACTTTTTATCTGTACAGTATTTTTGTAGAAATAAATTTTGTATTTTTATTTATTTAATTATTTATATATTTTATTACAGAGTTTCTTTATTTGAGGTATAGAAAGTGGAACCAAAAATAGGTCCCAAAAATGAATAAAGAATGAATAAAATAATAAAAGTTATTTTTAGTGTATTCTGACCCTTATATCCCCCTACTTTATTCCTTGTTGACCTATTCATGAAGATGCCTAGGTCTCGGGGTTTCGGGTCATAAAATATTTACAATATTTTATTCTTTTTCTTTTCTTTTATTTATTCTATGATTTTGGCTTTAAAAACAGTATTTTATACATTATTTACATACACATGCATGAATGCTAAGATGTTGTAATTAAGGGTATTTACATGCCTTTGCTAGAGTTTTTGAGGCCAAAATGATAGAATAAAGATGATGAAATGTGGATTCATCATCCCCCTATACTTTGCCTTTGCTAGTCCCTAGCAAACACTTATGCAATAAGTGCAGAAAAAAGAATAAAGAAAAGAAAAAGAAGAAATGTGATTGAATTTAATCATCAAACTTGCCTTCACAAAATCAAAGTTTGGAGCTTAAGTCGGACCTTCAGAGTTTTAGTGTGGGTGGAACCTTAATGAGAACCGAATTTGAAATCCAACAGTCCCTGAGAATCCCAAAACTCTGCTCAAGTCTCCTCAATAGCCAGGTCAGAATACTTCAACTCATATACAAACCCTTACGACTATGAATCTGACTCGTACAGTGTAAGTGATGGTGGCTCTCCCCAACTGAAATGACAAATAGACTGACTTCTCCAATATGACAACCCAATGATTCCCCAATCCGACAACTCATTCCTCTAGGAGCAGGGTATTCCCTTCTATGTTCAAGTGGCAACCAGCTCAAGAGGAGGGGGTGAAGAGAAGAATTGACGGTAGCCAGTGTAGCTACCTATCCTAGGATGCAAGACCACTGTAGTCAAGTTATCTAGCTGCAGGCTCACATGATTTGACTTTGAAGCTCAAGCTTGCTTATTGACTATACACATATGTACACTCCGGCAGGCATTTTTGTACAGGCCTGCCCACTTTTTTGGAGTTTTTGCTTTTGCAATTTTTTTTGAGATACTATATACATCAGCATTTACATAGGGATTCTTTCCTCTTGAGCCAGTAGGCTATCCCTCTTTTGAAGCTTTATTGCAAGCCACAATCTCCTATCCTCGAAACTCATCATCACCGGACGGGTTGGGATGCACTTCCCTCCCTAGAGGAGGACAAGTGTTTCCACCTGTGTACATCTCATACCAGCAAATCCAACCTCCTCACCACTCCAACTGAGTTGAGCTAAGTGAAAGGTGCAGGTGTCCAAGTTAGGTCATTATCAACAAGAGTCGTACGTGTGCTCCGAAATACTCTACTTAGGCAGTCAAGAATCCATTGAACCAAGTCCCGTGATCCTCAAAGAATTAAGTCAACTAGACCTGAAGTACCTCAATTCCAGCACCTATAAGGTTCCTGTTAATTAGGTAGATTTTTGGTCCAACCAAGCTCCAATCTTCGGATTTTACTTAGACACGTTCAACTATCAAATTCAATCCGAAAAATGCTTATGCCATGCAAATGCTATGCAGAAAATATTTTTGTGATGCAATTTTCAAAGATTTTGAACTTTTTATGGATTTTTGAGAAGATGATGCACATGCAATTTTTTGTATTTTTCAAAGAGATTTTTCAACTATTTTTGGATTTTAATTTTGCAAATGTTTTTGATTTTTTTTGAAAACAAAAGATTCTGTCTAAAAGCTAGGTACTAATATTTACATGGGGATGCATCTTGTATTTACAAGAAGTGGGTTTTAAGAATTTACAAGGGTAAGTGATTAATGGATTTTGGTGAGATGTATGCATTCCTCAAACTTATTTGACACAGGTTTTTCACTTAATTTTGAAAACTACAGCCCAAAATAATTTTTACAAACAATTTTTACAAACATGTACATACATTTGAAAAAATCATTTTGCAGAGGTTTTCAAATAGTATAGATAGATTTTTCAAAATATTTTTGAACCATTTTTCAAACCATTTGCAAATCATTTTTCCAAAATTTTATTTCACACAAAGAAGATAATTTACAATCAAATTATTTTTACAAAGGTTGAAAACATGTAACAAAACTTTTTCCAAATAGTTTTCAAAAGATTTTTCATATAGATTTTCAAACTATTTTTCAAACATTTTGCAGAGAATATTTTCACATGATTTATTAATCCGTAAATACAAAAAGAATTTGAGGAGTTTAAACATCTTTTTATTAAAGTTTTTAATGAATTTTTAATATGTATAATTATCCATTTTTGATACAAAAGTACGAGTTATGGCTAAAGTATGTACGGAGTATATACGACCCCCCCTATACTTAGCTTGAGCTATGTCCTCATAGATCGGAGAGAAAAGAGAAGGCATAACTCGTACTAAGTATAGGAAAGCCTAAAGAATGAATAAAGGAATAAATGAACGAATGAGAAGTCGACCATCCCCCCTATACTTAGGATCAAATAATCCTAAGTATAGCAGACGCTCGAGCTTCGTGGCCGGAGATCCACCACGACGAGCCTCCCATGCCTTCCACAATGAGATTGAGGTGAAGACCCAGTCGTAGTCATCCCCTGGAGCTAAGGATTCAGCTGAGACCTTCAGGTAGCATCCATTTTAATTCTAGTTCTGTTTATCTCGATTCCTTCATCCACCGCTCCACCAACTCCGACTAGCCAGTCGGAGTTTCACCGGCCACGTCTATCCGCTTCGATCGACTCATCTGATCACTGTCACCCCTCTCCCGCGACCTGATCACCCGAGTCTTGGCTATCTGAAGAGCCGTTTACTACCCTTGTTAATTACGTCAAATTGATGATCGTGTTGTTCGTTGTAGTTAGGTAAACACGGACTAATCAAAAACCACTTTTAATTAATGTTCAATTAGTCACGGGCAGCAAATTTATTTTCCTTGGGCAAGCCCAAGGTCGAACTTAGGGATGCAGTTGTCTCCTTAGGTAAATTTGAAGCAAATTTCAGAGGTTGGATTTTTAGAAGTTTCCTTTTGGTATTTTTCAACAATTTTTATGCAAATTAAAAGAAAGGCAAAGCTTTTTTCAGGCAAGTTTACGAGTTAATTCAGAAAAGTACTCAAACTAAGTCCAAAAATTATGAAACTTGGCTAGAAGGTGAAATGCAATGAAATTAAGCTGCACTATTTTTTTGGATTTTTCTGACATTTTATGAATTTACTGTGAATTAAATATGAATAAAAGGTGATTTTTACAAAATTAATTTTAATAAATACAAATCACAATATTTCCAGATATAAAAATTATCCTAGCTAGATTTAAGTTTGATGAATCCAGGAAAATTGATAAACTTAAAATTCTACGTGAATTAGAAGTATTAAAAATCAATTAAGGAAATCACAATTTAATTTATTCAGGCCTTAGAATGCGTGAAAATGCAAAGATTTTTGGGCACAATGTAAATCCAATTATCCTAAGTCTAATGTGAATTTTTGATGATTTTTGGAGCAACAGAGAATTTATTATGAATTAAAAAGCATCAAATGGGCAAAATATCGATAATTTCACCAATTTAATTATAATAAAATCCACTGATGTCACAAAAATAAGACAAATTTCACATACAAAAGAGGACAAGTTAAGATACACAATGAAGTTTTTAGATTTGAAAAATAATGTCAAATGAGTATCTAAATATGCGTGCAAAGATAGTGACTAAATTGCAAATACAGAAAATAAATTACTAAAATTTAAACATGCTGACAAGGACTTAAATGCAATTACCTATAATGTGGGGGACATGTATGCAAAATGCCTACAAAACACATGCGCCTCACGTGATGCTCTTGGCAGGGACTGAAATGTAATTTTCAAAAATTCTGAGGCCTCAGTACAAAGTGCCCAAACTCCACATGGGAAATACGTGGGGCCCTAGGCTCGGGAGACGTTGAAGGCTCGGAGGTTGGGCTCGGGGGCGCGACCGGCTCGGGCTAGCTTCGGGGGCTCCAAGCCTAAAGGTCAGGGAGGAGGCTCAGAGGAGGTGTCGTGGAACGCCTGGAACCGTTAGATCGAGCGAAGATCCAACAGTATCTGGAGCTCGCTGAAGATGCAACTTGGACGATCGAGAGCCGTTGGATCATGATGGATCCAATGGCATCCGGAGCTCGGGGAAGAGGCGACGTGGCGTGATGCGGAGTGTGGGATCCTCCTGATCTGACGGCTGCAGGTTGATGGCGACGTGGCTTGCTTGGAACCGTCCGATCAAGGGGATCGGACAGTAACTGTGCTTCGTGCTCAAACGATCCGTCGCCTCCTACGGCGGAGGTGGCTACGCTCCAACGAATCCCTCCTGGCTCCGCCTTCTCCTCCCGTCGTCGGTGAAGCTCGTCGACGGCTCCCAAGTAGCTGGGAAGGATCGTGTATGCGTCAGGTAGCTGCCCGAGGGTCTAGATGGGACTGAGGAGGTCCATAGGCCGGAGACGATGGCTGTCGAGGGAGCTCCAACGAGGCATCCGAACAATCAAGGTATGAGTTCCTGCAGGGGGTTAGCTTGATAGTCGAGGCGTGCAAAGTGCTCGTGGGGTGAACAGGAGTGCGGAGGGAGGCTTGGAGTGCGGTGAAGGTGTCCGCTGGTGCTGCTCCGCCAAGGTGGGGGAGCTTGGGTCGGTGAAGGTGCGGTGTGTCGTCGAGGTGATCGAAGTGGCACACGAAGATGCTGGCTCTGAGGCGGAGCTCGGAGGATGGTCCGATGAAGGTGAAGATGAGTGGAGGAGGCGAATAAAATTCGAGAAAAAGAAAGAAAATGAAGAAGAAGATCGGAGGGAAGATGGAGGTATCTACCTGGGGGTGGTTAGGATTTGATCAGAGGGGTGAGATCAAGGCTGCAGGTCGCACCACGTTGCGGGCAGAGGGTGCGGCGTTGGCGTGCATCTGTGATGATGCCTGGGGTTTTGATCGAAGGGTTACGGTGGTGCCACGTGGATGGCGTAAGTGAGACGTGAAGGGACAGTTGGGATGAAATCTTAAGGATCTGATCGTGCGGTCCGTGAGAAAACACATGGTGCGCTAGGACATTGGCGGAGACGGAGGGCTAAGATGATATCTGGGTTTTGAATGAAGGGTCCAGATGTCACGCGAGATGAAGGGCCAGGATTGAGGGCTTCTGACAAAGATCTGAGGGCTCTTAGAGCAACACGTGTCGGGCTGAGGGCGAGGCGTGAAGGGACAACCCTGATTTGATCTGGGCTCAATCGAGTGGCTGAGGAGAGCTGCAAAAATGGAAGGCCCAGATTAGGAGAGAGATAAATAGATTGGATGGCGGGGAATGAAGGGCGCGTGGAGCGCAATGGAGCGGGTCACGTGGCGCAATCAAAGGGCGCCACGTTGCATGCTCTTAATATCTGAAAGAGAAAATGAAATTAGAGAGAGAAGGAGGCCGAATTTGGAAAAACTGAAAACATGAAAGTTGTAGATCTCGACTAGATCTACAAGTTTTACTTGACCAAAAATGGAGATGAGGTCAAATAAGATACAAAAATAGGGTACACATATACATACATATAGTACACAAAGGGTCCCAGAAACCCAAGTTTTGCATACGAGTTCCGATTTAAATGAAATTGATCTCATTTTGAAGGTCTCTGAATGTGTATTAATATGAAAGTGAGTGGACCTAGATCGGAGGTTGTATGAGGTAGATATTTGCATTCTAAGGTCTGGGGTCTCCAACTAGGTTTAGGATTTTTATTGGGTATTTTTACAAGATAAAAACCGTGCCCCTTTTCCTTGTATTATTAATTAATAATATACACAATATAAGGTCAGTTTTATTGTTTTTTGGAGGTGGTATATATTGGTAAATAGGTGAATAGTTTACAGGTGAATTAGTCTTCTTATTAAATGCAAATATGAATGCTAAAATGCGTGTATTATGTATGCCTGCATGTATGCTAACTATGCAAGATAAAGGGAAATATGCTGCTAAATACTCAGGAACAAGGCTCTATTTTCCACTTTAAGAGTGATGAATAACAGATTCATCAACCCCCTATACTTAAACCTTGCTCGTTCCCGAGCAACTAACATGAAATGCAAGAGTGAAATGATTTTGGGTTCCATACCAAGGTCATGAACAAAAGTTGAAAATGGAGCTTGATTCGACCTTTGGATTAATTGTGTGGCGGAACCTCATTGGGACCCGAACTTAGGACCTAACAGACTTCAAGTTCCACAAGTCTTCTATTCAAGACTCCTCAATAGTCAGGTCAGAACAAATCCTCAAACACAAATTTCTGATGACTATGATTCTTACTTAACTGTGTAAGTGTAAAATAGCTCTCCACATCAGAAATGGCTCAGAACCAGCCTCCTCTAACAAGGTAACTCTAATTACCCAGTCCAGTAACTCTTTCATCAAGGAGCAGGGTATTCCCTTCTAAGTTCAAGTGCAACCCGCTCAAGAGGAGGGGGTAGAGAAAAGAATGGACGGTAGCCAGTGTAGCCACCTATCCCGAGATGCCTGACCAGTGTAGCCAAGTCATCCAGCTGCAGACTTCTTGCTAATATACATACTCCGACAGGTATTTTATTTCACTTGGACTTGTCTGATTTTTTTGGAGTTTTTGCATCATCTTTTTTTCGTACTATATACAAGGTGCATTGTGTACATCAGAAGATGTTCCTCTTGAGCCAGTAGATTATCCCTCTTTTGAAGCATTATTGCAACCCACAACATCCCATCCTCAGACGTCAACACCACCAGACTAGGTTGAGATGCACTACCCTCCCTAAAGGAGGACGGATGTTTCCACCCGTGTGCTACTCCAAGCTAAAGGATTCTACCTCCTCACCACCTCATCAATGGAGAGCTACGTGCATGGTGCTTGTCCAAGTTAGGTCACTGTCTAAAAGAATCATGCGTGTGCATGAGATATTCTACTTAGACTAATCAAGACGACATGTGAACATAGACTTGCGAACTTAAAGAATTAAGTCACTTGACCTGAGAAATCTTAACTCTAGTTCCTATAAGGTTCCTATGAAATTAGGTGGATTAAGGTCAAATCAAGTCCTTCCTCAACATCTACTCATAACTTGGTTCAGAACCCACTATCTTTTCACCTTGCATATGCAAGATATGCGAATGAGATGCAGATGACATGCTATGTAGATGAATGAAATGCAAGTCTCTCTTTTTTCTCTTTCTTTTCTTTTCAGATGTAGAGATGATGTGCAAAAATAAGAAGCCTTTGATTTTAATGATTTTTTTCGAAACTCTGGTATACCTCTTATGAGTACTATACAGATTATACAAGTGTTATACATGTATTTTACAAAAAAAAATTTCTCCATTTTTACCCATCCCATAATTATTGCATTATATACAAAAATATGTGAAAGTACGAGCTACGATTAAAGTATATATGTAATATATACACGTCCCCTATACTTAGCATGTGCTATGTCTTCAGAGCACGAAAAGCGAGGAAAAAGACATAGCTTGTGCTAAGCATAAGAGAGCCAAAGGAGCAAAAATGTATAGAAGTCGTCCCGCACCCCTATACTTAGGCTCTTGGAAGCCTAAGTGTAGCCAAAGATCAAAAACGGGGCGGACGAGGTCAAGAGTGGAAGTGGATGAATATATGTATAAGGTGGGCATTGATGCCCCCTATACTTAGGCTCAGGTCAGCCTAAGTATAGGACTGGAGTGTTATGAGGACCGATGTAATGTGGGGTATATACACTGAAATGGACTCAGGTGATTCTCTTCCCCCCCCCCCATATTTAGGATCTGGTCATCCTAAGTATAGTCGTAGATGAAGATATATGAAGTTGGGGTGAATGATTAGAGTCATAGGAGGGATGGGTAGAATGTACAAGGATACTGGATATATACAAGGATTACGGTCTGAATCTTTCCAGATGCTGCTGATGGCAAGAGTTCACTGTTGTAAGGTTTCATGCACGGCTCGATGTGTATCCGCTGAATCTGTCTCGTGCATGAACACAATCTCCTCAACATGGACTAACTATTCATTGGGTTCGATAAAGTGCTTCAACAGTTGTCCATTTACCAGGAATGTCGGTGCATCATCTGTGAGATCTGAAATCTCAGCTCATCTACTATCATGCATCGTACGGACAATGAATGGGCCCATCCACTTGGATTTCAACTTGCCTTGGAAGACCTTCAACCTTGCATTGAACAACTATACCTTCTGTCCAGGAACAGAAGTTCTTTCATCTGATATATCTATTGTACCAACGCTTTACTTTGTCCTTGTACACCAAACTATTATCGTATGCTCGGTTTCTGACTTCCACAAGCTCATTCGGATCCATATCTCTCTATTTCTGCCCTAGGTGTGTGTTCCAATTAGGGTTGAGCATGGGCCGGGTCCGGGCCGGGTTCGGTTTGGCCCGGCCCAAGCCCATTTTAGTATATGGGCTAACGGGTCGGGCCTAGGCCCGTTTTATTTTTCAAAATCTAGGCCCAAGCCCAAGCCCGACCCAAACATTATGGGCCGGGTTCGGGTCAGGCCGGCCCAAATTGGAACTCTGGGACATATTGAGCTTGTTTTTATCTTACAAATACACCACCCATCCCCAACAAAAATGAGTATTCTTTACACATGCAAATATGTTTTACACATTGATAATATTAAGGAATCATGTCCATGATACGAATTGGCTATGTGCAACAACATGCTCTAAACATGACAAATATATTACCAATGTAATATAATTATTTATAATATATGTTTGTTAACATGGTAAATTATTATCATGATGGTATATATAACAATGATGGTTGTTAACTTCGCTAAATTAATATGTTTAGAATTTAATATCCATCTAAATTCTATTATCACTCATATGCATAAGTAATGGGTCAAGCTAATGGGTCGGGCAGTTTGGGCCCTTGAAACGGGCCTAGCTATCTGGCCGGGTTATCGGGCTTTCGGGTTGGGGCCCTATCAGGCCCGAGCCCGACCGGAATATGCATTTGGGCTTGAATTAAGGCCCAAAGCTCGGCCCAATTCTTTGCGGGCTCGGGTTCGGGCCGGGCTACATGGGTCAGGTTTCGGACCGGGTCGGGGTGGCCCGGCCCAATGCTCAACCCTAGTTCCAATTGACCTTCTTGATTGCCCTTTCTGATTTGTGCACTAATTCTGCGGGCAAATGGCACGGCTTTCCGAATACCATCTAGAATGGGGAGGTTCTAATGGTGTCTTGTAAGCTATCTTATAAGCCCACATGACTTGATTCGAGATCTAGGACCAGTCCTTCCTGTCTGGGCGGACAAGATTCTGCAATATGATTTTCACCTCCCTATTTGACACCTTAGCCATACCATTGGTCTGTGGGTGGTAAGGACTAGAGACACGGTGTTCGACGTCATAATCCTTCAAGAGCTTCTTCACCTCTCGGTTTACGAAGTGTCTACCCCGTCTGATATCAATATTTTGGGGATCCTGAACCTAAAGATGATATGATCTCTAATGAATTTATAGACAGTCATGCTGTCTGTGGCTCGGGTTGGGATAGCCTCCATCCATCTGGACAAATAGTCTACCACAAGAAGGATGTATTTGAATCCGTGGCTAACAGGAAATGGGCCCATGAAGTCGATGCCCCAGGCGTCAAAGACATCACAAATGATGACAGGCTGCATTGGCATCTCATCCTTAGATCCAACGATTCCCATTCTCTGGCACACTAGGCACGACTTCGTAAAAGTGATGGTATCGCGAAACAGAGTCGGCCAGCATAGGCCACACTGAAGTACCTTCCATGCGATCCTCTTCCCGGAATGGTGTCCTCCTGCCTCCAGATCGTGGCATAAAGAAAGGACACAATGGTATTCCTCCTGAGGAATATACTGTCTCCAAACACAATTCGGTCCTTCAAAGAAAAGGATCGGGTCCTCCCAATGGTAATGTCTAGCATCTGACTTCAGTCAGTCTATGTGGCTCTTGGGCCAATCTTCGGGAACCTTCTTGGAGACAAGATAGTTCACGATATTGGCATACCATGGGAGTGAATTGACAACAAAAATCGACTCGTCAAGGAGGGAGTCTCAAATCGGTGAATCCTCAGAAGCATTAAGATCCTTGAGATGGGAAAGGTGATCAGCTACTAGGTTCTTCTTTCCAAGTTTATCACGGATGTCCAAATCAGCTCCTGGATAAGCATAATCCACCTAAGAAGATGCGCCTTCACGTCCTTCTTTTCTAATAAATAATGTAGTGTCGTGTGGTCAGTGAACACAATTACCTTGGATCCGATTAAATGAGATCTGAATTTTTCCAAGGCAAACACTACCGCAAGCATCTCTTTTTCCGAAATCGTATAGTTACACTGAGCAGTATCAAGCACTTTGCTTGCGTAGTGTATTGTAATTGAGACGTCATCCCTCCTCTGTCCTAACACAGCCCCAACAACAAAATCTGATGCGTCCATCATGATCTCAAAAGGTAGAGACCAATCTGGGGCTTGTAGGATCGGGGTGTCCATGATAATTCTTTGTAATTGCTTAAAGGCCTCAAGACATTTGTGATCAACAATAAACTCCATGTCCTTGCCTAAAAGCTCAGTTAGCGGTCGGGCAATCTTAGAAAAATCCTTGATAAATCTCCGATAGAACCCGACATGCCCGAGGAACGACCACAACTGTTTAACGTTGGTTGGTGGTTGGAGTCGTCTGATCACATCCACCTTGGCAGGGTCAACCTCCATTCCTCTCTTGGAGATGACATGCCCCAACACAATGCCCTCCGTCCTCATGAAGTGACTTTTCTCCCAGGAGAGCACCAGATTAACCTCACAACATCTTTTGAGGACTCGGTCCAGATTCCTAAGACAGGAATCGAAGGAATCATCATGGACCGAGAAGTCATCCATGAAGACTTCCAGGAATTCGCCGACCATTTCGGCGAATACAACAATCATGCACCTTTGAAAAGTACCGGGAGCATTGCATAACCCAAAGGGCATGCACCTGAAAGCATAAGTACCAAAGGGGCATGTGAACGTGGTCTTTTCCTGGTCCTCCATACCTATGGCTACTTGATTGTAGCCTGAGAACCCATCCAAGAAGCAGAAGAATTCTTTCCCCGCTAATCTCTCCAGGATCTGATCAAAGAATGGTAGGGGGAAATGGTCCTTCTTCGTCGCAACATTCAGGCGTTTGTAATCCACACAGACGTGCCACGAAGTGGGTACTCGCGATACAATCTCCTCTCCGTCTTTGTTGGTGGTTGTCTGAATTCTCGACTTTTTCGGGACAACATGGATCGGGACCACCCATTTAGAGTCCGAGATGGGATAAACGAAACTCGCGTTGTACCATTTCTCTATCTTTTTTTTCACCACCTCTCGTACATTTGAATTCGATCAACATTGGAATTTACGAGAGGGTTTAGATTCATTCTCCAAGTAGATATGATGCGAACATAGAGCGGGATTTATCCCATGGAGATCGGAGATACTCCAGCATATTGCCTTGCGGTTTTTCTCCAGGATCTCTATCAAGCGAGATTCCTGCTCCTCGGTCAATCGCGAACTGATGATGACCATGTACTTATTCTCTCGTCCTGCAAGGAAGGCATACTTGAGTGTTATGGGTAACGATTTGAGCTTAGGTAATGTGTGATCATCGAGGAATTCTGGCTCAATTGAATCTGGTTCAGTGTTGGTAGTGGCTGGATCTGTCTTTGAAATTGCTGCCACCAATTCATTCGGCTCTGGAGTTAGATCATCAAAGATCTCCATGCGATCGACAAAAGCTACGTCTGACTCATCATCCTCATCTTCTGATTGTCCTATAGAGGTAAGTAGTGACAGGACCAGCTGAGCCTCTAAGTCATCGAGGATGTAGGGGGATGCATATTCTGAGCTGTGTTCGTTTCTAAGGACCTCGCAAACTGATTCATGCACAAGATCATCTTCGGAGGGGAGGGACTCATCGGTGCTGGTTGGGTTCTGTCTCCATGGCACAACAATGTCTACGTGAATGCAGTTTGCTTCGGATGAAGAGTACTCGGTGCTGGATTCTGAATCTGGTCTCTGCCATATGGTCTGCTTCATCTCAAGTTCCTCATCTCTGCTTGGAGTTTGGAACTGGATTTTCCCAATATTATAATCAAACAAGGCCCCTGCTGTTCTGAGGAAGGGCCTTCCTAATATGATCTGAGAATCTCTCCAATTATGAGGAGTCTCCATATCAAGGACGGTAAAGTCCACCATGTATTCCTGACCCTCGACATTGATAACAACATTCCTCAATTCTCCTTGGGACCTCTTAGTTGATTTATCAGCAAACTGAAGTAAAGCTCTGGATTTCCTAAGAGGTCTGAGATTAAGCCGCTCATAGAGGGTTGTAGGCATTAAGTTGATGGAGGAATCGTTGTCAAGGAGAGTGCGTGCAAACGCAGTGTCATCGACATGACTCACCACATAATGTGCACCCATGTCTCTTCGTTTCCTTGGAAACGAATTCTTTATTGCAAAAGTTGTGGCTACTGACAGAACGTGTTTCTCAACACGGCTTTTGATCTTCCTGCTAACCCTAGTAGGTGTGCATCTCACCTTAAGGTATTTCTGAAATGCAGGTGTCATCTCCACATACTTGTCAAAGGGGATTGTGACCTTGATGTCTTTATTGCAAAACTCTACCATCTCAGGGTCATCTTTTTGTATTTTTTAGTTTTCTTCTTTCCACCCGTAAGAGCTCGGGGGAAAAGGATTATAGACTCCAACTCAGATTCTGAAATTGAAAGATTTTCATTCAAATCTGGAACTGAGTTCTGTACATGACTCGGACTCTGAAACTGACTCAGACTCTGACTATAACGAAAAGAAAACTTCTGCTACAAGTCCGGTGATGCATTCTCTGCGACTGCTGGAACATCCTCCTCAGATGGAGGTGCGGGCTCTTCGTCGGTCTTGCTAGACTCCCTACTGGTGTGGTTCCCTTGCTTCTTTGAGGACTCAGAAGTCCTCTTCTTCTGTCGGTGGTGGTGCTGCTGCTCCTCTGTCTCCAAGTTCTCCTTAGATAGAGACTTGGCGGCTTCTTCCTTCGGTGCCCGTTCCTGATCTGGTACAATCACGGTCCTTCTGCTCCTGAGAGACATATGGTTTACATTATCGTACAAAAGGATCTCATGTTCAGATAAAGAATTATCTGAATAGTATACCTGATCTCGTGGTCGGTTCTGGCCTTGATTCAAGCTGTTCGGATTGGTCTGAACCTGAGCGGGAATTGGGGTCTTTGGCGCCATCTGCTAGTCCTTGTTACGAGAAATACGATTTAGATCAGTTCCCATATCCAGATAGTCATTCTGGATTTGTTGGACCCTATCAGTCAGGGTCTGGATCGCCAAGGTGAGGGACTCCAATTTAGTGGTGGGCTGGGCTGGTTGATGCTGACGCGAGGATGAGGTCATGTACTGGCCCTGCCGGCCATGCTGGTATTGCTGCTGCTGATGGGAAGGTGGGGGACCCTGCTGCCCCGAGTGGAACGTACGCTGCTGCTGTTGAGGCTGGTATCCTTGTCCGGGTCAAGACTGTACGAAGCGCAGTGTGGGGACAGAGCTGGTTTCTTGGTAAGATAGGGAAGGTCGATGAGGCTGACCGTTCCCCATCCCCGACTGTCTGCCGACGGGTCATGGCTGTACCACAACCCGTTGATCTCTAACACCTATGAAGGCTCCTCGTATCCTGTCTCCACTTGTGGGGATGCATGCTGCTCCTGCTGAGTGTATGTTTGCTCCTCTACTCAGCTACTCTGAGGCCCCGATGCCTGTTCTTGTACAAAATGAACTCGGTGTACAGGTACATGTGGTGCAGAAGGGGCGGGTAGCTTTATCTTGGCTACCCTCTTTGTAAGTTCCTCCACTTGTTTTGGCAATCTCGAGAGTGACTTAAGGTCAGTGACGCTCTTGTGAATCTGCTCGACCATGGTTAACTTGTCAGCTATCGTCCCCATGCTGGGAATGAGGTCCTCTGTCGGATCCGCTACAGTCCTTCTAGTTGTCTCGTTGGATAGGATTGAGGGAGGCAACTGATATGCCCTGGTGGCCTGCGACCTGCCTGTTTCCGCCATCTGCTCCAAGATTTTCCATACAACATTTTCATTCTTGTTCAGATAACTTCCTCCACATGCGACACTTACTAACCCCTGCATCTCAGGGGTCATTCCATAGAACAAGGTCTGGACTAAGATCGCCTTTGAAATGCCATGACAAGGACACTTCTGAATTAGGTCATTAAACCTATCCCAGGCTTTATGGAATGGTTCAGTGGGTCCCTGGGAGAAACTAGCGATTTTTGTTCTCATTT
Organism: Ottelia alismoides; assembly: GCA_037367405.1. NCBI lineage: Eukaryota > Viridiplantae > Streptophyta > Magnoliopsida > Alismatales > Hydrocharitaceae > Ottelia > Ottelia alismoides. Next base: position 776,081 of record JAZKJV010003834.1, read on the forward strand.
GATTAGTCCTACTGAGTGGGTAGAACTTCTTCAGAAAAAGGTCTTTGAACTGCATCCAGGTTGTACATATCACCCCGAGATTTTTCAACCAATGAGCTGCCTTATCTACTAAGGCAAACAGAGTGGCCTTTAGCCTAATATAATCCTGCCCAACCCTAGGGTGATTAAGGTTGTTGAAAACCAGCTCGAAGTTTCTGAGGAAGGCATATGGTTCTTCGTTTGCATTTCCATTAAACTTCGGATGCAGGCTCAAAAGTGGGGTTTTAGCTTGAACGCTTCAGGGGGAACCGCTGGTGCCACCCAACTATGCATCTCATTTTCTGTTGGATTGTAAGCATCAACATTGGTCAGTCAATTCCTCCTGATGTGATAATCTGTCCCATCCTTGCCGTGAGATCAGTATTCTGTTGTTCGGCGGTGGCGAGACGAGCAAGGATTTGCTGGAATGGGTCATCTCGGTGTTCTTCCTCATCTGGAGGTCGCTTAGGTGGCATCTTGTCCTCTAGTCATGGGTAAAGAAGATGGTCTTGGTTAGAGGACATATCAAGGAAGGGGTTCTTACAGAGGCGATGGTCTTCCTCGGTGAGATCAGAGGAGAGAAAAGGGTCGGTTTAAGAGTAACCACCCTAGTTTTGAGGGATCCAGAACTCAAGAGGGTCATGAGCTCTGGTTGGCCCAAGTGGTGTTTGGGCCGGTGTAGATGAGCTTCGTGGGGGGCTCAAGGAGAGATTGGCGGCCAGTCTGTCATCTTGGAGTGGCGAGAAGAAGAGTTGGGAGTTTTAAGTAAAGATAGGATTTTAATTCTACCTGAAGCAAGCAATTAAATCCAAACCCTGTAATTTCACACTCAACACGGTGAATGACCCAAAAACGAGTCCGATTAGTCTAGTTGATTTTAAATGTGATTTTCAAGCAAATAGCAAAGGTTGCATGGCCTATAGGGAAGTCGGTTCAGAGCTGGATGCATCTTCCATGTTTAACCTGTCTCCTAAGATACCTGCATCCTTCCTTTCTTCGCTCCTATCCCAAGTTGATGGATTCAAAGACCTGTCCCTATCTACATGCAAGCAGGCAGAGGCTAACAAGGTTGGAACTTCACCCCATGGGTCTACTAGCAACTTATCGCGAAGTACCGCTGGTTCACCCCTGACTACCTGTAAACAGACGGAGGTTACTTGGTACTAGTCAGTGAACCTACAAAAATTCAACTCGTGATATTTGCTAGGATTAGTCGGTACGTGATATGGAAGGCGGGGATTTGGGCCCTGCCTTAAGGTGTACACACACACTCAAGTACCCTCACTCAGCCTGAAAACAAGGTCGAGGTTAATCTTCCGCAAGTAGAATTTCCGATTTTATTGATTTTTTTGGTTAATAATGTTTAGCAGTCCTGATTTTAAGTTAAGTTATCACTGATTAAGTCCAATCCATACAGCATGCCTATCGTCCAATCCCAATTTCCTTTTTACTTAAGTTTTGAAAAACGAAGAGAGAGGAGTCGAGAAAAAGCTGATGCACGATAAATCAATGATGCTTATGTTGAGTGTAGAATACTTACAGTGATCCCTTCACTTTTATGCAGGATGCATAACAGAATTGAAATCTTTTATACTATATGCAAATGCAGACGACAAAATCCGCTCCTAGACATGCAATTATATTAGCGAGTGAAGCACAAGTTTAATTTGACTATATCTATGGTCTAAGTGCGTATTTTACGTGTGATGTGTTGTCCTAAAGAATTACGAGCACAAGCAAATCCTAGAGTGGCTCCAGGAGCCACTAGTGCAAGCCTAGTCTAAAAATCAATCCACACAGCACACGAGGACATGTTTCCACTATTTTTACACATGCGAGAACCCAAACGAGAACCTCTGGAAATAATGCAGAACTAAAAAATAAGAAAAATGAAAAATTGCAAGTCCTCACAATCACTCAAAAAGTTCAAAAATGCAAGCTCCTCAAAATGCCGCAGCTCCTCGTGTTCCTCGCACAAAAACAAATTGAGGTCAGATAGAAGACTACACAAAAATACAAAATGACAGAAAAATATTCATAAGAAACTGGGGGTCAGACTACCCAGGGATGGAAAATCAAGCACTCATAAATTAACTACAAATTATCCTATGCCGTGCCTTCCCGGCAACAGCCATTTTGAAGAGCCACGTAGTACCCTTGTTAATTACATCAAATTGATGATCGTGTCGTTCGTTGTAGTCACGTAAATATGGACTAATCAAAAACCACATTTAACTAATACTCAATTAATCATGAGCGGCAAATTTATTTTACTTAGGCTAGCCCAAGGTCGAACTCAGGGAGGCAGTTGTCTCCCTAGGTAAATTTGAAGCAAATTTCAGAGGTTAGATTTTCAGAAGATTCTTTTTGTTATTTTTCAACAATTTTTATGCAAATTAAAAGAAAGATAATGCAATTTTCAGGCCAGTTTACGAGTTAATTCAGAAAAGTACTCAAAACTAAGTCCAAAAATTATGAAACTTGGCTAGAAGGTGAAATGCAATGTAATTAAGCTGCATTATTTTTTTTTGGATTTTTCTGACGCTATACGAATTTACTATGAATTAAATATGAATGCAAGGTGATTTTTACAAAATTAATTTTGATAAATACCAAATCAAATATTTCTAGATATAAAAATTATCCTAGATAGATCTAGGTATGATGAATCCAAGAAAATTGATAAACCTAAAATTCTACGTGAATTGGACCTATTAAAAATCAATTAAGGATTCCACAATTTAATTTATTCAGACTTCGGAATGCGTGCAAATCAAAGATTTTTGGGCATAATGTAAACCAAATTATCCTAAGTCTAATGTGAATTTTTGATAATTTTTGTAGCAACAGAGAATTTACTATGAATTAAAAAGCATCAAATAGGCAAATTATGGACAATTTCACCAATTTAATTATAATAAAATCCACTTATGTCGCAAAAATAAGAAAAGTGTCACACAAAAGAGGACAAGTTAAGCTACACAATGTAATTTTTAGACTTGAAAAATAATGACAAATGAGTACCTAAATATGTGTACAAAGATAGGGACTAAATTGCAAATATAGAAAATAAATTACTAAAATTTAAACATGCTGACAGGGACTTAAATGCAATTACCTATAATGTGGGGGACATGTATGCAAAATGCCCACAAAACACGTGCTCCTTATGTGATGCTCTTGGCAGGGATTGAAATGTAATTTTCAAAACCTCCAAGGGCCTCAGTGCAAAATGCCCAGACCGCACGTGGAAAACACGTAGGGTCCCAAGCTTAGGAGATGTCGGAGGCTCGGAGGTTGGCTCGGGGGCGCTACCGGCTCGGACATGGCTCGGGCTAGCTTCGGGGACTCCGAGCCTAAAGGTCAGGGAGGAGGCTCAGAGGAGGTGACGTGGCATGCCTGGAACCGTTAGATCGAGCGAAGATCCAACGGTATCTGGAGCTCATTGAAGATGCAACATGGACGATCGAGGGTCGCTGGATCATGCTGGATCCAACGACATCTGGAGCTCAGGGAAGAGGCAACATGGCGTGATGCGGAGCGTGGGATACTCCTGATTTGATGGCTGCGGGTTGATGGCGACGTGGCCCACATGGAACCGTCCAATCAAGGGGATCGGACGGAGCATGTGCTTCGTGCTCAAACGGTCCACCGCCTCCTACAGCGAAGATGGCTGCGCTCCGGCGAAGCTCTCCTGGTTCCGCCTTCTCCTCCCATCATCGGTGAAGCTCACCGGCGGCTCCCAAGTAGCTGGGAAGGATCGTGGATGCATCAGTGATGAATCTGTGATTCATCACTTCAAAAATCAAAAATAGAGCCTTGTTCTCGAGCAAATAGAGGCATATTTTCCTTTATATTGCATAAATAACATTCATGCATGCATCCATAATTCATACATTTTAGTAGTCCATTTACATTTAAATAAGAAGCCAAAAATCCCTTGTAAAATACCCATTCACTAAAATAACCTCTTCTCTATAATATGTATTCCTTAGTTAATAATATAGGAAAAAGGCCAAAAATCCCCCTTGTAAAATAGCCAATATAGCCTGAGAACCCCTGTACACTAGAATGCACATAAAGTCCTCATGCAAACTCCGAATTAGGTCTACTTACTTTTAGAATACTAAACATTGAAAGACCTTTAAAATGAGACTAATTTCATTGAATTTGGAGCTTGTATGAGAAAGTTGGGTTTTTGGGCCACTTTGTATACTACATATGTATATCTATGTATCCTTGTATTTATGACCTCATCTCCGTCTTTGGTCAACATGAAACTTGTAGATCTCATCGAGATCTACAACTTTCATGTTTTGAGTTTTTCCAAATTCGGTCTCCTCTTCTCTCTACACATGCATCTTATTCCAGCCACTCACAGCAGGCCACGTGGCGCTCTCTGGTTGCGCCACGCGGCCCGCCTCCCATCGCCTCATCCGCCTGCGTCCTCAGCCGTTGGATCTCGCTTCAGATCCAACGGCCCAGCCTTTTCCACGCACGCCCCTTGCCTGGACCATCCGATCATCTCCTGCATTGATCTACGCCGCTCCTTCGCGCCTTCACCAGTGCCCACCACGTGGCGCGCTCTCGGCCCATCATCAGCGCGCCTCGATCTCATCCTACCCGCCCACCACGCTCCGATCACCACCGTTGGATCCCAAGATCCAACGGTAGAGACCTCGTCTCCTACCTCCAGGCGCCCCTCTCTCCCACGTCTCTTGCCTTGCGGGAGGGGCGCCCCCTTCCTATTCTTGGATGCACATCAGCCACCCTCTCCCACCGCTGACACCCCCACGACGTCACCCACTCGTCCCTCATCCTCGCCGTCTACCTCACGCTCCACCACTCCCACCAGAGTCGCCCCACGTCGACCACCAACCTCGCCTCGTCACCAGCCAACCCACCACCTTCACCTTATAAATACGTCACCACCGGCAACGTTCACCCCCATCCGCCACTCCAGAGAGCTTCCCTGAGCTCCGACCTACCAGTTGGTGACAGCAATTAGTTGAATCATTGAGCGAAGAAGGGGATTCGACTCCGGCGAGATCCACAGCCGCCACCGCCGTGCTGCAGCCTCCATCCACGAGCTGCGTGAGCTCAGGCCACCTACCGACCTTCGAGCGACGACCTGGAGCTCAAAACTGAGCTCCATTTCCCAGGTAGATCCCTTCATTTCTCCTCCGATCGTCCTTTGTTTTTATCTTCGATTTCTCCGATTTTTATTCGCCTCCACCGGTCACTCTCTCGCTTCCCTTTCATCTCGCTGAGCTTCGCGTCGAAGCTCTCATCCTCGCGACACCATTCACGACGACCGACGACGCACTCCACCAACCATCGACCTCCAGCTCCGCCATTTGGCTGGAGCTCCATCTCCAGATATCCTCCGTCGCCCTTAGGCCTCGCCGACCACCTTCACCTCTTCACACAAGCACGCACGATGCTTCGGCTAGCCTCTGACCCTTGCAGGTACTGCCTTCGCCACTGATCGGAGCTTCATCGGAGACGACTTCGAGCTTCGTCGACAGCAACTCCCGACGGCCCTCTCTCACTTCTGAGGCCACCGGAGCCTTCACCGACCATCCGCGAATCTTCCGCGATCCCTCCGACTCGCCATCGACCTCCACTGACGACGGGAGGGAGGGGCGGAGCAGCAGCCCGATCGCCGGAGCACCGCCTTCTCCTCCACAGGAGGCGGAGGGCCGTCGAGGAAGAAGAGCAGCTGCCGTTCGATCGATCGATCGAACGGCTCTCACATCGCCACGTCGCTCGCCACCGGACTCGCCTTCGACCGTAGGATCATCACTGATCCCACGCCTGGGAGAACGCCACGCGTCTTCACTGCCACCCTTTGGATCGATCTTGATCCAAAGGCCCGCAGCCCGCCACGTCGACGAAGACCGAGCCTCGTCCCCAAGCCTAGGCTCGGACAACCCGAGCCTATTCCGAGCCTCACTCCGGACCTCCAGAGCGCCCGAACCTCGCTCCGAGCCGCCGCAGCCCCCGAACCTAGGCCGCCCACTGAGGAGCACGTGCGGCCTGGGTAAATTGCACCGAGGCCCAGGAGCTTTCCGAAAATTACAACGAGGTCCCTGTGAAGCAGACCCACGTGAGGAGCACGTGCCCTGTGGAGAATTTGCACAAGAGTCCCCCACATTATAGGTAATTGCATTTTAGTCCCTGTCTGCATATTTGTTTATTGTAATTTTAATTTCCTGTATTGCATTTACACCCCTGTGTTTGCACGCATCCCTAGATTGCATTTTACATCATTTTGAAATTTTAAAAAATTGCATTTTGTTGAGAATTTTGTCCTCTGTCTATTGGTACACGTGTCATATTTTTGTAAGTTCATTTGAATTATTAATGAATTAATTGGTGAATTGTTGACATATTTTTCCCAGTGACACCTTTTGATTTATAGTTAATTCTTTGTGCTTCCAAAATTCATCAAAAATTCACAGTAGCTTAAGGACATCATTTTTAACATACCATAAAAATTTCATAGCATTTGCACGCATATCGAGGCCTAAATAAATTGTTAAGTGATTTTCTTAGATTAATTTTAATTAATTCATTTCACAGTGAAATTAAGTTCTATTAATTTTCCTAGGTCCCTTCTCATTAGAGCCACCTAGGATAATTTTAGTTCTTGGAAAAATTGTGTTTTGATATTTATTAAAAATTAAATACTGAAAATCACCCTGTCTGTTCATTTCATTCACAGTAAATTTATTTAGTGTCGAAAAATTCCAAAAAAAAATTAGTATAGGTCATTTTCATCACCATTAATCATCTGTTCAATTTTCATAATTTTTGGACTTCATTTGATATCATAATTAAATTGAACATTAAATTGGCATGCATTGTCTCCATAAGTCTGCATAGAAAATTAAAAAAAGACCAAAAAAATTACTCATCGTAAATCAACACTCGGATCCTTTCTTAAATTCACCTAAGGAGACAGATGCCTCCTTGAGATCGACCTTGGACTTCCACCAAGTAAAAAAATATTGCCGCTTAAAATTAACTTCACATTAATCGATAAGTGGTTTTTGATTAACCCCTCATATCCGACTACAACGAATCACTTTAATTAATTTGGACATTAAATTGACCGAATTAACTAAGGGTGCGGGAGCGTTATCAAAATGGCGCCATTTGATGACCCGCAAAATCGGCCCTTTAATAGTGTGTTTTTAGCACTTCAGTGTGGCGTAGCAGTCGGGCCGAAATGGGTTCATCAAAGAGATCCTCTCATTTAGGTATGTGTATGATAAGTCAAAATGAGAGGATCGTAATTTATTTTACTTGGCAAGAAACCAAGGTCGAACTCAGGGACACGCGCTTTTCTCGTATTAGTTAGATTTTAGTCTGTTTAACTAAGTGTTTGAGTAAGAGACAATATAGGTCAAATCATGCATGAAGGGCAAGGGGACACAATAGTGCATTAAGAATAAACATGCAATTTTTATCATTTTTATCATGCAAATAAATGCCATGAGATGTGATGGAAATATTATGCCCGAAATGAGCATTACTTAAGCCCTAAAATATACGAGTCAATCAGAATCAGGTAATGAAGCAATTTTCATTTATATAGCAAGTAGGCATGAGAAACAAGGAGATCAGGACACTTAGTTACTAAAATAATACACTACTGATCATAGTGTCAAATCTCAAATCGAAGCATGCCATAATAAAGACGATGAGAAGAGCATCAAAATGAAACTGAAATCAACTCAATTGGAGCTACGTAGCTCAAGATATGCAACAATGAAGATAAGGGCATAAATGAAAAGAAACATGAAAAGATACCTACAAAAAGATCCCTGGGAGGGACTAAAATGCAATAATAATAAAGTACGGGGCCTTCCCTGTAAATAATCCATATGCGCGGGGACCTTTTTGTAAATTTGAAGAACTTCGTGGGCGTCTCTGCAAATTTCCCAGAATAGCACGTGTGAAGCACGTGCTATCCAGGCTTGGTGTCAGGCTCGGCAGAGGTTCGGCAGCTTCGGCTTGGCTCGTGCTATCCGAGCCTCCAGGCTTGGTGGCGATCAGGCTTGGCGTGGTCTCTGGGTGTGCCACGTGTATCAGGACCTGGATGCAATTTGTGGAAGGTGCGAGGGCGCCGATGCAAAAAGCCCAGACCCCACGTGCGGGTGGCACGTGAGCTCAGGCTCGGCGGGGGCGAGGGTCGGCGCTGCTTCGGGTGGCCGTAGCAGGTGGCTCGGGCCACGTGGTGGCTCGAGGTTGACTCGGGCGAGGCTCGATCCCACCGAGCCTCCGCGCTCCGGGACGGCGACGTGGCTCCTCTAGGGCCGTTGGATCTCCGCCGTGGGGCGAGATCCAACGGTATCTGCTTCTCCTTCCTCCTCGATAGCTGGCGGCACGATTGGAGCTCCGGCGAAAGGCCTGGAGCTCCGCCGCGCCTCGCCGTGCTCGGTGAAGCTCAGGGAAGAACGCTCGACGTATGGCGATGAAGATCCGAAGTCGAAGAAGCCGCAAGAGCCTCTAGAATGCGCTATCGACGCCTGACTGACGGAGGCGGAGCTCTAGAACCTGGCTCCGCCCAAGGTCCGGCCATTGGTGATGGTTAACCTGCAAGGGGGTTAGGGCGTGCGTGCGTGCGAGATGAGGTGGACGGAGGACTGAGCGGGGCGGAGAAATGAAGTCCTTAGTGTGTTCTCCTCCGCCTCCGGCGGAGGAGAATGCCTGGGATGAGGGAGGTCGTGGTTGAGCAGGAGGGTGATTGGAGATGTGCGCGGGGAAGGTAGATCGATGGTGGATCTAAAGGAGTTGACAGTGGAGCGAGGTAATGTTCGGAGAGGCTGAGAAAATTATGCAAAATAAGAAGAAGATTCAGAGAGGATCAGAGGGCTTACCTGGCCAAAGATGGAGGTCGTGGCCTGGGCTGGGCATCGGAGAAGAAGCCCGGGTCGTCGCACATACTGGTCGGCCGTGCCAGCGAGCTCGGGCGGGGCTTAGAGCCACCGCAGCGCCGCCTGAAGGTCGGCGGGTCTCATCGGGGAAGGAAGTCGTCGTCGCTCGATCCGAGCTCCTCCCCCTGTCACAGGGAGGAGCTGGAGGGCTGGGCCACCACCCCTTGGTTGATGGACAACGGTGAACGGTGGGAGGGGCGGGGTATTTAAAGGGTGAAGTCGGCGGTGCTGATGAATGGCGTCGAGGGTTTAGAGGGAGTTGTGGGTCGTCTGGAAGGTGGTTGTGGGTAGTGGAGATATGCGCGGAGGAGGTGGATGACTGGGCAAGACCTAGAGGCGGTTGGCGAAAGGAGAGGAGGTCGGATGAGGCGGCTAAAATTAGATAGGTGGAGGAGGTTGGTGAGGCGCGGGGCTACGGCGGAGGATGCGGGAGGAGGAAGACGAGGCCTCGGCCGTTGGATCTTGCGATCCAACGGCTGAGAGAAGGGCGCGGAGCGACGATTGAGATAAGATCGGGAGCGGAGCGATCGAAGGGCTGCGCTCACGCCACGTGCCGGTTTGAGAGAGCGGCGCGAACGGAGGGAGCAGATGCGAAGGAGGTTTGATCAGATGGCTGAAAATAAAAGAAAATCTAGCGGCTCAGATTAGAGAATTTAGGCATGATCAGATGGTCTTCAAAGCGCCACGTGGCGCGCTCCTGGTGAGGCGCAAGCGTGCGGTGATGATGGAGGCGGAGGAATGATCAAACGGTCGAGGAGAAGGCGGGTACGTGGAGAGCAGCCAGCCGTTGGATCAAGAGGGCGATCCGACGGTTGGCAATCGATGCGGAAAATACAAGGGAGGCCGGGCCACGTGGCGCCCCCAGATTGGGCCACGTGGCCCAATCAGATTATTGGAAGAGAAATTTTGATTTTTGAGGGCTAATTTGGCCGAATTTGAGAAAACTCAAAACATGAAAGTTGTAGATCTTGATGAGATCTACAAGTTTCATGTTGACCAAAACTAGAGATGAGATCAACTGTACCCTCCAAATTTTTAAGGGTATCTTTAAGTCTAAAAATACCACTGATTTTTGTTTTGCCATTTTTTTGTGGTTTTTAATTTATTTAGGACTCTGTTAATTACAACACTTTAACTGGGTTTTATTAACAAAACTTTAAGCAAGGGGGTTAATTATAGGAAATAAAGATGATGAAACTGAGGTTCATCAATCAGGTAGTCGCCGGAGGGTCTGGATGGGACTGAGGAGGTCCGTTGGCTGGAGACGATGGCTGTCGAGGGTGCTCCGACGAGGCGTCCGGGCAATCAAGGGATGAGTTCCTGCAGGGGGTTAGCTTGATAGTCGAGGCATGCAAAGTGCTCGTGGGGTAAACGGGAGTGCGGAGGGAGGCCTGGAGTGCGGTGAAGGTGTTCGGTGGTGCTGCTCCGCCAAGGTGGCGGAGCTCGGGTCGGTGAAGGTGCGGTGTGTCGTCGAGGTGATCGAAGTTGCACGTGAAGATGCCGGCTCCAAAGCGGAGCTTGTAGGATGGTCCGATAAAGGTGAAGATGAGCTAAGGAGGCGAATAAAATTCGAGAAAAAGAAAGAAAATAAAGAAGAAGATCGGAGGGAAGATGGAGGTATCTACCTGGGGAATGGAGCTCGGATCTGAGCTCGTGGTCGTCGCTCGAATGCCGGTAGAGGTTCCTGAGCTCGTATAGCTCACGAGATGGGTTGTGGCATGGCGGGGCTAGCCGTGGATCTCGCCAGAGAAGAAGCTCGGTCTTCGCTCGATTTCAGACCTAATTTCTGTCACTAATCTGTGGAGTCGAGCTCGGGGTTTCTCTCTGAAGTGGCGGAGGTCGGTGGTCGACGGAGATGGATTATTTATAGGGTGGAAGTGGCAGTGACAGGTGATGGAGGGCGATGTTGGTGGAAGTCGTGGGACGATGTGGAAGCGGGTTATGGTGATCATGGAGGTTGGCGAGGGTTAGGGTAGAGTGGGCTACAAGGTGGAGGTATTAGAGGCCGGAGTGGTTCCCAAAATAGGAAGAGGGCGGCTCACGCGCAAGGTGGGCGACACAGGTGCGGGCCTTGCGGGAGGTAGAAGATGATGCCTCAGCCGTTGGATCTCGCGATCCAACGGCGGAGACTTAGGCGCTACGTGGCGGCTAGGATTTGATCAGAGGGGCGAGATCAAGGGCGCAGGTCGCACCACGTGGTGGGCGGAGGGTGCGGCACTGGCGTGCGGCTGTGATGATGCTTGGGGTTTTGATCGAAGGGTTACGATGGTGCCATGTGGATGACGTAAGTGAGACGTGAAGGGACGGTTGGGATGAAATCTTAAGGATCTGATCGTGTTGTCCATGAGACAACACGTAGCGCGCTAGGACTTAGGCGGAGACGGGGGGCTAAGATGAGATCTGGGCTTTGATCGAAGGGTCCAGATGTCGCAACGAGATGAAGGGCCAAGATTGAGGGTTTCTGGCAAAGATCGGAGGGCTCTTAGAGTAACACGTGCCGGGCTGAGGGCGAGGCGCGAAGGGACGACCCTGATTTGATCTGGGATCAATCGAATGGTTGAGGAGAGCTGCGAAAATGGAAGGCCAGATTGGGAGGGAGATGAAGAGATCGGACGTCGGGGAATGGAGGGCGCGTGGCGTGCAATGGAGCGGGCCGTGTGGTGCAATCAGAGGGTGCCACGTGGCCTGCTCTGAGTGGCTGAAAGAGAAAATGAAATTAGAGAGAGAAGGAGGTCGAATTTGGAAAAACTCAAATCATGAAACATGAAACTTGTAGATCTCATCGAGATCTACAAGTTTCATGGTGACAAAAAACAGAGATGAGGTCAAATAAGATACAAAAATACAAGGGTACACATATACATACATATAGTACACAAAGGAGCCCAGAAACCCGAGTTTTGCATGCGAGCTCTGATTTAAATGAAATTGGAAGGTCTCTGAATGTGTATTAATCTGAAAGTGAGTGGACTTAGATCGGAGGTTGTATGAGGTAGATATTTGCATTCTAAGGTCTGGGGTCTCCAACTGGGTTTGGGATTTTCATTGGGTATTTTTACAAGATAAAAACCGTGCCCCTTTTCCTTGTATTATTAATTAATAATATACACGGTATAGGGTTAGTTTTATTGCTTTTTGGAGGTGGTATAAAATACAAGTAAATAGGTGAATAGTTTACATGTGAATTAGGCTTCTTATTAAATGCAAATATGAATGCTAAAATGCATGTATTATGTATGCCTGCCTGTATGCTAACTATGCAAGATAAAGGGAAATATGCTGCTAAATACTCGGGAACAAGGCTCTATTTTCAACTTTAAGAGTGATGAATCGCAGATTCATCACTATCCGAGCCAAGATTAGGCTTAGATTCCCTCTGCCGCTTCGCCGGAACCCCCCGTGTCATTCCCCCTTGCTTCATATAATCTTAGGTCAAATAACCCCGATCGAAGTGTCCCTCCGAGTCGAAGCCTTCCTCCGCAGATCACAGCGTGAGCACATACACCCCAGGCCATCTTCCATTCACTTCGCCGGAGGTTGTCCAGGCCTCAGCATCCTTCCAGGAGATCCGACCGTTGACGACTTCATCCAAGTCATCCACCCGATGCGGAGGAGCATTGCGAGCTGACCACCGTTGCCCGATCGTCCATCGGAGTCCCGGATCACCGTCGATGCTCTGGTGAACTTCGCCCAGGCGGAGTTCGTCCATCATCTTCCTTTATCGTTGGATCATCGCCTTCGCCCAGATTGCATCATAGCCGCTCATCGCCTGTTCCTGTTAGGCCGTAAGATCTAACATCTAATGGACCCCGTATGCCCATGTTCGCCATCCATCCAGGACCGTTGGATTCGCCAGCTGTCAGCGCCAGAGCTGCACGTCCCCAAACAGTCAGAGCGCGCCACCTGTCACCCTACGTGAGTTGCACGAGCCGCCTGGGTAATTTGCTCCGCTTCCCCTGCAGTTATTTCCTTTTATTATTCAGTCTGTAAAAAAAAGTACACAATAGGGTAATTTGCATTTTTAATCCTGCAATTTTTCATATTTGCATTTAGTCCTTCCTGAATGGTCGCATGTGCATCGTCGTGTGTATTGATGGGATATTTGCATGTATAACCCTGGATTTAGTGGATGTTATGCTTTGATGTTTTAGTTTTAGTATTTGCATCCATACCCTTGTGCGTGCTGATATTTGACATGTGCTAAAATGTGTGCAAAAATTGCAATAGGGCCCCTATAATTTCTACGCTTATTATTATTTAGCTTTTGGAATTTGTTTTTCTTGCAAGTTAGTCTCCGTGTGCTGTGCCTTTTGGGTTTGATTTAATAAATAGCAAACTTGTCCAAAATTTATGAAATTTTGACACATGGCTCCTGCCATGTTGTAGGAATTTCTTTAAATTTTTGGGTTTATTTTGTTTCCTTTTAGTATTTCAAAAATTTCAAAAACCTCAAAATAGCTACTGTTTGTTTTTTTAAAATACTTTAAAAATATTAAAAACCCTCTAAAAAATCTAAAAAAATAATGATGGTTTGTTTTGAGTCGCTTTTGCTTCAGTCAAAGATTTGTCGCATTTGCATTTATAAAACTCATGAAAATTGAAAAACATTAAAAATCTTATAAAAATCATTAAAAATTCAGAAAAAAAATAAAAAAATATGTTTTCTTCTTATGTAGTTAGCCTTTAGCTTGTAGTTCATCATAAAATTTCTTCTCGAATTTTATAAGCATTTTAAGTATTCTTAAATTGCCTTTAGATTCGAGGTGTACACTGTTTAGTATTTTTGGTCTTGTTGTATTTTTAGAAAATTAACTAAAATCAGAAAAATTCAAGAAAATTAACAAAAACATCTGTGAAACCTAAAAATATTTTTATTCGAATTTTCTGAGCATTTTTTAGGATTGTTAAATACTTGTTGGTTTGTGAGTTTGAGAGTGTTTTAATACTTTTTCCTTATTAAAAATTCCAAAAAATTTTGAAAAATCTAAAATACATAAAAAATATTTGCTTTTTGGATTTCTGACTACTTCGTAGCCTAGGCATACCGTGCTCCTTGTGTTCGACCCAGGTAGCTATACCAGGTAAAATAAATTAGTGAGACCTCTTTTTGTACTTAATTGCTTGATTGTCGTGTTTGGTGGTCTTCCTTTTCTTGATTGACTTAGCCTCGCGGTTCGGGTCGCAACGACCTTATTTACACCTTAACCCGAGTAGCTGAGGTGTGTCATCAGAATGGCGCCGTTGCCGGGGAGCACGGCTAAGTAGTCGGTTTTTCCCTTTCTTTTTCAGCTTTTATTTTTACTTTTATTTTTCTTCTGCATTTATTTCCATTCCATTCCATTTTATTTTATAATGACTGTGGATTGACACATTTTCTATTTTTTACTTTTTTTCCGAGGGCCCGACTATCGAGGGCGGGTTTCTTCGAAGAGCCGAGGCGCCCGTGGGACTTGGAGGCGGCTCGTTTCTGCATCGAGCCACAGGAGAGAGTAGGAGAGACGGAGAAAGAGTGTGGGGAGACGTATTGTAGTTTAGCTAGTTTAGATTTCATTGTCTGCATGACTATTATTGTAATAATACAGGACAGAGACTCTCAGACTTTGGTGAATGCTTCGGGGTCTCTTTCGTCGAGCATCGGTGTGCTCAGGGGACCTCACTACGGTTTTTCACCGGTTTTGATTTTTCACCTATTTATTTACTGCTTATCTGATTTTCGAAGGATTTAGCCCTTAGACTTAGGAGTTTTTGGTGACTGTGATGTAATCCCCTCATTGTATGGTTTGGATGAGCGAGAGAGTGACCCGCACACTAGGCTAGAGCCATATCTGATTTCTTGATAGACTACCGGCTTTTTTATACAAGACATACTGTTGGGAGTATTGGATTCCTATCATCTCGCTTAATCGCTCTGAAAGATTGTCTTATCACCTAATAAAATTGACAAGATAACTGACCGAGCCTTTACAGTCTTTAGGTCCGCGTCGAGTAGGTGAATCGGGGGTTTGCTTTCTAATCTTGTGTGTTTCCAGATCTCATCCGCATTCACTCGCCACATCAATATGATGGGCAGGAGATCCCTTAGGCAGCCTCTGGTTGCACCGCTTTATAGCACTCCAGCTCGCTCATCTAGGTTGGTTCGTGAGAGCCAAGACCCGCTCTCCGAAGCCAAGTTTGATTCCGCCCTGTTCCCCTCGACCACCCTTCTTCCAGTCATGAGGTACCCGAGCAGAGACCGCAGCAGACATCAGATGATTTATCGGCACCTGAGTTTGGGTCTTTTGCCTTTGCAGAGACCATGTCCAACAGCGAGGAGCGCACCGATGGACCCCGTGGGATAGAGACATACGTATTGGATCAGAGTGACATCAACTCTACCCTGTTAGCCTCTCTGAAGACCATGCAACATCAGATCAGAAACCAGGGAGCTTTCATAATGGATATGCGCCGAGAGATGGAGCAGTTGAGAGCCGCTGGAGAGGATCACAGAGCCGGAGGAGGAGGAGGAGATATTCCTGATGATAGAGAGCCTGAGGAGCCAGCACAACCAGCACCACCAGCACGATCGATGAGGGAGTTGCACAACCCTAGTGCAACTCTCACCCACAGATGGATAGTGCTGCCAACCATTATGGGGGACCTCAAGTTCCCACCTCAGACGATTCAGCTTCTTCCCTGCTTCCATGGGCTCGCCACAGAGGAGCCACACCTCCATCTCCAGGAGTTTCAGATGAGCTACAGTACTGTCCATGATCGCCATGTGGACGAGGATACCATTCGGATGATGGCCTTCCCTTTCTCCCTCGTAGACAGAGGAGCTAACTGGCTGAAGCACCTAGGGAGATTTGTTACTGCGTGGGAATAACTCCGAATCGATTACTTGACAAGTACTATCCACTCGGTCGGACCAATGCAGCCAGGGCCCTGATCAGCAACTTTTCCATGCTCCCCAGACCGGTGACCACACCATGATATATCCAAGCCCAACCTTGTCCAGAGTTTCTTCTATGGGCTTACAGCGGTGTTGCAGGGGCTAGTCAATGCATCCTGTGGGGATCCTACTTCGCCAAGGATGAGGATCAGGTCTGGGCCATCTACGAGGAGATGGCCGAGAACTACACGGTGATGTCCCAGACCCAATTGTACACTCAGGGGAAGCCCAACCCACCAATCGTGTCCTATCAAAGGATAGCATGAGTTGATGCCGGTCCTTCTACATCTTTAGCAACCACAGCGCAGGCAGAGTCGACAACCGCTGATATGTGGATTATCAGCGAGAAGTTGGACCGGATAGAGTTGATAGAGAAGAAGCAGTTCTAGGGCATGTCGCAGATCGATCAGATGGCACAGACACTGAGTAACCTGAAGAACCAGATCATGTGTCTCCAAGAGGTACAAACGACTTCTCAGTCCCGTCTCAGGTCACGGGCAGATCCCAGCAGTAGCAGCAGCTCGTCCCAGCACTCCTACCAGCCCAGACAGGTTCACCATGTTCAGGAGGAGTCATACCAGTAGTCGTAACAGTACTACCAACCACCACCATCTCATGATATGGGTGCTAATTGAATTGAATCATTCGAATTCAATTAGGATTCATTTGATAAAAATTCAGAAAAAGTTTGATTCGAAATCAAATGATTGAATTTGAATTCAACTTGTGGATTCGATTCCTAAATGAATCGAATCTGAATTCACTTAGATTCGTTCGATAACAATTCGATCTGATTCGATATACATACATATATATGATATAGTATGAGGCATTATATATATATATATATGTAGTATATATATTATAAAATTCCCACAAATGATACACATTTTAATTTAGTAATTAATATTTTTCATGATCTTATTATGAACATTCCATTTTTGATATGCAAATTTCAAAATCCCCATATCCCCCTTTAACTCCCCCAAATTTTCTCTCCCATCGTCAATCATGAGAAAAAGCCTTAAATTTTACATCTGCTTCCAACATCGTCGGCTGAAATTGTCGCTCTTGTGTGTGCTCCAACGTCATCCTCTCCAACCTCCCATAGCCCACTCCATCACCGACTCTAGCCTCATGCAATCCCACTCCTGATCGCTCTCTCTAATGCTACCAACCTCCGTCTCCTGCTTGTCCTCTCCAACGTTGCCGACTCCAACCTCCCAAAGCTCGCTCCTGCTCGATCCTGCCGTCAACGGTGCCACCCTCTCAGTCGTAAAACCCACCACCAGATCGTGCTCTCCCCATATCGTGCTCTCCCCCAATATCAACAACGACACTGGTTCTTGACTCACCAATGTCGCAACATCTCTCCTTCACTCCTGCAGCAGTTGATATCGCCACATGGACCATCAACATTGGTTTAGAAAAATCTTTGCAGATCAAGTTCAAAGAACTCTATTCTATCAAGTATACGATCTTAGTTTTTTTCTCAATATCCATGACATGTTATGTCCATTAATCTAATTATAAGAAGTAAACATGTATAACTTAATCTAGTTAGTGCATTCAAGGGAGACAAATGGGAATACTCCCTAACACAAAATTGATAGAGATGTTCAAATCCAGATAGATACAAGCAATTCGAATTTTTTCACCAAAATAATAAAATGAGCAGACTAAAATATAGTTTGGACAGTACCGATTTCAACAAATTTTCAGTGACATCTATTTAAACTATAAATCTAGTGTAGGGGCTAAAATTCATACCTTTAATGGGAAATGGCTATCTACAAACTTATTGATGCAAAAAAATGAATTATGTACTCTATTTTTTATTCTTCTTCATGTGCTTTTGCAAGTAGGGGTGGAGGAATTCCCCAAAAAATACCATTTCTAAATTATCTTGATGATGATGAACAACTTATTTTTATCAAGACAAATAATCGAATGAAGCGATCCCTATTGGTAGAAGAAGATTTATAGCGAGAAAAGGTAGCATGATTTCAAGGAATCAAGGTCATAAACGTAAAGATGAACCAATTTTAATCATGACTCATAGCTCATTCTCTTCACCGTTGTGCATCTTCTATAGGCAACCTAGCTTAGTTGGAATGGCACCAATGAATTGGTTAGTTCCGTTTCTAAGTATTGTGGGGAATCGTGAAAATAATTCGATATGAAATGAATCGAATTTGAATATTCGAAACTCCAAACGAACTGAATTTGAATTTAGATTAGAAATTCGTTTAAAATTCGATTCGAATTCGGATTCGAAAATTTTATAATGGATTGAATTTGAATCTAGGTGGATTTGAATATGTTCGATTCGATTAGCACCCCTATCTCAGGACACTCAGATGGTGGTCTACCCGTTGGATCAGCCCCTGGCAGTCCTTCCCCCACCCACTTACGAGCAGGAGCTATTGATGGATGCCAACGGGATCTGGTATGGCCGACCTCTGCCTGGGATCTGATGAGACCATCTTGGATTCCGTTGGTCGATCGGAGGTACCAGCTCCCAGCAGCAGCCTTCGATTTAGAGTGGCCAGTACGGCCAGCAACTAGGGATGAAAACGATTACAAATGTATTTGTATCCGTTCGTATTCGCATTCGTCAAATAGAGGATATGGATGTCATTTTCTTGTATCTGGCGAATACGAATGCGAATACAAATGCAAATGTCCAATATTCATCGAATACGAATACGAATATGAATATAATATCCTCAATTTTTACGAATACGAATGTTGAAAATTTTGAGGATATCAATACGAATATTCGTTTTTTGAAGGATACGAATACGAATACGAATATGAATATGAATGTTCAAATTCCGGATGATACCAATACTTACATCATATACAAATAAGTATTTGGTAAGCTTTCTTTTATTATTAGTTATATCTTTACATTTTATTTTATTATTTAGTTATTTTTTATGTAAATATTCAATGTTAAAATATTTAATATACTTTTTATACAATTATGAACCTAAAATGTTTATACCTTTTAACTAAATTTGGACATGTATAACATTTGTATATTAATTCGTATTTGTTTGTCAAATATCCGTATCCGAATTACCAATATTAATTTTTCATTCGTATTCGTATTTTGAGGATATGATTTTACATTTTACACATTCGTATGATATTCATATTCGTATTCATATCTGGATTTTAAAAAGGATGAGGATATGGTAACACCTATATTCATATCTGTATCCGACTGTTTTCATCCCTACCAGCAGCGAGAGCAGCCCCAGTTCCCACAGCACCAGCCACATCCCCAGCCACAGTATCAGCAACATGGTCCTCGTCCCTATCAGCAGGGACAGTCTTGGAGGCAGCAGCAACAACCTCAGTAGTTTCATTCTCAGCAGCAGTATCCCTCTCTCTCAGTCATAGCAGCCTCAGTTGCAGAGAGGCCACCCGTCAGGTTCTCATGGGCCCGCCTATGAGAACGCCGCCTTGGATGATCTAGCCTGCCTCATGTTCGAGCAGCAGGCCACCTTTAGATGGGAGATGGACGAGTTCAGATAGGAGATGAGAGAGATTGTGAGAGGGAAGGATGCCATTCCTGCACAGATTGTGCCGAACCCGAACAACCTGAAGAGGAAGTCTGAGCAGCTAGAGTTTACAAAGGTTACCACTCCTAGTGATTCACTTGGTGATGTTTCTGCATATCATTTTGATGCTGACTTTGTTACACTTAGGAGCGGTAGGATGCCAGCCGACGGCGCCTTATCTGAGCGACGACCACATGCAGATCCTGGAGCGCCAGATGAGGAGGAGAGTGGTGTTGATGCCGCTCATGATGATGATGATGATGATGATGATGATGATGATGATGATGATGATGGTGGTGGTGGTGCTGACGTCACCACGGATGTTGATCCAGCCGATGGTACTGAGGTCGTCATTTCACTAGATTCAATAGGAGGTGGTGCTGATGCCACAAGATTCGATGCTGAGCCAGAGCGTGGTACTAATACCGCGAATCCAGATGTCGTAGATGGTACTAAGGCCACCATTTCTATTCCTGTTACATTTCCGTCACTTTCTGTATCTCAGGACGATTCTAGAAATAAATGAAAGGGTTCTTCATTTGTGAGTCCATCTGGTTTGCTTGGAGATGCTTGTATGGATTCTATCTTGTCACAACAGCAGCGACTTGATCATAGCCCTCCATCTGAGGAGGGCACGGCCATCCCCTTTCCCCAAGCACTCTGCTTGTCTATGGGGACCAAAAAAGAAAATCCAAAAAAATCCCATCAGCTAGAGTTTAGCCAACAGATGATAGATAGATTCCAGATACAGCTGACTCTACAGGAGGCCTTAGAGCACATCCCCCCCTTTCAGAGGAACCTTAGAGAGAGGACCACCATTCGCAGGAAGAGGAGGAACCACCACTCAAAGATCCATGTGCTCACTCACGCCACCTGCTTCGCCATCTAGAACCGTCTACCAGCCAAGAGGCTAGATGTAGAAGCTCCCTATGTCAGATGCCACATACATGAGCAGAGGTTCGATCGGACTCTATTAGACAACGGTTCTTTTACCTACTTCCGGCAACCTTACTCAGCCGCTTCGAGTTTGTCCCTCTTACACAGAGCAGGACTGTCCTTCAGTTTGCTGATCGATCTGTCAAGAGGCCGAAGGGGTTACTGAAGAATGTGGTCGTCACAATTCATGGCCTACAATTCCCCATGGACTTCGTAGTGTTGGACATGGAGATCCCTGAGTCTATGACCGATACCTCCATCATTTTAGGATGCTCGTTCTTGGCTACAGCCAAGGCAGTGTCCGACCATGATAGCGGGAAGGTATACTTTCGCGTTGAGGGCGAGAGTATACAAATAGAGACGATCGATGAGACTAGAGCATGAGATTCAGCTTGCTCAGAGCCGCTTACAGATTCAGAGTAGATGGCAGAGGCAGAGCGAGACATCCACCAGGAGTGTGATTTGTTATCATAGACGATGAGGCAGTTTGGGCAGACCCTGTTTTACGAGCCATCCTCTCAAATTCAGACCCCGTTGATGCACATATTCCAGTAGAGGAGAGCTTGGAGAGCGCATTCCTGGTAGATGACACCTTTGAGGCAGCAGACCATGTTCCCGATAGCGAGGCAGTTGGTTTGTTGTTTGATTAAGATTCAGATCCCTCGGAGTCAAACATTGATTAGGCAGAGTTCGATGATATGATTCCGTGTCTGATTTCCACAGAGCCAGCAGCTAGGGTGGAGACCAAGCCGATTCAGAGTACAGAGACACCAACAGAGCAGTCTTCACTAGATCTTTAGGTTCAGCGAGAGTTCTCCCACACGGATTTGGTTGCATGCACTCATACCTTTCTTAGACTAGATCCGCCAGCTCCCAGTTGTCCAAAGCAGAAGACCTTGCCGCAGTCGCTGAAGTATAAGTTCCTTGCAGGCGAGCATGAGATGCACCCACTCATTATCTCAGCAGATTTGACTGGAGAGCAAGAATCTCGTTTGATTGAGGTTCTTGAAAAGAACCGTAAGGCGATAAGATGGAGCGTAGCCGATCTCCATGAGATAATTCCGGCCCTGTAATCCAACCATATCTATCTCAAAGAGGATGCCAAGTCGTCGCGTGAATTCCAACGGCAGCTGAACCCGAATCTTCGAGAGGTTCTCATGAAGGAAATCTCGAAATGGTGGAGCGCAAATTTTATCTACCCCATCTCCTACTTCAAGTGGGTCAGTCCGTTACATGTGGTGCCCAATAAGACGAGCATCACTATTGTTATGAGTGAGTCTGGAGAGGATATCACTACCCGAATACCCACTTCTTGGAGGGTCGTGTGGACTACAGACGATTGAACTAGGCCCACCAAGAAGGATCATTTCCCGCTGCCTTTTATTGATCAGATTATAGAGAGGCTAGCTGGGAAGAGTCATTACTGCTTTCTTGACGGGTACTTCGATACAATCAGGTGGCCATTGCGCTTGAGGACCAGGACAAGACCACATTCACCTGTCCCTTTGGGATGTATGCTTTCATACGCATGCCCTTTGGTATATGCAACGCTCCGGCGACATTCCAGAGGTGCATGTTTTCTATCTTTTCGGACATGGGGGGTGAGTGCGTGGAGGTCTTCATGGATGATTTTTCGGTCTACGGTGATGGGTTTGATGCTTGTCTTGAGTGCCTAGACCGCGTCCTTCAGCAATGCATCGAGGTCAACCTTGTGTTATCATGGGAGAAGAGTCACTTCATGGTGACTCAAGGTACGGTGCTTGGTCATATCATCTCCAACATGGGCATGAAGGTTGATCCGACCAAGGTGGATATCATTAGAAAACTCGATCCACTGTCCAATCTGCGACAGTTACAGTCTTTTCTGGGGCACATCGGTTTCTATCGACTATTCATTCATAATTTCAGTAGGATTGCCCGACCGTTGATTGATTTGCTGACCAAAGATACCAAGTTCATAGTCGATGATAAGTATCTTACGCCATTTGAGACTCTCAAGAGTTTAGTTGTTGAGGCTCCTGTCCTCCGGCCGCTTGATTGGTCTCTCCCATTCAAGATCATGACGGATGCCTCCGATTTTTCCGTGGGGGCAGTGCTGGGACAGAGGAGGGATGGAGCACCCTTTGCCATTCACTACGCTAGCCGTACATTGCATGCCACACAATAGAACTACACCGTCGCTGAGAAGGAGATGCTAGCCGTAGTCTTTGCCCTAGATAAGTTCATATCATACATCATTGGATCTAGGGTGACCATTTTTACAGATCACACCGCCATCAGGTACCTCATGCAAAGAAGGACGCCAAAGCGAGACTTACTAGATGGATCCTTCTACTCCAGGAGTTTTATATTGAGATTAAGGATAAGCTTGGAGTCAAGAATGTGGTGGCGGATTATCGCTCTCGATTAGAGCATCTTGAGGATTCTGAGCATATTAATCCTATTATAGAGACCTTCCCAGATGAGGCGATCCTTGCTATCGCCTCGCTCCCATGGTACGCCAACATTGTGAACTATCTTGTTGCCAAGAAAGTTCCACAAGGTTGGCCCTGGTAGAGACTTAAGACCTTCCTAGCGAAGGCCAAGTCTTACCATTGGGAGCATCCGATCCTTTACCATGAAGGAGGGGATAGTGTCTGGCGACGGTGTATTCCTCAGGAGGAGCACTATAGCGTCTTCACCTACTGCCACAAGCTGGAGGCAGGAGGACATCACTCTGGGAGAAGAACGACACAGAAAGTGCTTCAATCCAGCCTATGGTGGCCTACTCTATTCAAGGATTCTAATGAATTCGTGAAGAGGTGTACTGACTGTCATAGGATGGGCACTTATGGACAACGTGATATGATGTCGATGCAACCCATTCATTTCTGTGAGGTTTTTGATGCATGGGGCATCGATTTCATGGGTTCATTCCCTAAGAGTTAGGGATTCGAGTACATTCTGTTGGCCGTTGACTATGTGTCGTTGGGTTGAGGCCAGACCAGCCCGAACTAAAGATGTTAGGACTGTATGCAGATTTTTGAGGAAGAACATCATTTGACGGTTCGGGGTACCTCGAGTGTTGATATCTGACAGGGTTCTCATTTTGTCAATAACAAGGTAAAGGCCCTTGCTAGCGAGTTCTGCATTGATCATCGAGTAGCCACTCTATACCACCCTCAGACCAATGGTCTTGCTGAAGTGTCGAATAGGGAGATCAAGACTATATTGCAAAAGGTCGTCCGCCCTGATCGAAAGGATTGGTCACAGCTTTTGGACTCGGTCTTGTGGGCATATCGGACGTCCTTCAAGACTCCTTTGGGTACATCTCCCTTTCGCCTTGTTTATGGCAAGCCCTTCTATTTACCTATTGACTTAGGCATAAGTCACTTTGGGATGTCACAGATATACTTGTGGATCCAGTGAGTATAGGAGATCAGAGGAGGACAGAATTGGCAGCCCTAGAGGAGCATAATGAATGATTAATCCCTCGGAGATCTGAAATTTTCCAGCTAATAGCCTTGCGATTTATTCGTAGAACCTCAAGAAGATGAGATTCTTGTTCTTGAGTCAAATGGGAATTGATGATTACATGAAACATATTCGACTCCCCGCAATGAAGGTGTACTTCATGTTTGTTGGAAGCTTCTTGAGCTCTAGTGGAATCTATAATTTCTCAGTGGTAACCTCATGAATTGTACAGGACATTGGTGGGGTTAAATTTGTCAACTGAACTCTGTCCACCTTTGACTTTGTAATATATAAATCTATTGATGCACAAAAACTCTCAATGATGGAATCTTGCTTAATGAAGTCTGTAATAATCTCCTCTACCTCTGCTATGGACAGAAGGTGATCACTTAATTCATTTGGCAGATTATCACAAATCTCATCTTTTAAAACAGAGGGGGAGTTGAATGTGCTATACACTCCTTCCTCAACAGAAACAAATCCATGGGTCTCAATGTCATCCATAAAAAGATTGGTGTCTCGGATCTCTGCAAGAAAATCACAGTCTTCCATCTACTTTGTAGGTACACTCTCATCTGCTGTAGATTCTGAAGCTTTCGCCACTTGAATCATCTGAATCAATACCTTGTCGTTATTCAAGCGAAAGGTAACATATTTTCTGCCATAATCCACCACTGCTTCGGCTATTCAGATGAACGATCGTCCAAACATTATTGAGATATGTCCATATCTAATACAACTGCATTCTCTGAACGGTGATGATGACATCTTATAAAATTCCTCAGGGCTGCTTAATTGAAGTATCCGTAAACCGTCGAATCATCCTTGTAGATTTGACTTGTCTGATGAATCCCCATTCATCACTCTTTATTCTTTTATTTTAGCTAAATATCTGGGTAAAATATCGTGTATATAGTTGTAAATACCATAAGGTACCAATAAGCATGCATTTGTTAATAATCAATAATTAGCATGTATTTATGTAAAAATAAAAGAATAAAGAAAAAAAGAAAAAGAGGGAAATATTTAGAATAAATATTGAGTGACCTGAACCCAAGAGAGGGTCCAAACTGAACCTGATCGTCAAATAAAATAAGTAGAGAGAGATAGTGCTACTCTACCCTGTACACATTCCCTTCTATGAATATATATATATCATTATTTTATTTTCATAAAAATAGTAATAAAATGGTATTTTAACCTCTTGTATATATTCCTCAAAAAAAATTACAAGAATAAAAACTAAAAAATTAATTTCTCTCTTGCACCTTGTACAAAACACATGTATACATGTATCATACACTTATTTATTATACACTTGTAAATAACTCATAAAAATAAAATAAAAAATATTTTATACTCAAAATTTTATGTTGTAAATAAATAAATATAAAATTGGGGTATTTATACAAAAATAAGAAAATAAAAATAAAAATAAATAAGTATTTTATACATGTATATATTATAATATAATGTATATACCTTAATTTATTTTTCATAAAAATAAATAAAAGTCTTTGAAAAATAGTTGGAAAAATAATAAACATTTTTCATGTTGAACATATTTTAAAATAAAATTATTTTCTATTTTTAAATTATTTTACAAATAATTTCGATCTAGGTATTTTCTGATTTGTCCAAGAGGATTGTTGACCCCGGACTCCCCCTCCCAGACCATTCTTCGCACGGATACGAGTTTCGCTCCATCTTCTCAAAATTTTCCCACTCAAATCTGACAGTCTCCTACCCCTATTTCACCGCCCGCTTCTTCCCCATGGATCAGTGAATCTCGTAGATCCCTAGGGAGTGGCAGATCACTCTTGGAGTGCGCGCTCCACCCGATTCTTTCCATCCACCTGGGAACGCATATCAATTCTTCATCTCTTTACCCAAAATAGCAGCTCGCGTCGCACACTCTCCCTCTTCCCTTGACTCCTTCCCCTTGGTGACAACATTTGGAGGGACCCTTTGGTGGTCGAAGAGAGTCGTTGCCGCCAACGCTCAAGCTTCGTGGCCGGAGATCTGCCGCGATGAACCTCTCCCGCCTTCCGCAACGAGGTTGAGGTGAAGAACCAGTCCGACGTCATCCCATGGAGCTAAGGATTTAGTTGAGACTTTCAGGTAGCATCCATTTTAATCCTAGTTCCGTTTATCTCGATTCCTTCATCCACCGCTCCGCCAGCTCTGACCAGCCGGTCAGAGTTTCACCAGCTACGTCTATCCGCTCCGATCGACTCATCTGATCATTGTCACCCCTCTCCCGTGACCTGATCACCCGAGTCTTGCCTATCCGAGCTAACATTAGGCTTAGGTTCCCTCTGCCGCTTCGTCGGAACCCCCCTTCATCATTCCCCTTCCCTTCACGTAATCTTAGGTCAAATAACTCTGACCAGAGTGTCCCTCCGAGTGGAAGCCTTCCTCCGCAGGTCACAGCGTGCGCAGATACAACCCAGGCCGCCTTCCATTCACTTCGCCGGAGGTCGTCCAGGCCTCAGCACCCTTCCAGGAGATCGGACCGTTGACGACTTCATCCGACTCATCCACCCGGCGTGGAGGAGAATTGCAAGCCAACCACCGTTGCCCGATCATCCATCGGAGTCCCAGATCACCGTCGGTGCTCCGGTGAACTTTACCCCGGTGGAGTTCGTCCAGCATCTTCCTCTGCCATTGGATCATTGCCTTCGCCCAGATCACATCATAGCCGTCCATCGCCTGCGCCTGTCAGGTCGTTACATCTGACATCTAACGGTCCCCGTACACCCACGTTCGCCATCCAGCCAGGACCGTTGCATTCTCCAACTGTCAGCGCTAGAGCCGCATGTCGCCATCGAGTCAAAGCGTGCCACATGTCACCCCACGTGAGTCGTACGAGCCGCCTGGGTAATTTGCTCTACTTCCCCTGTAGTTATTTCCCTTTATTATTTAGTCTGTAAAATAAAAAGTATACATTAGGGTAATTTGCACTTTTGATCCTGTAGTTTTTCATATTTGCATTTTAGTCTTTCCTGATTGGTAACACGTGCATCGTCACGTATATTGATGGGATATTTGCATGTATGACACTGGATTTAGTGGATATTATGCTTTGATGTTTTAGTTTTAGTATTTGTATCCATACCCTTGTGCGTGCTGATATTGGACATGTGCTAAAATGTGTGCAAAAATTGTAGTAGGGCCCCTACAGTTTCTACGCTTGTTATTATTTAGCCCCTGGAATTTGTTTTTCTTACTAGTTAGTCCCTGTGTCCTGTGCCTTTTGGGTTTGATTTAATAAATAGCAAACTTTATCCAAAATTTATGAAATTTCGATACATGGCTCCTGCCATGGTGTAGGAATTTCTGTAAATTTTTAAGTTTATTTACTTTGTTTCCATTTAGTATTTTCAAAAATTCAAAAACCTCAAAAATAGCTATTGTTTGTTTTTTAAAATCATCTAAAAATATTAAAAACCCTCTAAAAAATCTAAAAAAAGTAATGATTGTTTGTTTTGAGTCTCTTTTGCTTTTGTCCAGGTTTTGTCGCATTTGCATTTATAAAACTCATAAAAATTGAAAAACATTAAAAATCTTATAAAAATCATGAAAAATTCATAAAAAAAATCAAAAAATTGTTTTTCTTCTTCTGTAGTTAGCCTACCTTGTAGTTCATCATAAAATTGTTGCTCGAATTTTATAGGCATTTTAAGTATTTTTAAATTGCCTTAAGATTCGAGCTGTACACTATTTAGTATTTTTGGTCTTGTTACATTTTTAGAAAATTAACTAAAAATCATAAAAATTCAAGAAAATTAACAGAAACATATGAATATTCCCAAAATCCAAAAATATTTTTATTTAAATTTTCTGAGCATTTTTGATGTGTTAAATAATTGTTGATTTGTGAGTTTGTGGGTGTTTTTAAACTTTTTCCTTATTAAAAATTCCAAAAAAAATGAAAAACCTAAAATCCACCAAAAATATTTGCCTTTTGGATTTCTGACTACTTCGTAGCCTAGGCATACCGTGCTCCTTATGTTCGACCCTGGTAGCTATACCAGGTAAAATAAATTAGCGCGACTGCTTTTTGTGCTTGATTCCTTGATTTTCGTGTTCAGTGGTCTTCCTTTTTCTTGATTGACTTAGCCTCGCGGTTCGGGTCGCAACGACCTTATTTATGCCTTAACCCAAGTAGCTGAGGCGTGTCATCATTGTCCCAACCCAAATTCCTTCAGTAATGTAGTAGGCAGCATATTTATTGATGATCCACTATCAAGAAGAGTTCGATCGAACTCTTTTATCAAATAACGTGCATCTGATGAGAGGCGCTCCACTGTCTTTCTTTTTGCCCGAGAGATTGCTGATTGTATTTACGGTTTCTGTCATCAAGATATACTTCACGTTTCGTTGTCTGGCTCAAAGTGGCTATTTCTTGGAAGTACGTACCTCTTTAAGGCCCTTTTTGATATATGACATTTACTCAAGAACAAGATTTTGAATAATTTGCACAATATCCGATCTGACAAAGGTCTTTTCAAATTTTATTTTTTTGGATTTTTCTAAAGTGTCTGGAAAAGGAATATATAGACCTAAATACATAAATATTGTTCCTTATTTACATCACCAAGATCTATGCCCACATCATGCTGAATAACTGGATGGCAAAAAAATTAAAGTTGCATCCCTCTGAAATGGCGGGCATCCTAAAATAGCAAATGGGACTCCTTTGGTTGGCTTCGAGTTGGTTGTAGGTGCTGGCTTCTCTATCGCTCGGTGGCTGGTGCTTCGGTTGTTGCTGTCCTTTTTTTGTTATTTTTTTGGCTTTTTCATTTTGTGGAATTTTTCAAATGCTTCTCCTTCCTCTTCCTCCTCACCCAATCCTGTTGTTGGCTTGACTGATGTCGAAGAAGAGGACAATACTCCTGTGGAAGCTTTGTTCTTACCCTTCATTGTTGCAGATGGCTGCAACGTCCTACCACTCCTGAGAGTAACAACATTAGATAAAAATAAAATTTGTACCTTTGACTCTGTAGGGTAGGACGAGACATCACGAACTACATGCTCACGCTTTCTGAAATTGTTAGGGTTAGCTTCCACCTATGCCAGGATTGGGGTATTAGTAGCGATGAGGTTATCCAAATTCTAGCTCATATCTGTAAGGCTCTTGACAAGCTGGGCCAAGTAGTCGTGGACAGGGTTCACAGGAGGTGCCTCTAATGGTTTAGCATGTTGACCACGCTGAGGTCGAGTGGTGTTGAGGCTGCTGATAAGACTTTTGCTGAGAATACCAAGAAGGAGAATGGTATTGTTGATGCTGAGGAGGAGGATGCTGATATGGCACAACTGCGTACTACTGGTGGTGTTGGTATTGTTGGTACTGTAGTTGTTGGTATTGATTATGTCTCCGCCCTGCTGCTATGGCTGAGACTGTTGGTGGTGAGGCTGATTGCCACCATGTACAAATATCCCTCCTTGGTGTTGAGGGAATGGACGAGAATTTGCAGGCTAGCCTTGTTGAGGTCTTCCAGGACTGACCAGCTTTACATCATTTGACCAAACTCCATTCACATTATGAATGAGAGTCCGTGGAGGGGATTATGGATCAGGAAGAATCTAGGGCTCTAGTTGGTATACGAATAGCTACTGCTGCGAATGCGGAGGCGATGAAGGCTTTGGGGCTTGCACGTAACATATGTGTTGAACTGCTGGCTGCAACTGACTAGACTGAGGGGGTTGGGGCGATGTTGGTTCCTTTGTCTCAACAAGAGTGACGGTCGATGCAGATACAGAATTGCAAGAGATGATTGTACTTACCAGAAGCTCCAGCTATTTGGTAATATTATCAAGTTTGTCTAGGTGTTGAGTCCTATGTTCAATCACCACGAGCTTCTCAAGATCTTGTGATCATTTTTCAATTATATCCACCTTGGACAAGTGGCTCCTAATAATGCTCAAGTTTGAGCTCTCATCCATGTCCTGCTCGTGGGATGATGCCATGTATTATGCTTTCTGATGAACTTGTGGTTACTGTTGATAGGCACATGATGATGATAGGGTAGCTTCTCCTTCAACCATTTCTTCAAAAATATGTCAAACCACATCCTCATCTTTATTGAAATAAGAGATGCCACAAGCGACATAGACGAGCTTTTGACTTTAAATCGTCGGTACACCAAATAAATGTTGGACCAAGCTATTCCGTGGGATGTCATGATGCAAACATTTCCTTTGTAGATCAACGAACATCTCCCATGCCTCATGAATAGACTCATGGCTGGCCTGGTGAAGTTCACAATACAACCCGACATCTGATTTAACCACTCGAGAGGGTAGACTTGTGCAGGAAAGTTGATTTGAGTTCCTCTCAGGTGGTGTCAACCTTCCCCAAATGATTAATCCAATGCAGAGCCTTGTCCTAAAGGCTGAACGAGAATGCTGACAATTTAACGACGCCTAATGGTGTTAGAGTAGTGTGTGGTTCCACATATACGCCCAAAGTGTTGGAGATGAATGTATGGTTCTTCATTAGATTTTCCATGGAATGTTGGGAGAAGTTCTAAGTATTGAGGCTTCAACTCAAAATGGGCATGAACAACATGTATCTGAATCCATTATGTCATTTGTCCAGCACCAGGGTTGTAGGTTTCCTTGAGAGTCAGCTTGGGCTGCTCTCCTCTCGGCTCTTCTCCTCCTCCTCCTCCTCCACGAGGTTCACCTCCGAGATCTTCTTCATCTTCACCTTCATCTATGTTTTCTTGTATCATCCTCATGTCATTGAGCATGTCCTGGAAAGCGACTTGTGCCAATGCATGGTCGATGAGCTGTTGCTAGATCGTTTATATGGAGGCGAGGAGTTGTGCATTCACCTAGTTCTGATTGGGATGTTGGCCTGATTGCGGTTGTGATGGGTGATGACTGATGAGGTCCTTTCCCCCTTCATGTAGGGCCATCTCTTTATCCAGACCAGACTCTAATCTGACACAATTTGTGATTTTAGATCGAACTCTAGATATGCATACATAATGACGCCCTAATCAGTCTGTATTGAGGCACCGACTGAAACAAATCGAAATGTGTTAAGGTCAACACTGAACTTCATTAAGGATGGAAATGTATAAGGAGTGAAATCAATTTCCATCCAAAATGGGCAGATTTTGGGAAAAGAGTGATCCCGGTTTATTGAAGAAGATAGGGAGTTTGGAGAGCAGTTCGTGGAGTCTGAACCATATTCTCGAGAATCACCTCGAATTATTGAAGAGGGTGAGTGCATGGAATCGAGGTGGGTATCGGCGCCCGATTAAGCCATCCATGTGTTGCCATCTCGACGGTCAAAGAAGGAGATCGAGAATAGATAAATGATACGGAGGTCAACATAAATAAAAGAAGTGCAAAATAATAGAATGGATAAAAATGAGAGCAAATGAGAATAAAAGAAGGGCAAAATGAAGGCAAAATTGGCACAAGCGTGCAAGACTTGATCTTTGACCTTAATATAGTCAAATAAACACATACAAGTTTTGAATTCACCAACACAACCCAGGTTAAGCCGTGAGAGCTCGGCTATTTTTCTATCTTTTCAATTTTATCGTTGTATTGCAGGCAAATCTTTTAACAAGTCCTTAAGTACAATAACTCATAGGAGTGTGTGTACTACCAGACAAGTGGCTCATACTTCTTCCATCTATTTTTGTAACTCGTGATCTGCAATGAAAGGTCTTTGATCTCATGCCTAGGGGCTACTCATCCAAATAATAGAGAAATGAAGCCAATAGGCAAATCCTCTACTTCAAACCAAGCTCACAACAGAATCACCCGTGAGCGTGTAAGGCCCTACTCGGACGTAAATCGATGAGACAGACACACCCATGAGGGTGTGACCTAAGCTTAGTACTTTATATCAAGTCTATGTTCCACATAAGCTGGGAACACCATTGATCACAAGGCCCTACACCATCACGTATGATAGAAGCACCAATACTTCATCGTCCCAAGTGATAATTGATGAACGTGAAATCTGCCTCTTTAATAATCTGGGAATGTCAAAGCATAGGAAGAAGATTTCGGTCAATAAAAAATCACACTCTTTGAATGTTGTAGAATATTTACACTTGGCAAGTCTACCGAGGTCGAACACAGGGACATACGCTCCTTTAATATATTTATCAAATTTTATTTGATGTGTGAAAATCTTCTCATTTATAGGTCTTCTTGCATATGTGCGATAAAATGCAAATAAAATTATGTGTGCATTTTTTTTATTTTTAATGAATCCCCATTCATTACTCTTTATTCTTTTATTTTAGCTAAATATCTGGGCAAAACATCATGTAGATAGTTGTAAATACAATAAGTTACCAATAAGCATGCATTTGTCAATAATTAATAATTAGCATGTATTTGTGAAAAAATAAAAGAATAAAGAATAAAAGAAAAAGAGGGAAATATTTAGAATAAATATTCAGTGACCTGAACCCAAGAGAGGGTCCAAAATGGACCTGATCGACAAATAAAATAAGTAGGGAGAGATAGGGCCACTCTACCTTGTACATACTCCATTCCATGTATATATACATATTATCATTATTTTATTTTCACAAAAATAGAAATAAAAAGTTATTTTAACCCATTGTATATATTCCTAAAAATAAAATAGAAATTGCAAAAATAAAAACTAAAAAATTAATTTCTGTCTCTCACACTGTACATAATACATGTATACACGTATATTATACCTATTTATTTTACCTTTGTACATAAATAATAAAAATAAAATAAAAAGTATTTTATACTCCAAATTTTATGTTGTAAATAAATAAAATATAAAATTGGGGTATTTATACAAAAATAAGAAAATAAAAATAAAAATAAAAATACATAAGTATTTTATACATGTATATAATGTAATATAATGTATATACAATAATTTAATTTTCACAAAAATAATTACAAATCACCAAAAAATAGTTTAGAAATAATAAACATTTTTTATTTTGAACATTTTCTAAAATAAAATCATTTTCTATTTTAAATTTATTTTCCAAATATTTTTTACCAATCTATTTTCTGATTGGTCTAGGAGGGATGTTGACCTCGATCAACTCCCCCTCCCGGACCATTCTTCGCCCGGATCCGATTTTTACCCCATTTCTTACCAATTTTCCCGATCGGTTCTTGGCCTCTCTTGCCCCGATTTCTTTGCCCGCTTATCCCAAGTGGATCAGCGATCCTCACGGATCCCTAGGGAGTCGCAGATCATTCTTGGATTGCGCGCTCCACCTGATTCTTTCAGTTTCTTGGGGTTTGCTATAAAATCACTCCTTCGATCCCCCAGGTCAGTAGCTCGTGCTGCACACTCTCCTTCTACCCTAGACTCTTTCCCTTTCGTGACAACATTAGGAGGAACCCTTTGGTGGTTGGAGAAGGTCGCTGCAACCGACGCTCACGCTTCGTGTCCAGAATTCCACCGTGACGAGTCTCCCTCATCTTCCGCAGCGTGGTTGAGGCAAAGACCTAGTCCGACTTCACCCCCTGGAGCTAAGGATTCAGATAGGACCCTCAGGTAGCTTCCATTTTGATCCTAATTCCATTTATTTCAAATCATTCATCCGCCGCTCCGCCAGCTCCGACCCGCCGGTCAGAGCATCATCAGCCTCCCTTATCCGCTCTGATCGACTCATCTGATCACCGACACCCTTCCCCCGCAGCCTGATCATCCTAGGCTTGACTTGGATAGCCAAGATTAGGCCTGAGGATCCTTCTATCACTTCGTCGGAACCTCCACCCCCATTCGTCATTGCTTCACGTCATTTTAGGTCAAATAACCCCGACCGGAGTGTCCCTCTGAGTTGAAGCTTTCCTCTGTAGGTCATAGCGCACGTAGATACATCCCAGGTCACATTCGCCCCACTTCATCAGAGATCGCCCAGGTCACGTACCCATTCCCGGAGATCCAACCGTCGGTGAGTCAATCGGACCCGTCCACCCGACGCGGAGGAGCCTTGCGAGTCGACCACCATTGTCCGATCGTTCATCGGAGTGCCGGATCACCGTTGGTGCTCTGGTAAACCTCACCCAGGCGGAGTTCATCTAGCACCCTTCTCAGCCGTTGGATCACGCCAGTCGCCCAGATTTGATCACCGCTGTCCAGAGCTTGTCTTTGTCAAGACGTTAGATCCGACATCTAACGGCCTCCGTACGCCCACGTTCGCACCATCTGGACAGCCGTTGGATTCGCCACCTGTACGAGTCAGAGGCGCACGTCGTCAGCTAGTCAGAGCGCGCCACCTGTCCCCCCCACGCGCGACGCACGAGAGGTTGGGTAATTTGCTCCGCTTCCCCTGCAGTTATTTCCCTTTATAATTTAGTCTGTAAAACAAAAGTACATAGTAGGGTAATTTGCACTTTGAGCCTGTAGTTTTAGACATTTACATTTTAGTCCTTATTGTGTGGTTACACGTGCTTCCTCACGTGCTTTGTTGGTTATTTGCATGTACTGCCCTGATTTTAGTATATGTTATTGAATGAACTTTTAGTTTCAGTATTTGCATCCATACCCCAATGTGTGTTGATTTTGGACATGTGCGTGAATTTATGTGAAAATTACAAATAGGCCCTTGAGCTATTTATGCGTGTTATCGTTTAGCCCATGGAATATGTATTCTTTGCAAACTAGTCCATGTGTACTGTGTGCTTTATTTTAGTTTGAATAAATATCAAACTTTGTCCAAAATTTATGAAGTTTCGAAACATGGCCCCTGCCATGGTGTAGGAATTTCTTCAAATTTTTGGTTGCATTTTGTTGCCATTTAGTATTTTTAAAAAT
This sequence comes from Ottelia alismoides, assembly GCA_037367405.1. Classification (NCBI taxonomy): domain Eukaryota; kingdom Viridiplantae; phylum Streptophyta; class Magnoliopsida; order Alismatales; family Hydrocharitaceae; genus Ottelia; species Ottelia alismoides. The sequence continues at coordinate 810,731 of JAZKJV010003834.1, forward strand.
TCAAAAACCTTAAAAATTACTACTATTTGTCTTTAAAAATCCACTAAAAATGTCAAAAACCCTTGAAAAGTTCCAAAAATCTTCCTATGTGTTTGCTTTGAGTTTCTTGCTTTAATCCAATTTTTGTTATATTTGCGTTTATAAAAACCATAAAAACTAAAAATATTAAAAAACCTTATAAAAATTATTAAAAATTCATAAAAAATAAAAAAATATGTTTTCTTCTTCTGTACCTCGCTTGTTACTTGTAGATTCACATAAAATTGCTGCTCAAATTTTATAAGCATTTTACGTATTTTTAACTTGCCTTTAGATTTAGGTTGTACACTGTTTAGCATTTTTGCCCTTGTTTCATTTTTAGAAAATTAACTTAAAATCATAAAAATTCAAGAAAATTAACAAAAACATCTGAATATTTCAAAAACACAAAAATATTTTTATTTCAATTTTTTGAACATTTTTTAGGCTTTAAATAGTTGTTCGTTTGTGAGTTTTTGAATGCTTATATACTTTTCCTTAATATTAAAATTTACAAAAAAATGAAAAACTTAAAATCCATTAAAATTATTTGTTTTCTGGATTCTTGACTACTTCATAGCCCACGCATACCGTGCTCCTTGTGTTCGACCCTGGTAGCTATAACAGGTAAAATAAATTAGGGAGACTGCTACTTGTGCTTGATTGCTTGATTTTCGCGTTTGGTGGTCATTGTTTTCTTGATTGACTTAGCCTTGTGGTTCGGGTCGCAACGACCTTATTCATACCTTAACCCGAGTAGCTGAGGCCTGTCATCAGAATGGCGCCATTGCCGGGGAGCACGGCTTAGTAGTCGGTTTCCTTTGTGTGATTTCTTACTTATTAAATCTGATACATTTTTAAAATAACTGTGGACTGACATAATTTTGTTCTGACTTTCTTGCGAGGGCCCGACGAGCGTGGGCGGCTATCTTCGGAGAGCCAAGGCACCCGCGTGACTTGGAGGCGGCTTGTTTCTGCATCAAGCCGCAGGAGAGCGTAGGAGAGGAGGAGCAGAATTTCGGGAGTTGTAGTGTAGTAATTTAGACTTAGACTTTATTTCTGCACTATTATTGTAATGCTTCAGGGTCTGTTTCACCGAGCATCGGTGTGCTCGGGGGACCTCACCACGGTTTTTCGCCAGTTTTGATTTTCTATCGCCTTTACTGCTTATCTGATTTTCGAAGATTTTGGCCCTTAGATTTAGGATTTTCTGTGACTGTGACGTAATTAATTAAGGCCAAACCCTAATTATCCGCATGTTCCTATAGATCGATAATGGGACTTAATTAATTAACTCACAAAGAAAAAGTTAGTTTAATTAAGCTCGAGTCCACGTGCCGTGAGGCAGCATGTGCAGGATCCATTGTGGTGGACACCGAGTGGTTCCCAAGATCGAACTCGGGACTTAGTCTTATTAGCTAGCTATTGTGCTTCACGTGTAGAAATAGCTTCATCTAAGGCCGATTTCTTCTTGCATCATAGAGGTAGTTTAAATTCAGTCTTTATTTTATGCGCGGATCATGCAACATGTAGAGAGCTGGAGTCAAGAACGCATTTCTTACTCTGCATGCATCATCGTGTTTTATCGCGCATTAGCTTTTTCACTTTCTCCCCCTATTTTTGGACTTAAAATAACCAGGAGAACCAAAAAATTTGTTAGGTGTTGTTTGCTTTAAAAATACCTAAAAAGAAAGAAAACTATAAAATATGGACTGCTAAACTCACTTGATCATTAAAAGACACCTCATTTAAAAATTTATCTTGGGAAAGTAATACCCTCATTGTATGGTTTGGATGAGCGCGAGAGTGATCCGCACACTAGCATAGAGCATACCCAATCTCTTAGCATACTACTGGCCTTTTATACAGGACAGTATGTTAGGAGCATTGGGTTCCTACCAGCTCGCTTAATCACTCTGAAAGACTACCTTATCACGTAATAAAATTGACAAGATAACCGATCGAGCCTTTACTGTCTTCAGCTCCGCATCGAGTAAGTGAATTGGGGGTTTGCTTTCTGATCTTGTGTGTTTCCAGATCTTATCTGCATTACTCGCCACATCAAGATGATGGACAGGAGATCCCGGCAGCCTCTGGCTCCACGGCTTTCGAGCACTCCAGCCCGTTCATCTAGGTTGGTTCGTGAGAGTTGAGACCCGCTCTCCGAACCCGAGTTTGATTCTGCCTTATTCTCCCTTGACCACCCTTCGACCAGTCCTGAGGTGCCTGAGCAGAGACCGCAGCAGACAGATGATTTATCGGCACCTGAGTTTGGGTCTTTTGCCTTTACAGAGACCATGGCCAGCAGCGAGGAGCGCACCGATGGACCCAGTGGAGCTCATACATACGTACTTGATCAGGGTGCCATCAACTCCACCCTGTTAACCTCTCTGGAGACCATGCAGCGTCATATCAGAGACCTGGGGGCTTTCATGATGGATATGCGTAAAGAGATGGAGCAGCTGAGAGCCGCTAGAGAGGATCGCAGAGCCGGTGGAGGCAGAGGACTAGATATGCCTGAGGGTAGAGACCCTGAGGAGCCAACACAACCAGCAACACCTGCACAGCCGATGAGGGAGTTGCACAATCCTGGTGCAACTCTAACCCACATATGGATAGTGTTTCCAGCCATTGCGGGAGACTTCAAGTTCCCGCCTTAGACGATTCAACTTCTTCCCCGCTTCCACGGACTCGCCACTGAGGAGCCTCATCTCCATCTCCAGGAGTTGAGATGATCTGTAGTACTGTCCACGATCACCTTGTGGACGAGGATACCATTCAGATGATGGCCTTCCCTTTCTCCCTCGTAGACAGATCAACCAACTGTATAAAGCATCTAAAGAGATTTGTCACTACATGGGAACAACTCCGGAACGAGTACTTGAAAAAGTACTATCCACTCGGCCAAACCAATGCTTCCAGGGCCCTGATCAACAACTTATCCATGCTCCCCAACGAGCAGTTTTACGAGGCATGGGACAGATTCAGGAAGCTCACAGACCGGTGTCCCCACCCTGATATATCCATGCCCAATATCGTCCAGAGTTTCTTTTGCGGGCTTACACCAGAGCTGCAGGGGCTAGTTAATGCATCATGTGGGGGTTCATATTTTGCCAAGGATGAGGATCAGGTCTGAGCCATTTATGAGGAGATGGCAGAGAACTACACGGTGATGTCTCAGATCTAATTGTACACTCAGGGGAAGCCCCAGCCACAGGCCGTGTCCTATGAGAGGATAGCATGGGTCGATGCCGGTCCTTCTACATCATCAAAACCCGCAGCACAGGCAAAGTCGACGGCCACTGATATGGGGATTATCAGTAAGAAGTTGGATCGGATTGAGTTGACAGAGAAGAAGCAGAGCCAGGGCATGTCTCAAATAGATTAGATGGCACAGTCACTGAGTGACCTAAAGACCCGGATCACGTGTCTCCAAGAGGCACAGACGGCTTCTTAGCCCCGTCTCAGGTCACGAGCAGATCCCAGCAGCAGCGGCAGCTCGTCCCAGCACTCCATCCAGCCCAGACAGGTTCACCATGTTCAGGCAGAGTTGCACCAGCAGCCGCAATAGTACTACCAGCCACCACCATCTCAGGACACTCAGATGGTGGTCTACCAGCCGGATCAGCCCTTGGTAGTCCTACCCCCACCCATGTACGAGAAGGAGCCATTGATGGACATCAACGTGATCTAGTATGACCGACCTCGACCTATGATCTGACGAGACCATCCCAGATTTCGTTGGTCGATCGGAGGTACCAGTTCCCAGCAGTAGCCTCTAGTTCAGGGTGTCCAGTACGACCAATAGTCACACCAGCAGCCCCAGTTCCCGCAGCAGTAGCCACAACCACATCCACAACCCTACCAGCAGCATGGTTCTCGTCCCTATCAGCAGAGACAGTCTTGAAGGCAGCAGCAGCCTCAGCAGTATCATACTCAGTACCCCTCTCACTCTCAGGAGCAACAACCTCAGTTTCAGAGTGGCCACCCGTCAGGTTCTCATGGGTCCGCCTACGCCTTGGATGATCTAGCCCGCCTCATGTCCGAGCAACAAGCCACCTTTAGATGGTGGATGAGTTCCGACAGGATATGAGAGAGATTGTGAGAGGGAAGACCGCCATACCTATACATATTGAGTCGAACCCGAACAACCTGAAGAGGAAGTCTGAGCAGGTAGAGTTTACAAAGGTTACCACTCCTAGGGATTCACTTGGTGATATTTCTGCATATCAATTTGATGATGACTTGTTACACTTAGGAGCGGTAGGATGCCAGCCGACGGCACCTCACTTGAGTGACGACCACTTGCAGATTCAGGAGCACCAGATGAGGAGGAGAGCGGTGTTGATGCCGCTCGTGATGATGATGATGATGATGATGATGATGATGATGACTACGATGGTGCTGACGTCACCAAGGATGTTGATCCAGTCGATGGTAATGAGGTCGTCGTTTCACCAAATTCAGGACACTACAAAAAAGGCGGGATTGGCGTGCACATAAATGCTCGTTATGTGCATGCCTAGTGCCTGCCATGTGCACGCCCGAGTGCGGGGAGAGCACATGTGCTCGTCCAGAGCGTGCTCGCTTTTATGAGAGTTGCTCCGACTGGTGGGCGAGCACATTGGGACGCTATGTGCTCGCCCGCCTGTCGGGCGTGCATAGATGTGCTCGCCGATGTGATCGCCCCTATTAAATAGGGCGATCAATCACGGAGCACCTGGAGAGCACATGTGTTCGCCCAAACTGATTTCCAGGAAAAAAATTATACATGTTCGACAGGGTTTTGACGTCCTGTCGAACCTGTATAGCCTGCCAATAAACCACTGCAGGTACTTATAAGAGCTCCCTAAGCGTATATATATTATAGCAGTTCGTTAACTAAGATAACTAGCACTGAGAAGTGAAAGTCACGCAATATAAATGAATTTAGAAATAAACATTCAAATTTAACATCTAAATATTACAAATATATGTTTGAAGCAACAACGACAAGTAAATTACAACAAATTATATTATCAAAGTTCATATAAATTAAAAGACGTGCTAAAAGTTTAACAACAATACAAGTCAATACCAACAACAATTTACTTCTTCTTTGATCTTAAAATTTAGACATTAAACCCTGCTTTGGTTTCTTTTTTCCTTCTCATTTTCTTTGAACCTAGCATACATGTGTGCCTCTTCTTCAGGGTCGTTTTCCTCCTCCTCTTCGTCATCGGATTCAATCTCTTCAGGTTGAGATGCACACCCTTGCGACCTATATTATATAAGGAAGATATATATCTGTTACTTGCATTTTAAAGATATAGAAATATAAAATTATTACTCATTCTATAAGTAGAATACTTACATGTACGCCGTGAACTCTTCTCGAAGCTTCGTGACCTGATCCACCATCATCGCCATCTGCGACTCCACTGGAATTGATGATTGGGACGGATGTGGTTGTGTATACGACGGCTGAGAGTATGCAAAATAGGAGTGATGATGTTCCTCCACATAATATGGAGGAAGACCACCAAGCGTCTGCTTCCTGTTCGCCACAACGTCCCTCTCCTCCAACACCTTATAAGATTTTCATTGTTTAATATAAAATTATTTATTAGAAATGAGTATAGTAAGATAATATTTATCTATACCTGATTCCAGATCATTTTATCAAATGGTGGTTGCTCTCCAGTTGGATCGACACCCCATTTTTCTGCAGATAGTGCCGAATAACGATCCTGAAATACAAAGTTTAATATATATATATATATATATAAATGAGTTATAATATATCATTTAATTGAAAATAAATTGATAGACTTACCAACAATTCTCCTGCTTCAGGAGTGGACCATTGCGACTCTCCTTCTCTCTCACTCATGTGGGACCTCGACCACCACTCCTGAAAAGAGGGTTCCCTTTCCAACCTAGCTACCTGAAAAAAATTGTAAGATGTAATAACAACATTGCATTATATTAAAGTAGATTTTCAAAAATAAATTTTCAATCGTAATACCATCTCCGCTCTAATCTGATTGTGGCTTTTAGAGCCACTTGTCGACTTAATCCTTTGTTTTTGGTGGTTTGTCCTTCCCGCCGTAGATCTTCTTCCAAAATCTGCATCCGCAACGAATGCATCACAGAAATCCGCCCATCTGCAAGGATTATGTTATGATTATTGATTATTTTAAAAGGTTTATTATAAATTATTTGACAAATACAATACCTATCCTCCGTACACCATGTTGGCGGGAACCTCTTCATCTCCTCAAAATTCATCTCCTCACATCCCGTCTTCGCATGCGAGTCTCTCCTTACCTTGAAAAATGTATCGCTTATTCTCTTTTCTACCAAACGAATGAAGGCTCTATGGTAAGCCTCCTTCCTCAGACCAGAACCAAGGCGAAACCTACTCTGAAAATTACAACAAATTATCAGATACAAAAAACATGACCAAAAATTTCTGTATCACTTCTTAGAATTTTTCTTACCAGAAACATGTCAAACAGTCTCTCCTATCCTGCAGCAGGGATGAGACACCATCTAAATTGCATGAAAGTCAAGTGTGTCTTTATTATGTTGGTTATCTCCTTTGCCACCCTGTTGCTATTCAAAAAATCTCTACAGTTGCTAAAAATTTTAAATATGATACAATCTATAAATATTTAGAAAAATTTTAATGATAAAATTTATTAAAATTTTACCTCCCATCCGCCGTAACCTCCAACAAAGGGTGGGACGCCGAAGTCTGTCCAACTACAGTAGGTAAAGGCACGGAGGTGCTCGGACGTCCAGAAGAAGGAGAGTCAGAACCCATCGATATATGTGCTGGTATGGGGACCTGGACTGGGAATCCATTAGGGACTGCTGAGGTAGATGGCTCTCCATAGCCTCCTACATAAAAGGGTGATGGAGGATAACCAAGAGACTCGTAGTAGGCTATCACCCGGCGGACCTCGTCGGACTGTGAATCAAGAACAACATCCGGGGTGGGCTGCCTACTGGACGAAGGTGTGTCTGAGGAAGATGGACGATTGGATCTATGTGATCCATGCGCCCCGCCACGTCCAAAACCTGCCATGACTGTAATGATGATTTAATAGTTAATTACATATTTATTACTTAAGATTATAGTTAATTCGATTATAATTGTGTAATAAAACTTACACCTAATCTTCATCATTTATTTCGGTGGGATTAAAGGATATTTCTTCATTTTCTGAGTTTTCTGAGTCATCATTTCTGGAGTCATTATCATCTCGTAAGTCAACACAAAAAACTTCATTATCAGCCAATCGAATCGATTCGATGATTGGGACTTCTTCTGTTAAGTCTATTCGTTCATGTGTCGGTGTGAGTGCTTCATCTATGTCATTTTTATGATGAGTGTAATCATTAGAAATATAACCTCGAGAATTTATCTTCACAACAGTTACAGTTTCAACGTTCTTTCTCTTCTTTGATATTTGTGGGAGATAACATACTTGATCCTCTTGAGAAGCTAAGACGAATGGTTTAAATCTACGTATAAATTTTCTTTGTACCACGTCGACAATGTTATTTCTTCTATCAAGTACTACACCTCCATTGGGTTCATACCAATCATACAAGAAAAGAACTACTTTATTCAAGCGGGTATACTATATTCCACTTCTAGTATCTCCTTTAAAATCACGTAATAATTCATATGATCTTCCTCATAACAAGATCCGCGAACCATCACTCCATGATTTTGAGTTGTTAAATATTTACCGGAATTTAAGGTATGAAAATGATAACCATTGTTGTAGCAAGAGTTGTAAGATCGGACCTTATAAACAGGTCCTTCTCCAAAATATTTTAAAATATGAGAATAGAAATCACCACCGTCCAACTATTTTGAGCGGTCTTTAAACCAAGCTGGAAATTGATTCCTATAGGCGCTCAGAACTTCGTCATATGAATACATAGGATTTTCCTCGATAATTTTCTTCCTAAATTCCCTAAAATTAGTAAGAGAAACATAAGAATTACTTGAACTTAAATATATACATAAAGTAATACAAATAGTTACTGAACATATGGTGTTATTTCCTCACAAATGTCTAATACGTATAACTCTGCAGCATCTTTTCCTGTTTCGATAAGAAACGTTCAGTTGCCTTTCCTATGAGATGAGTGGATAGAGGAAAGATACTGATACAAGATTCTTCCTCAAAGTAAATTGTCGCATTCCTCCTAAATATGTTGTGGATAGTCTCCACATCTTCTGGAAGATACCTTGCGCAGAATGTTGCGACTTCCTCCTATATATATATATTGTGAACTTATAGATCCTTCAACTTTACTTTTGTTTCGGACCTTTATTTTAAGAAAGAACATAAACCTATAAGAAAATAAGTTAACATTTTGTTGAAATAGTAAAGAATGCAAGGAGATTATAATATTTTTAATTACCTTTCAAATGGATATATCCAACGATATTTTACCGGCCCTCCTACTTTTGCTTCCCATGGAATATAAATCATCAGATGTTCCATCGAATCAAAAAATGAAGGCGGAAATATCTTCTCCAAGTTACACATAATCATAGGAATATTTTTATGAAGATAATCCATCTCCATGAGGTGTATGTGTGACGAGCATAGCACCTGACAAATCTGCTAACATCTGAAAGAACATCGACAACGTTTTTTAGGTAGCAATCCTCTGAACACGAACGGTAGCAATCTTTCCATAAAAATATGGCAGTCATGACTTTTCATTCCCTTAAATAAAAACTTCTTCAAATCGACCAAATTGGAAAATTTTGATGCATATCCATCTGGAAACTTCAATTTGCTTGTCCATTCGCAGATAAGCTTAACTTGATTTCTATCTAAGGTATACTTCGCTTTGGGAACTTCAACACTTCCACTATAATGTTCCTTTATATGCAACTCTAGCCGATTGCATATGATTTGTAAATCACGACGAGACTTTACTGTATCTTTTGATCAACCGGTTACATTCATAACAGTATAGAAGAAGTTATCAAATACATTTTTCTCTATATGCATAACATCTAAGTTGTGTCCTATTAGTAACTTACTCCAATATGGTAACTCCCAAAATATACTCTTCTTAATCCAATTATGATTGTCACCAAAATCAGGAAGATTTTTTGTTTTTATCTCCATTCTCTAAGGTTGATTTCTCACATTGTTCCAAGTTTGATAATATCAATTCGCCTGTCTTAAATGGTAGAGGATCTGAAAGATCAATTGTCTTCCTTTTAAAAGACTGCTTCTGTCTTCGATATGGATGATTATTTGGAAGAAACTATCTGTGACAATCAAAACAACATGGTTTCTGACTTTGTTGAAGCTGAAATGATTTAGTACTCTCCATACAATATGGAAAACTTTTATGTCCATGCGTACTCCATCCAGATAACATTCCATATGCTGGGAAGTCATTTATCGTCCAAAGCAGAGCTACTTTCATGTTAAATGTTTGACTCTTATTAGTATCATATGTATCAACTCCATCGACCCATAACATTTTCAACTCATCTATAAGAGGACATAAATAAACGTCAATGTATTTTCCCAGATGTGTAGGTCCTGGTACTAACAGCGAAAGAAAAATAAACTGTCGCTTATTACATAGCCATGGAGGTAGATTGTATGGTGTTGTCATTACTGGCCAGTAAGAGTAGTCTTTACTTCTTTCATGAGGATTAAACCCCGTCTGTACATAAACCTATAACGCAATTCCTCTTTTCATTGTTAAATGTAGGAAAAGTTGACATCAATACTTTCCATTAATCAAACTCGGATGGATGCTTCATGTACTCATCGACTTTATGTTCCTCGTGCCATGTCATGTACTTCGCAGTTTCTTTGCAATAATATAGTCGTTTCAATCTCAGAGTCAACGGGAAATAACGTAAAATCTTTCTCGAGATTTTTATTCCACTCTTACTAGTTGTCTGATATCTTGGCTCATTATATTCAGGACACCGTTGTAAATGTTGGTGTTCACCGTAATATAAAATATGGTGATTTATGCATGTTATCTATTTTAACTTCTGCTAAACCCATCTTCCGCATCATCTTTTTGTTTTGTAATAAATATCAGATAATTTTGCATCTTCTGATAACATTTTCTTGGTAATCCTTAGCATTGCATCAAAATTACGATCGGTCATATTATACTCTATCTTCATCGATAAAAGATCTGAAACTGCAGAAAGTTTTGAATATGTCTTGCAACCCAACCACAATGGCTCTTTCGCTTTTTTCAACAACTCGTAAAATTCTGCAGACTCTGCATATGGTTCCTCATCATCTAAAAAAGTAGCATTAAATTCTGGACTCGCAACGTCCATAACCATATTTGCAAAAGGATTACTATTGTCAGCTTCTTCCGCATCATTCATACTGTCCTCGAAATCCTCACCATGCCTCCACCAAATCTGATATCCTTCCGTGAAACTCATTATATAAAGATGTAACTGAGTTTCATCTTTTGATCTCTTCCTCATTAGACGACATTTCTTACACAGACACAAGATAGTTCCATCTAAATCCACGATACGGGAACCTTGTGCGTAAGCAAATTGTATAAATTCCTGAACACCTCTTTGAAAGGTATCTGCCATACGTTCATCTACTACACGGTTGTACGTCCACTCTCTATTTATCATATTGATGAACCTGAATTAAACAATTTATAATGTCAAATCTAGGAAATTGAGGATATCTAAATGTATCCCATTATTGAGATAAAAGATGAGAAGTGTATTAATTATGTTATCACTTGAGCTCGTCCATAAGGATTCAAACTTACTAAAAGATGATCGTTGTCACACGCATCTTTATTTCTAATAAAAATTCGGCAGCATAACCCTGCACCTCTCCCGTATACCTCATAAATTAATCGCAAATAACTTTCAAAATAATCATATTAGTGATTATTTCGATAGTAAACTATGATTGATTTGGTATACCTAAGAGGAAGGGGTTATGAACCGAATTTCCGTAAGAAATAAAGAGCTTGTGACAACGATCACCTTTTAGTAAGTTTGAATCCTTACGGACCCCCTTAGTCCGGGATCTCTGAACTAAGGAAAACTAACATAAATGTAATACTTTAAGATCACTTTACGTCATACATTTGTACGTGCTACAAATGAGACTATAAAATAATCTTAAAATATTTATTCATTTATATTAGCCGGGCAATTACGTAAATTTGGCTAGTTAACGATGGGGATAGGGATAAGTGTGATCCTAATTTAGTGCCTAATACAGTGCTTGGGTCACTAATAGTTGATGGGCACCTGCAAAAAAAATTCAAACCTGCACACATCAAAATCCACGACCATTGGTCTGGGATAAACATCCCAAAGTGAGTCCAATAGGGCTGTGAAAAAATAAAAAATATAACACGATTAGAGGTGATCAAATCCTCCAATGTGTTGCACATGCCTCCCGTTGTGCAGGACAACACACCACCCGTTGTGGAGGGACGCACTGTGTGTGAAGGATTTTGTGCGATTTAATATTCTAATTAATGGTTAGCATTTTAGCCTTATAATTAACCTAACTATAAGTTAATGTGATATACTTGGTCACATTAACTAGAATTTAATGTGATAATAAATTATCACAAAATAAACATTGGTGTATATGATATCTCATATCAACACGATATGAAATTGTCGAACTAATATTAATGATGTTCATCATATCTAATATCTACACTATTGAAGTTGGCTAATTAATGTTATTCACAAGTTATACCTAATATTAATCAAAAGTTATACATAATATTAATTATTTAAGCACAAATATACAACATCATTGCAATTTATTCTTATATCGTAATTTTAATCATTTTAAGAAAATTAACAATACTAACTAGTCTAGATGTTGTAATGGATATTTTATCATGTATACTTTACAAAGTCTAAACATGATGTTGGTTGAGGCATTTTAGCGAACACCTACAGGGCATAAAATTATACATATTATTGAGACAACCACAATCGAAATAACACCATTATAGTGATCCACTATTATCCTAACATGTAAAAAACATTTAAACTATCAAAACAATACACTATATCCAACAAAAAAATCAAAAAAATTGAAACCCTAAACTATCGAAACAATACAAATATCTAATGAAATCTTAAAAAAAGAGAGAGGAGGAAGGGTTATACTGAATGGTAGATGTATATCTACTCGGAACACGAAAACGGCGGGCGCCGGTGTCGGGGCGGAAGGGTGGCGGGTCGCCGGAGGGGAGATTTTGGGGGAGGGATGCGTGAGAATGAGGAAGAAAGGGGCACCCGAGGTTCTGTTTGCGGACCTGGGCAAGCACACTTACGTGCTCGCCAAGCAGTTGCCAAGTGCTCGCCCAAAATTTACCAGGCGTTAAAGTTATCCGTGCAAAGAAATTCAAGTGGGCGAGCACATGTGAGCGTCCAAATTGGTCGAGCCGCTCCACGTAATTCAAACCGGCGACCCCCATGGGCGAGCACATGCGCTCCTCGTGTGCTCGCCCAGGGTTGAGCAAGCACATGTGCTTGCCTAGTGCATGCATAGCTGTGCACACCAATCTTGCCTTTTTTAGTAGGAGGAGGTGGTGCTGATGCCTCCAGATTCGATGCTGAGCCAGAGTGCGGTACTGATGCCGCAAGTCCACATACCGAGGGTGGTGCCGATGCCACCATTTCTATTCCTGCCGCATTTCCATCTATTACTATATCTCAACACTATGCTAGAAATAAAGGAAAGGGTTCTTCATTTGTGAGTCCATCTGTGTTACTTGGAGAGGCTTGTATGGATTCTATTTTGTCACAGCAGCAGCGAACCGATCCTAGCCCTCCAGCTGAGGAGGGCCCATCCATCCCCTTTCCCCAAGCCCTCCGCTTTGCTATGGGGACTAAAAAAGAAAACCCAAAAAAATCACAGGAGCTAGAGTTCAGCCAGTAGATGATAGACAGATTTCAGATACAGCTGACACTTCAGGAGGCCTTGGAGCACATCCCCCTCTTCCAGAGGAATCTTAGAGAGAGGATCACCATTCACAAGAAGAGGAGGAACCACCACTCAAAGATTCATGTGCTCACTCGTGCCACCTGCTTCGTCATCTAGAACCGTCTGTCAGCCAAGAGGCCAGATGCAGGAGCCCCCTATGTCATATGCCATATACATGAGTAGAGGTTCGATTAGACTCTATTAGACAACGGTTCTTCTATCAACCTACTTCCGGCAGCCTTACTCGACCGCTTTGAGTTTGGCCCTCTTAGATAGAGCAGGACGATCCTTCAGTTTGCTAATCGATCTGTCAAGAGGCTGAAGGGGTTGCTGAAGGACGTAGTCATCACAATTTAGGGCTTGAAATTCCCCGTGGACTTCGTTGTGTTGGACATGGAGATTCCTGAGTATGTGACCGATACCCCCATCATTTTAGGACGCCCGTTCTTGGCCACAGCCAAGGCAGTGTCCATCATGATAGCGGGAAGGTATACGTGTGCGTCGAGGGCGGGAGTATACAAATAGAGATGATTGATGAGACCAGAGTGCGAGATTCATCTTGCTCAGAGTCATTTACAGATCAGAGCAGATGACAGAGGCAGAGCGAGACATCCACCAGGAGTGTAATTTTGCGATCACGGACGATGAGGTGGTTTGGGAAGACCCAGTTTCACGAGCCATCCTCTCACCTTCTGATCCAGCTGATATATAGATTTCAGTAGAGGATAGCTTGGAGAGTGCATTCCTGGCAGAGGATACATTTGAGGCAGCAGATCGCGTTCCGGATAGTAAGGTAGTTGATTTGTCTTTTGATTTAGATCCCTCAGAGTCAGATATTGATTGGGCAGAGTTCGATGATATGATTCCATGTCTGACTTCCACAGAGCCAGCAGCTAGGGTGGAGATTGATCCCATTCAGAGCATAGACACACCAGCAGAGCAGTCTTCACCAAATTTTCTAGTTCAGCGAGAGTTCTCCCATGCGGATTTGGTTGCGTTCACTCAGACCTCTCAAAGACCAGATCCACCAGCTCCCAGTTGTCCAGAGCAGGAGACCTTGCCACAGTCGCAGAAATATAGGATCCTTGCAGGCGAGCATGAGATGCACCCAGTCATTATCTCAGCGGATTTGACTGGAGAGCAAGATTCTCGTTTGATGGAGGTTCTTGAAAAGAACCGCAAGGAGATAGGATGGAGCGTAGCCGATCTCCAGGGGATAAGTCCGGCCCTGTGCTCCCACCATATCTATCTCGAAGAGGATGCTAAACCGTCGCGTGAGTTCCAGCGGCGGCTGAACCCGAACCTTCGAGATGTTGTAATCAAAAAGATCTCGAAATGGTGGAGCACCGATTTTAACTACCCCATCTCCGACTCCAAGTGGGCCAGTCCGTTACATGTGGTGCCGAAGAAGACGGGCATTACTATAGTTGTGAGTGAGTCTGGAGAGGAGATCGCTACCTGGGTACCCACTTCTTGGAGGGTCTGTGTGGACTACAGACGATTGAACCAGAACACCAAGAAGGATCATTTCCCGCTGCCTTTTATTGATCAGATTATAGAGAGTCTAGCCAGGAAGAGTCATTACTGCTTTCTTGACGGGTACTCCGGATATAATCAGGTGGCCATTGCGCCAGAAGACCAGGACAAGACCACATTCACCTGTCCCTTTGGGACGTATGCCTTCAGACATATGCCCTTTAGTCTATGTAATTCCCCGACGACATTCCAGAGGTGCATGTTGTCCATCTTTTCGGACATGGTGGGTGATTACTTAGAGGTCTTCATGGACGACTTTTCGATCTATGATGATGGGTTTGATGCTTGTCTTGAGTGCATAGACCGCATCCTTCAGCGATGCATTGAGGTCCATCTTGTGCTATCATGGGAGAAGAGTCACTTCATGGTGACTCAAGGGACAGTTCTTGGTCATATCTTCTCCAATTGGGGCATGAAGGTTGATCCGACCAAGGTGGACATCATTAGAAAACTCAATCCACCGTCTAACTTGCGACAGTTACGGTCTTTTCTAGGGCACGTCGGTTTCTAACGACGATTCATTCACGATTTCAGCAGGATTACCCGGTCGTTGACTGATTTTCTGACAAAAGACACCGAGTTCATAGTTGATGATTAGTGTCTTGCATCATTTGATACTCCCAAGAGTCTAGTTGTTGAGGCTCCTGTTCTCCAGCTACCTGATTGGTCTCTTCCATTCGAGATCATGACGGATGCCTCCGATTTTGCCATGGGGGCCGTGCTGGGACAGAGGTGGGATGGAACACCATTTATCATACACTACGCTAGTCGTACATTGAATGCCGCACAATGGAACTACACCGTCGCTAAGAAGGAGATGCTAGCCGTAGTTTTTGCCCTGGATAAGTTTAGATCATATATCATTGGATCTAGAGTGACTATCTTTACTGGTCATACTGCCATCAGGTACCTCATGGCCAAGAAGGATGCCAAAGCGAGACTTACTAGATGGATCCTTCTACTTCATGAGTTTTATATTGAGATTAAGGATAAGCCTGAAGTCAAGAATGTGGTGGCGGATCATCTCTACCGATTAGAGCATCTTGAGGATTTTGAGCAGATTGATCCTATTACAGAGTCCTTTCCAGATGAGGCGATCCTTGCTATCGCCTCGCTCCCATGGTACGCCGACATTGCGAACTATCTTGTTTCCAAGAAAGTTACACAAGGTTGGCCCAGACAGAGACTTGAGACCTTCCTAGCGAAGGCCAAGTCTTACCATTGGGAGGATCCCATCCTTTACCGTGAGAGAGGGGATAGTGTCTAGAGACGGTGCATTCCTCAGGAGGAGCACCATAGCGTCCTCATCTACTGCCACAAGATGGAGGCAGGAGGACATCACTCTGGGATGAGAACGACACAGAAAGTACTCCAATCCGACCTATGGTGGCCTACCCTCTTCAAGGATTCTGATGAATTCATGAAGAGGTGCACTGACTGTCAGAGGATGGGCACTTGTGGACAACGTGATATGATGCTGATGCAGCCCATTCATTTCTGTGAGGTTTTTGACGCATGGGTCATCGATTTCATGGGTCCATTCCCTAAGAGTCAGGGATTCGAGTACATTCTATTGGCTGTTGATTATGTGAGTCGTTGGGTTGAGGCCATACCCGCCTGAGCCGCAGATGCTAGGACTGTATGCAGATTTTTGAGGAAGAACATCATTTCACGGTTCGGGGTACCACGGGTTTTGATATCTGACGGGGGTCTCATTTCATCAACGACAAGGTAAAGGCCCTTGATAGCGAGTTCAACATTGACCATCTAGTAGCCACTCCATACCACCCTCAGACCAATGGTCTTGCTAAAGTGTCGAATAGGGAGATCAAGACAATATTACAGAAGGTCGTGCACCCTGACTGAAAGGATTGGTCACAGCTTTTGGACTCGGTCTTGTGGGCATATCGGACGTCCTTCAAGACTCCTTTGGGTACATCTCCCTTTCACCTCATTTATGGTAAGCCCTGCCATTTACCCTGTTGACTTAGGCATAAGTCACTTTGGGCTGTCACATATATACTTGTGGATCCAATGAGTATAGGAGATCAGAGGAGGGCAGAATTGGCAGCCCTGGAGGAGCTTAGAGATGAAGCCTTTTCGAGCAGCCTACACTACAAGGAGCGATGAAGGAGTGGCATGATTCTCATATCTGCCACAAGTAGTTTGATCCAGATCAGAGAGTATGGTTGTTTGATGCCAGACTTAGATTATTTCTAGGGAAGTTGTAGAGCAAATGGAAGGGACCATACATGGTCTGAAAGGTACATGACAATGGGAGTATTGACATATCTGAGATGTCATCTGAGTCTACCTTTCGTGTTAACGGGCAGCGGCTCAAACCATATCTAGATCATGAGCCGCTGGTCATTGACGTCGCCCCCATTCGTTTTGCATGAGATGTGATCTTTGACTCACATCTAGTGCATCTCATGCATGATTATCACTGTCTTCCGCCTTGTATAGATCCAGATGTCCATATCATACCATTCTTTAGTCTCACACCCCATCTTCATCCTATGATTATGCTATACATAGGGTGTACTTTACCCTAAGTATAGGGGGGTGTTGGACTCTTGAGTATTCTTTTGGATTCTTTTTACCTCTATTTTGTTGCTTA
This sequence comes from Ottelia alismoides, assembly GCA_037367405.1. Lineage (NCBI taxonomy): Eukaryota > Viridiplantae > Streptophyta > Magnoliopsida > Alismatales > Hydrocharitaceae > Ottelia > Ottelia alismoides. Next base: position 827,906 of record JAZKJV010003834.1, read on the forward strand.
TACTTAGGGATCTTTCGTCCTAAGTATAGGGGAGGTAGACCCTGTACATTCTTCCACTCGGATTTCCCTTCATATATATCTTACTATACTTAGGATTACTTGATTCTAAGTATAGGGGGAAACACCGAATTCTTGTTATTCTATTTTTTGATTCGCCAGTGTACTATACTTTTCCTTTTCACTTCCCTATACTAAGCACGAGTTATGTCTTCTTCATCGCTCTTGATCCACTCTGAGGACATCGTTCGAGCTAAGTATAGGGGGTGTCGTATATATTTCATATATACTTTAGCCATAACTCGTACTTTGTGTGAGTATGTTAATAAATAAAATGGCTAAAATTCTTTTATCTAAAAAACCATAAAAATTTAAAAATTTTCCTTGTACATAAAAATTCTTTATTACACATACATGGCTATTTATAAAAATTATTTTTGTACAAATATTTGTAAAAATGATTTTTGTAAAGAGTTTGTAAATATTTTGATATCAAAATTATGTATATAGTACAAAATTTTTGTAAAATGTTTGAAAAACAACAGTTTGCAAAAACCCTTGTGTAAATGTTTGTAAATATTATGCAAAACTCCATGCATTCATTCATTCAACCATTTTTCAAAAATTTTGCACATTTTCAAAAACTTGCATAAAAACATTTTTGTATATATTTGTATAGTTTTATGAATCATAGTTGACATTTAAACTGGCCTGGAATTAAATTGAAAAAATGGAGCTTGGTTAAGACCTTAATCCACCTAATTCTAAGAGGAACCTTATATGGCTTAGGGTTAAGACTTTTCATGTCCATTTGGGACTTAATACTTTGAGTCCACTAGACTATGATCATATGTCATCTTGATGAGCCTAAGTAGAACACTTAACAACGCACACATGACTCTCAGCGACAATGGCTTTACTTGCACCAGCACCTTACACATAGCTCTCCACGGATGAGGTGGTAAGGAGGCAGTTTCCTTTGGCCTGGGGTAGCATATGAGGATAGTACTTCTAGGTGGAACCTCTCTTCTTCTTTTAGTAAAGGAAGTGCGTCTCAACTTGGTCTGGTGGTGTTGAGGTCTAAAGACAGGAGTTGTGGGTTGCAATAAAGATTCAAAAGAGGGATAGTCTATTGTCTTAAGAGGAAAAACTCCTTATGTATATATGATGCACCATGTAGATATGTTGTACATATGCACATCGAAGAAAAATGTGCAAAGAAAGAAAAACTCCAAAAAAGTGGTGGGTATGATTGAAAATAAAATACCCATCAGAGTGTATATAGTCAAATAAAGCAAAGCTTATGTTACACATGCTCATCTCATGAAGCTTGCATCGGGAGACTTAGCTACACTGGTTGGGCTCCCAAGGATTTATGACTACACTGGTCATGGTCCATTCTCTTCTTCCTCCTCTTCTTGAGACGGTTGAACTTGAACTTAGAAGGGAATATCCCGCTCCTCGAGGAAAGAGCTGCCAGACTAGGGCATTAGAGTTAAATTGTTAAGGAGGGTTGTCACTTTGTCATTTCTGAGGTGGGGAGCTACATATCACTTACACATTACAAGGAAAGATTCATGGTCATTAATATTTGTGTATGTAGACTTGTTCTGATCTGGATTGTTGAGGAGTCTTGATCATAGATTAGTGGAACTTAGAGGTTGTTGAGTTTTAAGCTTAAGTCCAAATAAGGTTTCGACAAATTAATAATCCAAAGGTCTGACTAAGCTCCATACTTCAATTTAATGAAGGCAAGTTTAATAATCAACCTTGATTTTCCTTCTTTTTCTTCTTATTTTTCTTTTCACTTCTTTTTCAAATAAGTGTTTGCCAAGGGACTAGAAAAGTAAAGTATAGGGGGTGATGAATCCCCATTTATAACTCTTTATTCTTTTATTTTATCTAAATATCTAGGCAAAACATCATGTAGATAGTTGTAAATACAATAAGATACCAATAAGCATGCATTTGTTAATAATTAATAATTAGCATGTATTTGCGCAAAAATAAAAGAATAAGGAATAAAAGAAAAAGAGGAAAATATTTAGAATAAACATTGAGTGACCTGAACCCAAGAGAGGGTCCAAAATGGACCTGATCGACAAATAAAATAAGTAGAGAGAGATAGGGCCACTCTACCTTGTACATACTCCCTTCCATGTATATATACATATTATCATTATTTTATTTTCACAAAAATAGCAATAAAAAGGTATTTTAACCCCTTGTACATATTCCTAAAAATAAAATAAAAATTACAAAATAAAAACTAAAAAATTAATTTCCCTCTCTCTCACCTTGTACATAATACATGTATACATGTATATTATACCTATTTATTTTACATTCGTACATAAATAATAAAAAAAATAAATTATTTTATACTCCAAATTTTATGTTGTAAATAAAAAAAATAAAATTGGGGTATTTATACAAAAAAATAAAAATAATAATAATAATAATAATACATAAGTATTTTATACATGTATATAATGTAATATAATGTATATACCATAATTTATTTTTCACAAAATAATTATAAATCACCAAAAAAATAGTTTAAAAAAATAAACATTTTTTTATTTTGAACATTTTTTAAAATAAAATCATCTTCTATTTTTAATTTATTTTCCAAACATTTTTGACCAATCTATTTTCTGATTGGTCCAGGAGGGATGTTGACCTGATCAACTCCCCCTCCAGGACCATTCTTCCCCCGGATCCGATTTTTGCCCGATTTCTTCCCAACTTTCCCGATCGGATCTTGACCTCTCTTGCCCTGATTTCTTCGCCCGCTTCTCCCCGGTTGATAAGCGATCCTCGCGGATCCCTAGGGAGTCATGGATCATTCTTGGATTACGCGCTCCACCCGATTCTTTTAGTTGCATGGGGTTTGCTATAAAATCACTCCTTCGATCCCCCAGGTCAGTAGCTCGCGCCTCACACTCTCCTTCTACCTTAGACTCCTTCCCTTTGGTGACAGCATTAGGAGGAACCCTTGGTGGTCAGAGAAGGTCGCTGTAGCCGACGCTCAAGCTTCGTGGCCGAAGTTCCATCGCGATGAGCCTTCCCCGCCTTCCGCAGCGAGGTCAAGGCGAAGACCCAGTTCGACTTCACCCCCCTAGATCTAAGGATTCAGACAGGACCCTCAGGTAGCTTCCATTTCGATCCTAGTTCCATTTATTTCAAATCATTCATCCGTCGCTCCGCCAGCTCCGACCCGTCGGTCGGAGCATCATCAGCCTCCCTTATCCGCTTCGATCGACTCATCAGATGACTGTCACCCTTCCCTCACAGCCTGATCATCCTAAGCTTGGCTTGGATAGCCAAGATTAGGTCTGAGGTTCCTTCTATCACTTCGTCGGAACCTCCACCCCCATTCGTTGTCGCTTCTCGTCATTTTAGGTCAAATAACCCTGACCAGAGTGTCCCTCCGAGTTGAAGCTTTCCTTTGCAAGTCATAGAATGCGCAGATACGCCCCAGGTCGCATCCGCCCCACTTCGCTGGAGCTCGCCCAGGTCACGTACCCATTCCCGGAGATCCGGCCGTCGACGAGTCAATCGGACCCGTCCACCTAACGCGGAGGAGCCTTGCGAGTCGACCACCATTGTCCGACCGTTCATCGGAGTGTCGGATCACCACCGGTGCTCTGGTGAACCTCGCCTAGGCAGAGTTCATCCAGCACCCTTCTCAGTCGTTGGATCACGCCCGTCGCCCAGATTTGATCACCGTCGTCCAGAGCCTGTCTTTGTCAAGCCGTTAAATCCGACATCTAACGGCCTCCGTACACCCACGTTTGCACCATCCAGACATCCGTTGGATTCGCCACCTGTACGCGCCAAAGCCGTACGTCGTCAGCTAGTCAGAGCGCGCCACCTGTCCCCCCTACGCGCGACGCACGAGCGGTTGGGTAATTTGCTCCTCTTCCCCTGCAGTTATTCCCTTTATTATTTAGTCTGTAAAATATAAAGTACACAGTATGGTAATTTGCACTTTTGATCCAACAGTTTTAGACATTTACATTTTAGTCCATATTGTGTGGTTACACGTGCTTCGTCACGTGCTTTGTGGGTTATTTGCATGTATTGCCCCGATTTTACTATATGTTATTGAATGAACACTTAGTTTCAGTATTTGCATCCATACCCCTGTGCGTGTTGATTTCGGCCATGTGCGTGAATTTATGTGAAAATTACATATAGGCCCTTGAGCTTTGTATGCATGTTATCGTTTAGCCCATGGAATATGTTTTCTTTGCATTTTAGTCCTTGTGTACTATGTATTTTATTTTAGTTTGAATAAATAGCAAACTTTGTCCAAAATTTATGAAATTTTGACACATGGCCCCTACCATGGTGTACAAATTTCTATAAATTTTTGTTTACATTTTGTTGCCATTTAGTATTTTTAAAAATTCAAAAACCTTAAAAATTACTACTGTTTGTCTTTAAAAATATACTAAAAATATCAAAAACCCTTGAAAAATTCCAAAAATATAAAAACCTTAAAATTTGAAAAACATTAAAAACATATAAAAATTATTAAAATTTCATAAAAAAATCAAAAAAATTGTTTTCTTCTTCTATAGCTCGTTTGTTACTTGTAGTTTCACATAAAATTGTTGCTCGAATTTTATTTGCATTTTAAGTATTTTTAACTTGCCTTTAGATTCGGACTGTACATTGTTTGGCATTTTTTGACCTTGTTTCATTTTTAGAAAATTAACTAAAAAATCAAGAAAATTAACAAAAACATTTGAATATTTCAAAAACACAAAATTATTTTTATTTCAATTTTTTGAGCATTTTTTAGGCTTTAAATAATTGTTCATTTATGAGTTTTTGAATGTTGTTATAATTTTCCTTAATATTAAAAATTACAAAAAAATGAAAAACATAAAATCCACTAAAATTATTTGTTTTCTAGATTCTTGACTACTTTGTAGCCCACGCATACCGTGCTCCTTGTGTTCAAGTAAAATAAATCAGCGATATCGCTATTTGTGCTTGATTGCTTGATTTTCATGTTTGGTGGTCTTTGTTTTCTTGATTGACTTAGCCTCGCGGTTCGGGTCGCAACGACCTTATTCATACCTTAACCCGAGTAGCTGAGGCCTGTCATCAATTTTAATATGCAATTAAATATGAGATGTAAGAGGAGTGATATGCAATAGATGATTATGCAGAAGATGAATTACAAATATGGCTAGAGAGATCACATAGTTGAGCATATGTTATGATTCAGAGTCAGAGTCACATTGAGCATGAAAATTACAAGCAAACATCTATTTAATGGCAAAAACATTTGAGCAAGGGATACTATATAGCATAAAAATCTCATACTTCAATTGATGTTAGATGATAAAATTGACTATGCCAATAGATAGATGATGAAATAAGGAACAAGATGACACTGAAATCATGTATTTTGGAATTAAAATGCTCAGGATATGAAGTAAATAGTGTAAGGGCATAATTGTAATAAAAATACAGGAAATAAAAGATAGATAATTAGAAATAGGTCCTTGAAAGGACCTATTTGCAATTTTGCAAAATCGACCATGCCCCTTTATAAATTTTCCAATGTGCACAGGGGCATATCTATAATTTTTGAAACTTGTGAGGGCCTTCCTATAAAATACCCAAGAACGCATTAAAAACCTTTGAGGTCCTTCGTGTAATTCACCCAAAACCTCACGTGCGGGGTACGTGAGAAGCCAAGCTTGGGTACACATGGCGGGTGTCGGTGGCTCGGTGTGAGGCTCGATGGATCCAAGCCTGCTAGTTTGGTGTGAGGCTCGGAAGTGCTACGTGTCATCGTCTGGACCACCCGATCCAGATGATCAGACGGTAATTGTATCATCCTCGTCTGACGTGGACCATCGGAGGTGGCAGGGATCTGGCGACCTGCTGGGAGCTCCTCCTTGCTCCAAACGCTCGCTTGAAGGTTGGAGAAGATGGCAGAGGGGTTCATGAAGGTGTTGGAGGTGTGGAGATGCTCCAGGAGTGAATCGGGTGGTTGATCGATGGAGCTCTACTAGTGGCAGAGCCTGGAGTCGGAGCTCAAGTGCAAAGTATGTCCATTGATGATTTGAGATACATGCATATGTTAGAATATAGCCGAGGTGTGCGAGAAGTGAAGTGAGTGAGTTGTGAAGTGAGGTGACTGGAGGTCGTGGAGGTGACGGGAGGCAGAGGCTTGAAGCTTCCTCCGCCCGTGATGATGGAGGAGGTGAATCGGAGTGAGGAGGGATTCTAGAGAAGGGAAGAGGTGGCACAAGGATCAGTGATGGGTGGAGAAGATGCAAGGGTGGTTAGGTGGCAAGGAAAATGGGCGTAGGCGGTGGGATAAATCTTATAAAATCAAAGGATCAGAGGAAGGAGGGGTATCTGGTCGGGATGGAAAATGTAGCTTGGGAAGAGCTCTGTTGGAGCTCAAAGTCGTCGCCCGACGAGGTTAGTTGGGCCTCGGATCTCGTACAGCTGCCGGAGGCGCTACGACACGGTGGATCACCGTAGGTCGCCACCTGGGGCAACCTCCATCGTCACCGGCCAATTCCGCCTCCCCCTATCATAGGGAGGGGAATGCATGTAGGACGAAGTCACGTGAATGGTGGACGGATTCGGCTGGAGGTGGAGGAGTTGCTTTTATAGGAGGGGGTTGTCGACGGTTACATGGTGGTGAGGGGGAGGGGGTTAGCGATGGTTTAATGGTGGAGGAATAATGGAGGTGCAATGATGGTGGGTGCGCGAGGATGGCAGGGAAACAGTCCATGGAGGGGAAGCGTTGAATTGACGAGAGGCGTCTAGAGGGAGGAGCTAAAATTGGAAGGGGTGCAGTGTTTGGGAGTTGTAAAGGATGGGGTGAGAGGCGTTTGAAGGTAGGGGACTAAGCGGGAGTCGTTGGATCTTTTGATCCCATGGCCAAATCAAGGTGCTGATGTGCGGCGGAGATCAGATCCTTAGGATCTGATCGAAGGGCCAGAAGGTGCGCGGAGACAGGCGACTAGGATTGGATCTGAGGGTTGATCCTACGATGGGGAGTGGATAGGTGACTTGATGATATGAGGGTCGTAGGATAACAAGGGGATCGAGTAGCTGAGACGGGGGATAAGGGGGGCAGTGGTGATTAGATCATGGGGTGAGATCTGATGGTCGTGGGCGAAGCGGGAATCGGCGACCAAGATGGAGGCGGGCGATGAGGATCAGACGACTCCAGGAGGGGCTGGGTGGCAAAGAGAGAAGCGACCACGTGGGCACCCCAGAAGGTGCCACATGGCCCAATAAAAAATCAGAAAATGAAAAAATAAAGAAAATAAAAACGAAGTAGTTAGAGGCAAAATTAGGGGGAAAAAATAAAACATGAAAGTTGTAGGTCCTGATGAGATCTACAAGTTTCATGTTGGACAAAAAGCCAAAAGAGTTTGTTTGTACAAAAGTGTATTTTGGGGTATTTTTAAAGAGATAAAAACACTTATTTTTAGCTTTGAGTTTTTTTTGTATTTTCATTATTTCTTTTAAAGGTTAGGAAAATTATAGACAATTAGCTAACCTAATTTTTAAGGATTTTTAATGAAGATTAAAAACAAAGTAATGAATTACAATAAATATAGGTTAATTAAACACATTTCATATACAATGTAGTACAGATAAAATGAACGAATTATCAGTTATTTTTATTGGATTAATTAATCTAAGGGATTAAGAACTGGATTTTAGCATGATGAATACGAGATTCATCAATAATCAAAGCGCCACATATCAGGATTTGGGCTCTATCCTTAGGGGTCACGCTTCGGTCAGTCTGGAGTGTACCTGAAAGTAATGAGGGCTTTAAGAACTCAAAACAATGATGTCCATTACCAATTGTAATTAAGGTCAAGTTTATTTAGTAGTCCTTTTTATATTTTTAGATTCATTTCGGGGTATTTTTCAAATAAATGTACATAATGATTTTTTTTTTATTTTCTTTTGATCCTAAATGTGGTATAAAATAGGGAAGAGAGAATGGAAAAACAATGCAAGTAGAGACGAAAATGGACATCTCACCCTCGTCTTAAATAATACATGCAAAGTAAGAAGATTCACAGTGCTTCCCAATGCTCTCCACGAGGGATGCAAGGAAGAATTGAAATATTTACACTATATAGCGGTATGCAAGAGATAAAAGTGTCCTAAACAAGAATTGCTATTATTGGGAAGAATCAAATGCAAACTACTCGAAAAATGTATCCAAGTGTTCGATCTTGGAAACCCCATAGTGCCATCACAAAGGGTCCCACAAGCGTTGTATGGGATTCTCACAGCATGTGATTCCGAATTCAAATAATTGGCAATTTAATTTTTGACTAAGTCCAAGCGTAGTAATCTATAGAAACATGCTTCTATTAGGACTTTGGATCTAGCTTGTTGAGTTAGACAATCCTAAATCTAGGGGCTCCAATCATCAAAAGAAAGAAAAATAAAGGCAGAAAGCTCAAAATGCTAGAAACAAATAGAAAAGAGTGAAAAATAAGGAGAATAAAAGGTAGAAGCTGAGAAAACATGAAAAATTGTGATGAGGCCCCTAGGTGAATAGACAACCGGGTAATGGACCTCGTAGTGAAGAGTAGCGTCCAAATTATTATAAATAATAAATAGAAATAACTGGCACTCTCTCTCACACAAAATAAAACAAGAAATTCAAAGGGTAAGCTGCTCCTCTCCCTCTCTCCTTGTTCTCCTCCCACTCTCTCCAATTGTCCTATGCAGAAAAGGCTAATCCAAGTGTCGCTCGGGTGCATCTGCCTCCTAAGAAAGAAAATAAAAGATATATCAAATAATATTAAAAATAAAAGAGTAGAAAATAAAAGAAGAATAATGAGCAATGTATACAACACAAAATGCTACAACATGTTGCTCCCAACAATGTCGTTATATGTTCAACCACTAAAATTAGAGGAGAGAGCCATACGCTCCACACAAGGCAAGAACAAAGTCGTCGAAATGACTCCTCTCAAAGATCTCTAGACTGGACAACAATCAACCCACACAATAGAGAAATCAAGCAATCAAGAACAAGTGTGTTAATTAAAATTTATTATTCCCCAAAAACAAGTGTATAGTGACAAGCATAGTAGGGGTCAAACACAGGAAGCAAAACATGATAACATGGTATTTTATTTATAAATAAATAATATGTATGAATGTATGTACAATATCGACCACGGTATATGTGGGTTTTAATTTTTTAATTAATTTTATAGTATATATTAATTTTATATATTTTTATATTTTATAATTTCAATTTCCTTTTCTTTTTTAAAATAATAATATAGGTTTATATATGACTATATAGACAATATAGGGTAATATATTTACAAACACAACTAAAAATAACATAAATTGAAGAATAAAATGTTTTTGTATTATATATATTTTTCCACTATTTTTATGATTTTGAGGAATTTTTACTAATTTTTTGATATTTTTAAAGTAAAAAATATCCCAAATAGGGAATAAATAAATTGGTCGAATGTTTTAAGGTTTTAAAAATACTAAATAAGTACACAATTCCTTACAACTAAATTTTATATATAATATATAATACAAAGGAAATTAAGAAACAGAAACAAATATTTTTGAATTTTTATACAGTTTTATATTTTTTTATAAGGATTATGGAGATTTTTATTCTTTAGTATTTTCTTTTTTTATTTTTAATGGTTTTGGATTGGAGCAATAAAAATAATAAATAATGATTATTTTTCAATTTTTGAAATTGTTTTATATTTTTTGGATTTTTTAAAGCAAACGGAAATTAAATCATGATATTTTGATTTTTTAATAAATAAGAGAAATGCTTGAAATGCAAAATAAATCTCATAGCATGAAATAGTATGCAATCAGGAACCTTATCCTATTTTCATGATTTTTGTAGCATGGATGTTATTTTTAGAAAATAGAAATAAAACACAAAAATTAAATGAATTGACATGGGTATATTTTCAATTAAGATACAAAGCACAGTAAAAATGCAAAATACACAGAATTTTTCAAATAATATTTAAAATTCAAATACTAAATACCAATTATAAAAATTTACAAGGGTTTCTGCACAAAATGCCCAGCTCATGTAGGATGACAAGTGATCTCGTTTGGACCGGACCCAAGTGCAATTTTAGGAAAATCATGGGGTCATATTCAAAAGTTACAGAAAATACAAAGCATCTTAAATATTTTATAGGACCAAATAAAAATGCGACAAAATTAGGGGATGATATGCAATTCTCCCCCTTAAGCACACGATCAGACGGCTATGGAGGCTTCACTTGATGCTTGTCATGTCCTCGATGTATGATGACACTAGGGCTTCAATGATGGAGATTATATCCCAGATGGGGATACTACGGTGCTAGGTCTCCTTGATTCGATGTCACCGGGAGCTCTTGGGTGGATGATCCTGATCGAACAGTGGGGAAGGTGCCTATAAGAATAGGCAAGAAAGTCGGGCCTGCTAATCTCTGATCTGATGTAGCGGCTACCTCCGACCACCTGCAGCTCTGCTAATAGGCCTAGAAGCCTCATCTCGTCGTCCTGCAGAAGGTCAATGCCTCAAAAACCTCTGGAGCTCAACGATAAAGCTCTGGAGGAACCTCATACCTAAGGCTACATTTGAACCTCGAATGGATCTCAGATGTTCCCCTCCATACCTACAAATATGTGCATGAGCATGACAAGGCAAATCAGACAAAGTCTAGGCTTTTATTTAGTGCAATTGAGAGTGGAATGTAGGGATAGAGAGATGCTCCGACGATGGCGGCAGAGGTAGCACCGACACCTCTATTATGTGAGTGAATCGAGGAGGAAATGGGTGGTATGTGCAAAGAAGATGGTGAGGAACAAGATGAGGATGAAGTACGGGTCGATTACGGGCTGGATCAAGATGAACAGGGCCTGGAGCGCAGGCTCCAAGCGTGTGCTATTTTTGGATTTTCTCCAAATCTACTAATTAAAGATGAAAACTAAAGACGGAATCGAAATACATACTGCAATATTACTTAGGAACTGAAGATAGGGGCCTCGATTCGATGGGGATCGAAGAGGCGGACCTTATGTCGGAGCTTCGCTACAGGTGGCTGGATCAGCTCCGACACCGCTCCTCCTCATTGCATATCGGAGCTACGCACTCCTTTCATCAATGCTCTACTCCTGGGAATGACCAAAGGGCATAGGAGTGGCTGAGAGAGATCAAATCCGACCAAGGAGGCGAAGCTCTATTATTTATAGACAAGAGGAGATTCTTATTAATCGGTGACTCTTGACGAATCGAGGGTATATACAAGGGGTTTAAAAGATGGGAATGCATTAGGGATGATTGGTGGTTGGTTAGAGTGAGCCATTGAGTCGAAGCTAGTGACTAAACACTTGAAAAATGAGGGAGAAGATGGGGTGTCTTCTCTATCAGACGAGTAGGTGGCATGGGTCGAAGAGTTGACTCATGTCAACAAAGCAAGCCCTCTGGTTTGTCCACGTAGACCAACCATAAAAAAAGGAGATCCATAAAATATTGTAAAATTAATAAATAATAGTAAATTATTTTATTAATTTTTTGTTATAAAATAAATTTTTTATTGTTTTATGTGGTATTTAATTCTGATTTTTATTTAATTTTTTGAGGTGGTTTGTTGGGTGTTTGTATTTGCATGTACATTTGTAGGTATATTTATCTTGATAGTGTATTTTTTATTTTTATTTTGTATTTTAAATTTTATTAGTTTATATACATAATCTATATATTTACAATTAATTTAATTATACATAGGTATATGTTGATTTTATTTTTTTGATGTGATTTGTACACTGAAATAAATATAGGTGTAATTTGTATATGTATATGTATAAAGTTAAATGGGGATGCCCTCGAGGGAGCTAACTTGGCTTCCCCCGCGCCGTTTCGTCCATTTTTTATTTTTTTTAAATTTATTCCGTGAATATTCATCACTATATCCTTATTATGCTATTCAAATGTCGTGTGAAACAGACAGCTACGGCCTCCATCCAGACAGTCATTTTTTAACGGTAACAGAATTGCTAAAAACGACCCTTCTGGATGGAGGTTGTAGGAGTCTCTATTTCATGCAAAATTTTAATGATATAATATAGGGATATATTGATGAAAATCCACGGAAGAAATTTTCAAAAGAAAATAAAAAAAGTGGTTGAAATGGCGCGGGGGGAGCCAAGTTAGCTCCCCCCATAGGGGCAGGCCCATTTTACCCATATGTATATTAGATTTACCTTTGTGTTTATGTGCATTATTTTATTTTATTGTATTTTTATGGTTTTATTTTATTCAAATTATGTAAATATATTCTACATAATATTTACAAAATTATAAAATATGAAATTATGAAAAATAAAAAGAATAAATAAAATTATTATTCTATTCATGTATATTGTATGATAGAGGTCCAAAACCTAACTTTTACACCTTGACTCCAATTTAAGTGAAACCACCTTCATTAAATAGCTAATAAAAAGTTATGTACAATTAAGGTGATTTTTATGCATTTTGAGTTCATATGGAGAAGATATGGATCTGTGAATTTTGGGTTTTGGGATTTTATTCTTAGTGTAGAATGAACACTATATTTTATTTTTTTGTGAAATCAGTTTAGTATTTTTCTTTTTATTTTTATCTAAAACTTTCATAAAAAAGTTTATTGATTTGAAGTAGGAATAATAAAGAATAAAATGAGTCCCAAAAATGAATTAATAAAGAATAAAAATGAGAATTTTATTGTATTTTTGACCCTTATCTCCCCCTACTTTATTCATTCTCGACCAAATCAATTCTTGGCTTGGTCTCAGGGTTTAGGGTCATAAAATACCTTTAGTATTTGTTTATTTTCTTTTCTTTATTCTTTTATTTCGGTATTATTTACTATATTTTATACAATATTTTGTACAATTTACAGTGTTTGTTTTGACAAATTAATGATATACATGCATTTAGTTAGGAAATGAAGGTCAGAATGAAAGAATAAAGGTGATGAAATATAGATTCATCGGAACCCCCCACCACCTGTCATGGTTCCCATGACATTGAGAGATGAATATGATGCGGGAGAGAGGATGCTACACCATTGGATTATGTTACCACCGAATCAAGGGTCATACAAGTTGAGATCGTCCTTCATTTCACTACTACCCAAAATCTATGGGAACACTTTAGAGGAGTCGTTTACCTTTCTACAATAGATCGAGATGTGTGGTACGACTAGTTATCTAAGAGTTATGTAGGAGGTTATATGCCTCAAGGCCTTCCCCTTCACCTTAGCAGATAAGATGCTTCACTGGTTGAGTCACTTGGGGAGGGAGATTTCCAAATGGGACGATCTGAAGTCCACACTCCTGCGTAAATACTTTCCTCAGGACAGACAAATGATGGGGAGTCAGATCTCGAATTTCACACAGCTTCCACATGAGCCATTCCATGAGGTATGGGATTACTAGAATCTAGTTGGTAGGGAGAAGGGTTGAAACCCTTTCGGCCTCTTGACATATCAATCAGCAAACTGAAGGACCGTCATGCTATGTTGTAGAGGGATCAACTCGAATCGGTCGAGTAGGGCTGCCGGAAGTAGGTTGATCGAAGAACCACTGTCTAATAGAGTGCGGTCGAACCTATGCTCATGAATATGGCATCTGACATACGGGGCTCCTGCATCTGGCCTCTTGGCTGGCAGATGGTTCTGAATCGCAAAGCATGTGGCGCGAGTGAGAACATGGATCTCTGATTGATGGTTCCACCTCTTCCTCCTAACTGTAGTCCTGTCTATGAGGGATCTCTGGAAGAGAGGTATGTGCTCCAAGGCCTCCTGTAGAGTCAGCTGTATATGAAATCAGTCCATCATCTGCTGGCTAAACTCTAACTCGTTGGACTTTTTCTGATCTTCTTTTTTATGCCCCTTAGCCAAGTGGAGTGCTTGGGGAAAGGGGACTGCTGAATCCTTCTCAGATGAAGGACTAGGATCGGGTCTGCAATGCTCAGGCAAAGCAGAATCCACACATACATCATCAATCAAAACAGGTGGATACGAAAAAAACAAACCCTTTCCTTTATTCACAAAAATGTCCTGAGATACATGAACTGAAGGGAAAACAACAGGACTGGCAGAACTGAAAATGGTGGCGTCAGCACCACCCTCAGCATCTGGAATCGCAACATCAGTACCACGCTCTGGCTCAGCAACTAGTATGGTGGCATCAGTACCACCTCCTCCATCTGGTGAAGCGACGGCCTCAGTACCATCGGCTGGATCAACATCCGTGGTGGCGTCAGCGCCACTGTCATCATCATCCCTAGCGGCATCAGCACCGCTCTCCTCCTCGTCTGGCGCTCCTACAGTGGCATGGGGTCGTCGCTCAGACGAGGCGCCGCCTGCTGGCATCCTACCGCTCCTAAGTGTAACAAAATCATCATCAAACATGTATGCAGAAACATCACCAAGTGAAGCACTAGGAGTGGTAATCTCAGTGAACTCTACCTGCTCAGACTTCCTCTTGAGGTTGTTCAGACTGGGCTCAATCTGTGCAGGAATGGCGGCCTTCCCTCTCACAATCTCCCTCATCTCCTGGCAAAACTCATCCATCTCCCGTCGGAAGGTGTCCTGCTGCTCGGACATGAGGCAGGCTAAGTCATCCGAGGCGGGGTTCTCATAGGTCGGCCCATGAGAACCTGATGGGTGGCCTCTGTGAAACTGAGGCGGCTGCTGTGGAGGAGGGTGAGAGGGGTACTGTGAGTGATACTACTGTTGAGGTTGTTGCTGCCTCCAAAGTTGTCCCTGCTGATAAGGACGAGGACCTTACTGCTCTCTATGGTGGGATGGTTGCTGGTGTGACGGGAACTGGGGCTGCTGGTGAGTCTCTCGTTGTTGGCCATACTGGCCACCCTGAACTGGAGGTTGTTGCTGGGAACTGGTGCCTCCGGTCGACCAGCGAAATCTGGGATGGTCTCGTCGGATACCGGGCTGGGGTCGGTTGTACCATATCCCGTTGACATCCATCAATGACTCCTGCTCGTAAGAGGGTGGGGTGAGTACTGCCAGGGGCTGGTTCGGCTGATATACCACCATCTGGTTGTCCTGAGATGGTGGTGACTGGACGTACTATTGCTATTGCGGCTGGAAGGGCTCCGCCTACACATGGTGAACATGTCGGTACTGGACGGAGGGCTGGGCCGAACTGCTGCTGCTACCGGTGTCTGCCCGTGACCTGAGACGGGGATGAGAAGTTGTCTGTGCCTCCTGGAGACATATGATCTGTGTATTTCAGGTCACTTAGTGTCTGTGCCATCTGGTCGATCTGTGTCATGCCCTGGCACTGCTTATTATCTATCAACTCGATCCGATCCAGCTTCTCGCTAATGATGCCCATGTCGGCGGCTGTTGACTCTGCCTGTGTTGTTGCTGCTGACGAAGTGGAAGGACCGGCATCGACCCATGCTATTTATCCTCTGATACAGGACGGCCTGTGGATGGGGTCTCCCACAATAGCTGGAAATACAATCCACCGGTGTGTAACTCTCGATCCGGGGTTGTGCAACTCTGCATCGGTCTGGCTGGTGCTGGCTGGACCGGCCCTTCCGGCTGATCTGGAACATCTCCCTCATCATCGGCTCTCGGCTGATCTCTGTCTGCTCTCAGCCTCTCCATCTATCTGCGCATCTCGATAATGAAAGATCCCTTATCCCGAATATGTCGTTGCATCGTCTCAAGGGAAGCTAACAGTGTGTTGTTGATCGCACCCTGATCCAACACATATGTCTGCTCTACTCTGGGACCCTCAGTGTGCTCCTCGCTACTGGCCATGGTCTCTGCAAAGGCAAAAGACCTAAACTCAGGTGTTGATAAATCAACTGCCTGATGCTCTCTCTGATCTAGCACTGGTATCTCAGAACTGGTGGTAGAAGGGTGGTCAAGGGGGAACATGGTGGAATCGAACTCGGGTTCGGAGAGCGGGTCTCGGCTCTCACGAACCAACCTAGATGAGCGGGCTGGAGTGTGGTGAAGCGATGCAGCCAAGGGTTTCCTAAGTGACCTCCTGCCCATCATCTTGATCTGGCGAGTAAAGGCGGATGAGATCTGGAAACACACAAGATGAGAAAACAAACCCCTGATTCACCTACTCAACAATGAGCTGAAAACCGTAAAGGTTTGGTCAGTTATCTTGTCAATTTTTATTATGTGATCAAGTCAGTCTTTCAGAATGATTAAGTGAGCTGGTAGGAATCCAGTACTCCCAACAGACTGTCCCGTATAAAAGGTCGGTAGTCTGATAGGAAATCAGATGTGGCTCTATCCTAGTGTGCGGGTCACTCTCTCGCTCATCCAAACCAAAGAAGGAGGGGGTTACTCTTCCCAAGACAGTTTTTTAAGTGAGATGTCTTTTAGGGTTAAGTGTGTTTAGCAGTCCCAATTTTATAGTTTTTTTAGGTATTTTTCAAGCGAACAACGCCTAATGAATTTTTCAGTTCTCAAGGTTATTTAAGTCTGAAAACAGGGGAAGAAGGCGAAAAACCCGATGCACTATCAAACACGATGATGCATGCAGAGTAAGAGATGCATACCTGACTCCAGCAGTCTACATGCAGGGTGATCCGCGCATAAAAGTAAAGACAATAATAAAACTACCTATATGATGCACGAAAATGGCTTTAGACGAAGCAATTTCTACACGTGAAGAACAATAGCCGGGTAACCAAGCTAAGTCCGGAGTCCGATCTTGGGAGCCACTCGGTGTCCGTCACAACGGATCATGCACGTGTTGTATGTGACTCCTCATGGCACGTGGACTCAAGCCGAATTAATCCGACTTTTTCTTGTGATTTATATAATAAGGTCCAATTAATGATCTATAGGTGCATGCAGATAATTAGGGTTGGGCCTTAATTAATTACGTCACAGTCAAGTAAAAATCCTAGGCTAAGGCTTAATCCTCGAAAATCAGATAAGTAGTAAAAATGCGAAAAATCCAAAACCGACGAAAACCGCGGTGAGGTCCCCCGAGCACACCGGTGCCCGACGAAACAGACCCCGACAATCACCACAAAAAGTCCAAGTACTATATTATTACAATAATAAAGTCTACATGAAAATAAACTAACTACATATAATCTACGGCTATCTACCATTATTCTATGGCTCCCGAACTCCTACTCGCCTCCTCGCGCTCTCCTGCGGCTCTATGTAGAAAAGAGTCGCCTCTGACTCAGCTTTCCGAAAAAAGCCGCCTCGATCCTCAAGCCCTCACAAGAAAAGGAAACATAAGTGTGTCAGTCCAAATTATTTTAAAAATGTCAAAATGAAATGAGATGAAAAATATATACAAATATAGACAGAAAAACCACGAAAAAGCCGCAAGCAAAAATCAACTACTAAGCCGTACTCCCTGACAACGGCGTCATTCTGATGAGCCGGAAAACCGAGAGACTAAGGGAGATAGGTTTCAAGGGTCGTTGCGACCTCACCCTCTCGAGTCAGACTCAACAAGAAATTCAAGACCACCAAATAAAATAATCAATCAAACAAGTCGAATAGCAGTCTCGATATTTTATTTAACCTGGTATAGCGACCAGGGTCGAACTCAAGGAGCACGGATTGGCTAAAAAGCCTACGCAGTAGTTAAAAATCCAAATAAAGAGAAGAAAATATTTTTGGTTGATTTTATGGGTTTTCAAACTTTTTTTGTGAATTTTTTCTAATTATAAAGAAAATGTAAAACAAGCAAAAAAGTCGCAATCAATTAATTATTTAACAACACAAATCAAGTCAAGAAATTCCAATAAAAATATTTTTGGGTTTTATAATTTTTCGAGTATTTTTGATAATTTTCTCAGATTTTTATGATTTTTGGTTAATTCTATAAAAATGAAATAAACAAAAAATGGAAGCTACTATGCAGCCAGATTTGAAAGGCTATTTAAAAATATAAAAATAGCTCTAAAAATCTGAATACAATTTTATGAAAAACTATCAATACAATCCTAACTATAGAAGAAGAAATTGCTTTTTTTATATTTATAGAAATTTCAGTCATTTTTATGAGTTTTTTAGGGTTTTTCCATTTTTAAGGTTCTTATAAGGCCAAATGCAGCAAAAATTGGATTGAAGTAAAAACACATCAAAACAAGCAAAACACAACTTTTTTAGAATTTTTAGAGAGTTGTTAATAATTTTAGTTGATTTTTAAATTGAAACAGTAGCAAAAATGAGGGGTTTTGAATTTTTAAAAATAGAAAATCAAAACAAAATTGTCTAAAAAAATCAATGAAATTTTTACACAGTGGCAGGGGCCAAGTATCCAAATTTCAAGAGATTTGGAGTTGATTTGTTATTTTATTAAACCAATAAAAGAAGCACGGCACATAGGGACCAAAGTGCAAAGAAAATAAGTTTCAAGAGCTTAAATGTAACATGCCCTAAAAATATAGGGAGCTCAATGCATATTTCGCATCAAATTCGGCACATGTTCTAATCCAGCACACACAGGGGCATAAATGCAAATATTAAAACTAAACTTTCAAACCATAACATTCATTAAACCCGAGCCCATACATGCAAATATCCCAGAAAAATCACATGATGAAGCACGTGCACCACAAACAGAAGGACTAAAATGCAAAATCTGAAAATCTAAGGTCCAAGGTACAATTTATCCAAATTAAAAACAAATACGACAAATAATTACAGGACTAGGAAATAAATGCTAAACTAAGAAGGGCCTAAGTGAAATTTACCCTCTTATTATGATCCAACGGCTAAAAGGGGATCCACTAAAGATCTGACGGCTAGCGTTGGTTAATACCCCTTCGATGATCGATGCTCCAGATCCGATCCTCAGATGGATCGAACGGTCAATACCCTCGGATGATAGACGGTGGAGATCAGAACTGGCACGAGGGGTCGATCGGACGACGGAGGCGCTCCCTGGAAGAACTGGTCGCCGGCAAAGTTCGCCCGGCCAATATGTGCGCTAAGGGACTCCTCCAAGGCTGCTGGGATGGGGAAAAGAAAGCCGGTGATGGTCCGCAACAGATGGGATGCTCCGATGAGGCCGAAAGGTCCTGGAGGACCCCGGATACATCAAGGAACCTGGAGTTCTATGCTTCAGTCATTGGGCCTCCAGATGAGTCTCATTCTTCGTCAATCCTGCACAGAAAGAAAGCTGGGTCGAGGGCAAACTGCCTCGACCCGTTAGCGGGCGAAGGGGGTTAATGGGGCGGGGCGATGATCTCTGGCGAGCGACGGCGGAGGTGAGTCGATACCCGGTTCCTGGGAGAACCAGAGGGAGTTACTGGGCAAAGAACGTGGAGAGGAGTCTCGCGAAGGTGAAGGTGTAGTCGGAAGGGGAAATGGGTGATCGGAGCGTGCGGGGTGGTCCGGTGAACATCGGCGGTCGGGAATCTAAGAATGGAAAATTAGGGCAATCTAGGTTCTATCAAATCTACCTGATGGTCGAAGACGTCTAGGCTGGAGGTCCTGGTCCTCCTGGGATCTCCGCCTCGATGGAGCGACGTCTCCAGAGGCTCGCGCTCGCTGGTGGCGGAGCAGGTCGCCGGATCTGGGGCTACAGCTCCTCGTTCCTCGCTGCAACAGTCCCTCACGCTCGCTGTCACTCAAGGCGAGGGAATGGAGGTCCTGACAGCCGAAGGAAATGGCTAGAGATGAGGGAAAAAGACATCTCCAGGTGAACTTATACTCGAGGAGGTCCGACAAAGGTGGAGATCGGGCGCGCATTCCAAGGATCGGACCCCTAAGAAGGATGACGGTGTGAACCATGGATCTTCCCTCGACAATCGGAGCCCGGGGTTTGAGAAGATGGTGATCGGATCGTGACGCAAATTTTTGGAGAAATCGGGTCAAAACCGAGTCCGAGGGAGAAGTGGTCCAAGGGGGGGCAGTTGACCGGGGGACAACGTTCCCCCGTGGACCAATCAGAATTCAACATTCAAAATTTATTTATAAATTAAATTAAAAATAGAAAATGATTTTATTTCAAAATATTTACAACCATAAAAAATGTTTATTATTTTTTAAATTATTTTTTATGAATTACATTTATTTTTTTGAAAAATAAAAATGTATGTACATAATATAATATTATATACAGGTATAAATACCTATGTATTTTGTATTTTTATTATTATTATTGTATTTTTGTACAATTATCCCAATTTTATATTTTATTTATTTACAACATAAAATTTGGGATATAAAAATTTTTTATTTTTATTATTTATTTACAAGGGTAAAATAAATAGATACAGGTACATGTGTACATGGTACATACAAGGGTGAGAGAGAAAATTTATTTCTTTTTTTGTTTTTATTTTATTTTTCTTATTTTTATGTTATTTTTAGAAATATATACAAGCTATGAGAAATAAATTTATATTTTTATTTTATGAATATAAAATATATACACCAAGAAGGAAATGTGCACAATGATGAATGGCCCTATCTCTCTCTACTTGTTTTATTTGGCGATCAGGCCCATATTGGACCCTCTCTTGGTTTCAGGTCACTCAATATTTGTTCTCAATATTTATCTCTTTTTATTTATTTCTTTGTTCTTTTATTTTTGTACAAAAACATGCTAATTATTGCTATTTACACAAAACATGCAATTTGATAATTTATTATATTTACAAGTATCTACATGGTGTTTTGCAAAGATTTTTAGCTAAAATAAAATAATATAGAGTTATGAATGAGGATTCATCACCCCCCTATACTTTACTTTTGCTAGTCCCTTAGCAAATACTTATTTCAAAAAGAAGTGAAAAAGAGAAAGAAAAAGAAGGGAAATCAAGGTTGATTATTAAACTTTCCTTCATTAAATTGAAATATGGATCTCAGTCAGACCTTTGGATTATTAATTTGTCAGAACCTTATTTGGACTTAAGCTTAAAACTCAACAACCTCTAAGTTCCACCAATCTATGGTCAAGACTCCTCAATAAACCAGATCAGAACAAGTCTACATACACAAACTCTAATGACCACGAATCTTTCCTTGTGCTGTGTAAGTGATATGTAGCTCCCCACCTCAGAAATGACAAAGCGACAACCCCCCTTAACAAGGTAACTCTAATGCCTCAGTCCAGCAACTCTTTCCTCGAGGAACGGGGTATTCCCATCTAAGTTCAAGTACAACCGGCTCAAGAAGAGGGGAAAGAAGAGAATGGACCATGACCAGTGTAGCCATGTATCCTTGGGAGCTCAACCAGTGTAGCTGAGTCTCCCGCTGCAAGCTTCATGAGATGGTCATGTGTAACATAAGCTTTGCTTTATTTGGCTATACACTCCGGTGGGTATTTTATTTCAATCAGACCCACCACTTTTTTGGAGCTTTTCTTTCTTTGCACATTTTTTTATGTGCATATGTACAACATATCTACATGGTGCAACATATATACATAAGGAGTTTTTCCTCTTGAGCCAGTAGACTAACCCTCTTTTGAAGCTTTATTGCAACCCACAACTCTGTCTTTAGACTTCATCACCACCAGACCAAGTTGAGATGCACTTCCTTCACTATAAGAAGAAGAGAGGTTCCGCCTAGAAGTACTACCCTCATATGCTACCCCAAGACAAAGGAAACTGCCTCCTCACCACCTCGTCCGTGGAGAGCTATGTGCATAGTGCTGGTGCAAGTAAAGCCATTGTCTCTGAGAGTCATGTGTGCGTTGTTAAGTGCTCTACTTAGGCTCATCAAGATGACATATGCTCATAGCCTAGTGGACTCAAAGAATTAAGTCCCAAATGGATCTGAAAAGTCTTAATCCTAAGCCCTATAAGGTTCATCTTAGAATTAGGTGGATTAAGGTCTCAACCAAGCTCCATTTTCCAATTTAATTCTTGGCCAGCTTAAATGTCAACTATGATTTGGAAAAACTGTACAACTATTTACAAATGTGCAATTTTTACAAGCTTTTTGAAAATGTGTAAAATTTTTGAAAAATGTTTGAAAACATGGATGTATGCATGAATGCGAAGTTTTGCAAAATATTTACACACATTTACACAAGGTTTTTGCAAACTTTTTGTTTTTCAAACATTTTACAAAAAATTGTACTATATACATAATTTTGATATCAAAATATTTACAAACTATTTACACAAATCATTTTTACAATCATTTGTACAAAAATAATTTTTATAAATAGCCATGTATGTGCAAGAAGAATTTTATGTACAGGGAAAATTTTTTAAATTTTTATGGATTTTATGGATGGGTTTTTAGCCATTTTATTTATTAACACACTCACACAAAGTACGAGTTATGGCTAAAGTATATATGAAATATATACGACACCCCCTATACTTAGCTCGAACGATGTCCTCAGAGTGAATCAAGAGCGATGAAGAAGACATAACTCGTGCTTAGTATAGGGAAGTTAAAAGGAATGGTATACTACAACGACAAATCGAAGAATAGAATGAAGAGGATTCGGTGTTTCCCCCTATACTTAGGATCAATTAATTCTAAGTATAGTAGGTTGTAGATGAAGGGAAATCTGAGTGGTAGAATGTATACGGTCTACCCCCCCTATACTTAGGGTAAAATATCCCTAAGTATAGGCAGCAAAACAGAGGTAGAAAGAATCAAGAGTCCTACACCCCCCCTATACTTAGGGTAAAGTACACCCTAAGTATAGCATAATCAGAAGATAAAGATGGGGTGTGGGACTAAAGAATGGAGTGATATGGACAACTAGATCTATACATGTCGGAAGAACAGTGATAATCATGCGTGAGATGCAATAGATGTGAGTCAAAGGACCACATCTCACGCAAAATGAATGGGGGCAATGTCAACGACCAGCGGCTCATGATCTAGATATGGTTTGAGCCGCCCGTTAACACGAAAGGTAGCATCAGAAGATAACTCAGATATATCAATACTCCCATTGTCTATGCACCTTTCGGACCATATAGGGTCCCTTCTATTTTCTCTGTAGCTTCCCCAGAAATAAACGAAGCCTGGCATCAAACAACCATACTCTCTGTCCTGGCTCAAACTGCTTATGGCTGATATGAGAATCATGCCACTCCTTCACTCTCTCCTTATACTATAGGCTGCTCGAAAAGGTTGTATCATGAAGCTCCTCCAGGGCTGCTAACTCTGCCCTCCTCTGATCTCCTATACTCACTGGATCCAAAAGTATATCAGTGACTACCCAAAGTGACCTATGTCTTAGCTCAACAGGTAAATGGCAGGGCTTGCCATAAACGAGGCGAAAGGGAGATGTACCCAAAGGCGTCTTGAAGGACGTCCTATATGCCCACAAGACCGAGTCCAAAAGCTGTGACCAATCCTTTCGGTCAGGGCGGACGACCTTCTGCAATATAGTCTTGATCTCCATGTTCGACGCGTCAGCAAGACAATTGGTATGAGGGTGGTATGGAGTGGCTACTCGATGATCTATTCCGAACTCGCTAGCAAGGGCTTTTACCTTGTCGTTGACGAAATGAGACCCCCCGTCAGAAATCAACACTCAAGGTACCCCGAACAGTGAAATGATATTTTTCCTCAAAAATCGGCATACAGTCCTAGCATCTGCAGTTAGGGCGGGGATGGTCTCAACCCAACGACTCACATAATCGACGACCAACAGAATGTACCCGAATCCTTGACTCTTAGGGATCGGACCCATGAAATTGATGCCTCATGCATCAAAAACCTCACAGAAATGAACGGGCCGCATCGGCATCATATCACGCTGTCCACAAGTGCCCATTCTCTGGCAGTTGGTACACCTCTTCACAAACTCATCAGAGTCCTTGAAGAGAGTAGGCCACCATATGCCGGATTGGAGCACTTTTTGTGTCGTTCTCCTCCTAGAGTGATATCCTCCTGCCTTAAGCTTGTGGCAGTAAGTGAGGATGCTATGGTGCTCCTCTTGAGGAATGCATCGACGCCAGATGCTACCCCCTCCTTCAAGATAAAGGATGGGATCCTCCCAATGGTAGAACTTGGCCTTCGCGAGGAAGGTCTCAAGTCGCTGCCTAGGGAAATATTGTGGAACTTTCTTGGCAACAAGATAGTTCACAATATTGGCATACCACGGAAGAGAGGCGATAGCAAGGATCGCCTCATCTGGGAAGGTCTCACAAATAGGCTCAATCTGCTCAGAATCCTCAAGAAACTCCAATCGGGAGAGATGATCCGCCACCACATTCTTGACTCCACGCTTATCCTTAATCTCTGTATCAAACTCCTGGAGTAGAAGGATCCATCTGGTCAATCTAGCTTTGACATCCTTCTTTGCCATGAGGTACCTGATGGCGGTATGATCGGTAAAGATGGTCACTCTAGATCCAATGATGTACGATCTGAACTTATCTAGGGTGAATACTACGGCTATCATCTCCTTCTCAGTGATGGTGTAGTTTTGCCGAGCGGCATCCAAAGTCCGGCTAGCGTAGTAAATAGCAAAGGGTACTCCATCCCTCCTCTGTCCCAACACGACTCCTACAACAAAATCGGAGGCATCCGTCATGATCTCGAATGGGAGAGACCAATCAGGAGGCTGGAGGACAGGAGCCTCTACAACTAGACTCTTGAGAGTCTCAAATGATGCAAGACACTTATCATCAACAAGGAACTCGGTCTTTCATCAACAGATCAGTCAACGGTCGGGCAATCCTGCTGAAATCATGTATGAATCGTCGGTAGAAACCGATGTGCCCCAGAAAGACCGTAATTGTCGCAAGTTGGACGTGGATTGAGTTTTATAATGATATCCACCTTGGTCGGATCAACCTCCATGCCCCTGTTGGAGATGATATGGCCAAGCATCGTCTCTTGAGTCACCATGAAGTGACTCTTCTCCTATGAAAGCACAAGGTGAACCTCAATACATCGCTGGAGGACGCAGTCTAGGCAGTCAAGACAAGAATCAAATCCGTCGTCGTAGATCGAAAAGTCATCCATGAAGACCTCCAAGAACTCCCCCACCATGTCCGAAAAGATGGACAACAAGCACCTCTGGAATGTCACCGGAGCATTGCACAATCCAAAGGGCATCCATCTGAAAGCATACGTTCCGAAGGGACAGGTGAAGGTGGTCTTGTCTTGGTCCTAGGGTACAATGGCCACCTGATTGTATCCGGAGTACCCGTCCAAGAAATAGTAATGGATCCTCCCGGCTAGCCTCTCTATAATCTGATCAATAAAAGGCAGTGGGAAATGATCCTTCTTGGTGGTCTGGTTCAATCGTCTGTAGTCCACATAGACCCGCCAAGAAGTAGGTACCCGGGTAGCGATCTCCTCTCCAGACTCACTAACAACTGTGGTGATACCCGTCTTCTTGGGCACCACATGTAGCGGACTGACCCATTTGGAGTTGGAGATGGGGTAGATAAAATCGATGCTCCACCATTTCGAGATCTCGTTCATGCCAACATCTCGAAGGTTCGGGTTCAACCGCCGTTGGAACTCACGCGACGGCTTCGCGTCCTCCTCAAGATAGATATGGTGGGAGCACAGGGCCGGACTTATCCCCTGGAGATTGGCTACACTCCATCCTATCGCCTTGCAGTTCTTTTCAAGAACCCTCATCAGACGGTATTCTTGCTCTCCAGTCAAATCCGCTGAGATAATGACTGGGTGCATCTCATGCTCGCCCGCAAGGAACCTATACTTCAGTAATGTTGGTAACGGCTTCAGCTCTGGACAACTCGGTGCTGGCGGATATGGCCTCTAAAATGTCTAAGTGAATGCGACCAAATCTGCATGGGAGAATGAGAACTCTCGCTGGCAATCTGAATCTGGTGAAGGCTGCTCTACTGGTGTGTCTCTGCTCTGCATGGGATCAGCCTCCTCCCTAGCTGTAGGCTCTATGGAAGTCAGACACGGTATCAAATCATCAAACTATACCCAGTCTATATCTGACTCCAAGGGATCTGTATCAAAATCACAAAAAGAATCTGCCTCACGATCGGGAACCGGCTCTACTGCCTGAGATGTATCATGGACCAGGAATGTGCTCTCCAGGCTCTCCTCTACTAGCATCTGTGCATCAACGAACTCTGAAGGTGAGAGGATGGGTTGTGTCGTTGGGTCTGCCCAAACTGCCTCGTCGTCTGTAGTCCACACAGAGTAGGAAATATTTTATGATCCACATCGTGTAAATATTTTATGATCCGAACCCCGAGACCTAGGCATCTAGATGAATAGATCGACAAGGAATAAAGTAGGGGGAGATAAGGGCCAATATACAATAAAAATACCTTTTATTTAATTCATTCTTTATTCATTTTAGGACCTATTTTTAGTTCCACTTTTTATACTTCAAATAAAGAAACTTTGAACATGAAAGTTGTAGGTAATTAAATAAAGAAAAATACAAAATTGATTTCATACAAAAATAATTAAAGATAAAAAGTTATGATCTAAATAAGTTTCCAGAATCCCAACTTCCCAGACATGTATCTCTCAAATAAAATCTCAAAATATATTAAAAATTATCTTTAATTATATATGACTTTTAATAAGCTATTTAATGAAGGTGGTTTCGTATTTTTCAGAGTTACGGTTTGAATGTTGAGTTTTTTACCCTCCTTGTATACTTATACCGATTAAAATATTCATTTTATTTATTATTCATTATCTTATAAGTTTATATTTTTATAATTTTGTAAATATTATTTATAATACATGTGTATATTAAAATAGAAAGAAAACAAAAAGAAATACAAAAATAAAATACTTGTATACACCACATAGATGAAATACCTATACTTATACCTATATAGATAATACTTCTATTTGTTTAACTATATAAATCACTTCAGAAAAATCAAATAAAAATATATTTAAGTTCATAAAATTAAGATGTAAATTTATAAAATGATAAGAAAAAATAATAAAATTAAACATACAAAATATAAATAAAATATTAAAATATATAGATGAATATACTTGTATATAAGGTATAAAAGGAAACTTATAATTTTTAATCTCGAAAAAATAAATAAAAACCATTATAAACTATTTCAGAAAATAATAAACATTTTCCATTTTATAATATAAATTAATAAAATCATTTATTATTTTTAATCAAATTAACAAATCTTTTTGCTAAGGAATTTTCTAGTTGGTCCATGTGGACCAACCAGAAGCTTCCGTTGGTTGACCTCGGTCAACTCTTTGATCGAAGTCCGGCACCTGTCAGACCCTCATTTTTATCCCATTTCGTGGATTTTTTCAGGATGTTCCTTACATCTTTTCGGGATGAAATCTTCATGACTTTTGATCCTTGGAGATTGGGTATACCCACCCACGCGTTACCTCGACCATTGCATCGCCGATTTTCCTGATCCGCCTCGATCTTCCCAGCCGCTCGTCAACTCCCTCATATACACCCTCCTCCTCCGTTTGAAAATTTGAACCCCCTTTGACATGTTTCTCTCCACCCTTTTCGTGCTATATCGCTAGGAGGAGGTGACAACTCCTCCAAGAGGCCGTTAAGTGGATCGAGGAGGCGACAAGGTGGCTCCACCCACCTCCGCCGACCACCAGCGTTGAGGTTTCATCTCAAGTGAAATCCACCTTCGAGGTCTCACTTTTCTTCATTTTTTCGCACTTTCTCATTCGTCGTAGACATAGGATCCCAATCACGCCTTCATCTTCACGTTTCGTCCATCGAATCACCTCGTAGCCATGCCGCCGTACCTAGCTCCTGTCGTCCTCCATTTTCATCGTCCTCCGCCTTTCCACCCTGTTGCAGGGTCGAGGCAGTTTGCCCTCGACCCCTTCACCCTCTTTTTGCAAGTCTCATGCAACAACGAGAGCCTGGGGCTCATTTTGCCGCTCGCCAAGGTATCTGGGGCTCCCCAGCTCCGCGCCACCTCACGCGAGCTCCGACCGTCGACGGACGTTTCTGGAGCCACCAGCACTCATAGGATCATGCTCGGGAGCTTTGTGGCCATTTTGGAGCCTGAAGAAGCGCCAGAGGTCGAGATCGAGGGTGGGGAAGTTCACCACGCTGGTGGCTCTTCCCTGTTCTTCCTCCTCGCTCCTCCATCGTCCGATCGAGGTTGCCTCCCAGTTCGTTTATATCATTAGATCAGGCCCTTCATAAAAGTCTGTAAAAAACTTCATAAAAATTTATAAAATCTATAAAAAAAATCTAAAAATCGTGTTTTATATTCCTGAATTTTATTTATTATATTATCTATAGTTTAAAATTAATTTGGAGAATTTTTGATACTGTTTAAAATTTTTCATTTCCATTTTAATTTCAGCCATCAATTTTATTCACTATTTTATGTATTTTTTACTTTAACATTTCAAAAAATAGCAAAAATATAAGAAAATCGCAAAAAACATTAGAAAAATAAGAAAATTAAAAATCAAAATACAAAAATATAAAATAAAAAAATTAAATAGAAAATATATATAATTAAAAACCCACAAAAGAGCACTTGTATAGACATGTGATCACTTTCATTCGTGAGCATTGATTTTGCCCGATCGACCTTCTTGTTCCCTGTGTTCGACACTCTACATTACTTGCACTATACACATATTTTGTAGAGTCATAATAAATTTTAACTCTGCACCATTTTCCATTCTTTAATCATTGGAGGGGGTAATTGTTGACTAATTGGGGTTTCGTGAGTGGTCGCCACAGTGACTTTGTCTCCGCCTTGTGTGAGACATATTTTGACCCTCGTAAAATCCCGGTTATCAAATGGCGTCATTGTGGGGAAGCGACAACGTATAGATTGGGTTTACTTGTGATTGATTGTGATTATTTGTCTATGTTTTTGTCCATTGATTCTCTCATTTATTGATATATCTTATTGAGCTGTCTAACCTCCTCTCTTTGTTGACTTTGTGCGACGTACCGCAGATCGAGGGAGGTGCTCTACTCTAGGCGCTTACGCATCCACGTGAAGCCGGCTTCGGCTTGCTCCCTTTGCACTAAGGACACTTAGAGATTTTTGTAGATTTAGCTCCATTTATTTCATTGCAATTATTTATGTAATTTGAAGTAAGAGAGTGACTCGATCATTTGTAATAACTTGGACTTGGACACTACGATACTTCACGAGGTCCATTGCCTGAGGGATTGTTCCCTTGGGGTCCTCGTCGGTTTTTACGCAGTTTTTCATCATTTTCTCGATTTTACTATCTGCTTGATTCACGTGAATTAGCCCCTAGACTTAATATCTTGCCTGTACCTACAGATCGTAATTGGACTTAGCTAATAATTCATTTAAAATGCTATTGACTTTGATTAGAGACCATGTGCTGGGAGAGATCGTATGCAGGATCCATTGTGGTGGACACTGATCGGCTTCCAAGACCAGACTCCGGTTTCTCTTCCTCGTCATAGCTACTTGTGCTTCACGATTAATAGAAATTTCTCATCTAGGGATGGTTTCCTCGTGCATCATATAGGTAGTTTATTTCTTGTCTTTAAATTTATGCGTGGATCATCCAGCATGTAGAATGCCGGAGAAAGGTACGCATTTCTAACTTTGCATGCATCATTGTGTTTGATCGTGCATCGACTTTTCCGACTTCCTCCCCCGTTTTATTGGACTCAAAATAACCAAGGAAATCAGAAAATTCGTTAGACGTTGTTTTTATCAGAAAAATACTAAAAAAGAAATAACCAAATAAAATTAAGACTGCTAATGCAAACTTGACCTTAAAACTCACCTCACTTAAATTTTTTTTGTCTTGGGGAGAGTAACCCCCTCATTGGTTGATTTATCTGCAGCAAGAGAGCGACCCGCACACTAGGATAGAGCCACGCCCGAAATTCTAGTTGACTACTGGTCTTGGTTAGTCGTTCTCCAGTGAGGATCTCTCCGGTAATCGGTGAAGTAGATCGCGGCATCCTTAGTAGAGTGAATTGATCGGGGAGCTGGTAAACGGTCCTCAATTTATACCGGTTGGGAAAGATCTAATTTGGGATCGGGAAAGTTGGCTAGGAGAGTTGGGATCCCAATAGCTCGCTTAATCGCTCTAATAGATTGATTGATCACCTAAATAAAATTGACAAGATAAACGATCGAGCCTTCACAGTCATCATATCAGAGTTGCGTAAGTGAATTGGGGGTTTGATTGCTAATCTTATTTTCATTCCAGATCTCATCCGTCCTTATCTCCAGATCACGATGATGGGAAGGAGATCCCTTAGGCCACCTCCAGTGGCACCGCTATCAAGCACTCCTCCCTATTCATCTAGGTCAGCTTCAGGGAGTTTAGACCCACTCTCCGAGCCTAAGTTTATATCCACCCTGTTCCCCCTTGATCACCCTTCTTCTTCTAACAGTCCTGTGGTGTCAGAGTATAGTGCAACACAGATTTCTGGACATTTGACGACACCTGAGATGGGTACCTTTGCCTTTGCAGAGACCCAAGATATGGCCAGCAGTGAGGGATGCCCAGATGAGCAGGGACATCCTTCGTAAGTGTATGATCAGACTGCCATCAACAATTCATTGTTAGCTTCCCTGGAGACTATGCAGAGACAGATCTGAGATCAGGGAGCCTTCATGGGTGACATCATGAGAGAGCTGGCGCAGATGCGAGAGGATAGAGGAGACAGTTCTAAGGGTGGTGAAGAGAGACCTCAAGCATGAGGTGGAGCAGGAGGAGAACAACAACAGGAGGACCAACCATCGAGGACCATAAGACAGTTGCACAGCCCTGGTGCAACTCTTACTCACCGATGGATCCAGCTTCCTCCCATTGTCGGGAACTTTGAGATTCGCCCACAGACCATACAATTGTTGCCCAAGTTTCATCGGCTGTCTACCGAGGAGCCTCATCTCCATCTGCAGGAGTTCGAGATGATTTGTAGCACTGTCCACGACAAACTGGTGGGCGGGGACATGATAAAGATGATTGCCTTCCCGTTCTCATTGGTTGACAGAGTAGCCTACCGGTTGAAGCATCTAGGAAGGTATGTCACATCTTGGGAGCAGCTCTGGATCGAGTATTTGAATAAGTACTATCCACATGGTCGGACCAACGCAGCGTGGGCTATGATCAGTAACTTCACAATGATCCCGAATGAACAGTTCCATGAGGCTTGGGATCGATTTAGATAGCTCATTGACCGGTGTCCACATCACGATATATCAAAGCCCAACCTAGTTCAGAGTTTCTTTTGTGGGCTGACATTGAAGCTGTAGAGGTTAATGAATGCCTCTTGCGGTGGGTCCTACTTCTCCAAGGGTGAAGACCAGGTATGGTCCATCTATGAGGAGATGGCAGAGAACTCGACAGTGATGTCCCAAGCTCGGGTCTACACACAGTCAAAGGCCCCCCAGCAGGCAGTTTCATATCAGAGAATTGCATGAATCGATGACGGTTCCCACACTCCATCAGCAGCAGCAGCAGCTCGGGCTGAATTTGGCGCGGCCGACATGGGGATCATTAGAGAGAAGTTGGACCGCATCGAGATCCTTGAGAAGAAGCAGAGACAAGGGCTTGCACAGATGGACCAGTTGACGAAGACAATGAGTGACATGAAGACACAGATCTTGTGAAATCAGGAGGCACAAATGTCTACACAGCAGCCTGCATGTGCTGATTCCAGCAGTAGCAGCTCCACCCAGCCCTCTACCGCATACCGACAGCTTCACCAAATCCAGGCGGAGCCGGTCCAGCAGCTAAAGTACAACCCATTGCCACCACTATATCAAGACACTCAGATGGTGGTTTACCAGCCAGATCAATCACTGGCAGTTCTTCCTCTATCGCCCTTCAAGCAGGAGCCATTGATGGAAGTCAATGGGATATGGTACGATCGGTACCCACAACAAGCCAGGATTTGTCGCGATCACCCCGGATTCCATTGGACCACCGGAGGCACCTCATCCCAACAGCAGTCTCCCACTCGGGGCACTCAGAACAGCCAACAGCAGCAGCAACCCTATCACTCCCACCAGTAGGGTCCCGATCCCTCTTATCAGGGATAGTAGTGGAAGCAGCGTCAGCAGCCTTACCAACCATACTCCAAACCTCCCCCTCACTATTCACAGTAGTAGCAGCCTCATGTCCAGCATGGGAACACTCCCGGTTCCCCAGCACCCGCCTTCGAGAACTCAACTCTTAACGACCTCGCATGCTTGCTCTCCGAACAGCAAGCATCCTTCCGGCGAGAAATGGATGAGTTCCGACAGGAGATGAGGGATATCATCAAGGGCAAGGCCACCATACCAGCTCAGATCGAACCCAACCCAAACAGTTTGAAGAGAAAATCTGAACAGGTACAATCTACAGAGGATACCACTCCTAGTGACTCTTTGCATTACATGTCTTCTTGTATGTTTGATGCTGATTTCGTGACAACTAGGAGCATTAGGATGCCAGCCGGAGGTGCCTCATCTGAGCGACAACCACACGAGAAACCAGGAGCGCCAGACAAGGAGAGTAGCGGTGCTAATGCCGCCGATGATGTTAATGACGGTGGTGCTGATGCCACCAAGGATAGAGATCCAGTTGACGGTATTGAGGCTGTCTTGACTCCAGATGCAGTAGGCGATGCTGATGCCACCATTTTACTTGATGTTAAGCCAGAGCGCAGTGCTGATGTCGCAAAGACAGATGCCGTGGGTGGTACTGATGCCACCACTTCTACTTCAGTTGTGCTTCCATATGTTTTGTTGCCACCTTTTGTATCTTAGTACTGTGGTAATAAGAAAAAAAACCAAAAATATGAATAAATGAAAGGTTTCTTTATCTTCTCCAAGTCCATATGTGTTGCATGATGATCTTGGTATGGATTCCATTCCTTCACATGCACATGAACCACTTCCTAACCCTCAATCTGAGGAGGGCCCAACCATCCCCTTCCCTCAAGCACTCCGCTTGGCGAAGGGGAATAAAAAAGAAAATCCAAAAAAGACACATCAGTTAGAGTTCAGCCAACATATGATTGATAGATTTCAGATTCAGCTGACACTACAGGAGGCACTAGAGCACATCCTTCTTTTCCAAAAGAACTTGAGAGAGAAGACTACTATACGTAGGAAGAGGAGGAACCATAGAGGAGAGATCCATGTGCTCACCCGTGCCACATGCTTTGCCATTCAGAACCGACTACCAGCCAAGAGACCTGATGCAGGAGCTCCCTATGTCAGATGCACGATTCAGGAGCAGCAGTTTGATCATACTTTATTAGACATCAGCTTTTCAATCAACCTCCTTCCGGCAGCCTTACTTGACCGATTCGGGTTTGGCCCTCTCCATCAGAGTAGGACAGTTCTTCAGTTTGCTTATAGGTCTATTAAGAAACCAAAGGGGTTGTTTAGAGACGTGGTTGTTACCATTCAGGGCCTGAAATTCCCTGTGGACTTTGTTGTATTGGACATGGAGATCCCTGAGCCAGTAACAGATACCCCCATCATTCTTGGACGCCCATTCTTGGCCACTGCCAAGGCAGTATCCGACCATGATAGTGGCAAGGTATACTTTTGCGTAGAGGGCGAAAGTATACAAATAGAGACAATCGACGAGACTAGAGTGCGAGACTTAGCCTGCTCCGAGCAGTTGATGAATCCATGATTCATTAACTTTTCTGTCGCATTTTGTCTTAAAACCCTTAACAAATACATGTAAATATTCATTAATTCTCATCTTTTAACAAAACACCATTCATGTGTAAATATTCATTTTTAACCACTAAAATCATGTAATAAATAAAGAACAAGAAAAGAAACAAAAAGGCAGATTGAATATATGTATATATATACAATATGACTTAAATATAAATATAGTTGTAAGATATATTTATAACCCAACCCCCGAGACCAAGTCAGCATGGATTGGTCGACAAACCAAAAAGTAGGGGGAGATAAGGAAAGAAAACATAAAAAAAATAATCTAACACACATATACATCTCTCACAATTTATAAAATAAATACAAAACTTCAAAGATTTTTAATTAATTCATATGAACATATTTTTCACTAAATTCTTCTCCTAATTATTCCTAAAAATGTATATAAAATATAAACATAAGTTAAAAATACCCTGTATATATGCCAAGAAACCCAGCCTGGAAATTGTCAAAATCTCAACTTCCGAACATCATAACTTCCTCATACGAACTCCAATTTCACTCTACTCGTCTTTAAAGTTCATGAAATAATATTCTCTAATTAGTAAAGGTAGTTTCATCGAATTCGGAGTCCGTTTGCAAAAAGTCGGTTTTGGGACCAAAAGACAACAGGGTTTCTGGGCTATTTATTTTCTGTAACACACATTATTTATCATTTTCTTAATTTTATAATTTTCAAATTATTTCATGATCTTGTAGTTTCACAATAAATCATTTCATAATTTTTGGACCATATTTATTATGTTAATAAAATCAAAAACCCTAAAATATAGGTATAAATGAACTACCTAGTTACTTATCTTATTTATTAAAATATATATGTTAATTAATTAAAATCCATAAAAATTCGTATAAACCTTATTTAATATTCTAATAATTAAGAAATTATAAAATTAATTTTTACTTATTTATTTATTAACTTAAAAATCTAAAAACTAATTATAAATACATATTTATTAATATAATATTTATATTTTAAATAATATTTACTATTTATTAAAAGTAATTAGTCCATAAATTAGATAATTA
Organism: Ottelia alismoides; assembly: GCA_037367405.1. Taxonomy (NCBI): domain Eukaryota; kingdom Viridiplantae; phylum Streptophyta; class Magnoliopsida; order Alismatales; family Hydrocharitaceae; genus Ottelia; species Ottelia alismoides. Next base: position 862,572 of record JAZKJV010003834.1, read on the forward strand.
ATTTATCTACACTTTTTGTATTTACACTTATTTAAAATAATGTAATTTACTATTTTATACTTAATTTATAAGCCAATTTCACCTCTGGGCCAACCAGGTGCTGACACTTGTCAGCACCTGGGGCCTTCTTCCCCAAGAACTTGTTCTACCAGACTCTGCTCTGGCCGGCCGACTTCATCCATTTTTCCCGCGCGCTTCGCGAAGCTTCCAACCAACCTAAGCCATCCGATCACTCCTCCTAACAACCCTCTCCATCGCCGGCCATCGATCTCGACTTGGAGCCCAAGTAAACTACCTATAAATAGCCCCCAAGGTCGACATTAACAACAAACTTTCCAACTACCCAAGAGCTTCAGCTCCAGGTGTTCGACCCCCCTACTTCCAAGCTTCGTTCCAGCCACATCGAGGCGGTGACAGCGCCAAGGAGGAGCTAGCGAGGAAGAAGGCACGTCAGAGGATCGTTCCAAGGCTTCCGTGGCCTTGCATCGCCGCCCAGCGTGCGTCGGAGCTCCGGTCTTTAGCCGTCGTCGAGCAACAGTCCAGGTAATACACCTAGACATTCCCCAGGCCTTTTCATCCATTTTTTGCGATTTTTGTTTCGATATTCGAGCCACGATTAGCGTGGCTAATCCGTGATTTAGGAAGGTTGATCATCCAGCTTAGACGCATATTCAACATCACCTTTCGATTCATTTCACATCCGTTTCAAATCGATCATCGTTTCATCACCATCTCACGCATCTGGTTGTTTGGCTGGAAGCTTAAGTTTTCTTATCATCTTTGGAGCTTGAGATCTTTAACCTTTGGCCGATTCCTAGCGAATCGAGCATATGATTGTGTTCTTTGCAGATCAAACTTCAACGCGAATAGTTGCTTCGGATTTGGAGCCTTCAATCATCATCGGAATCCACATCCAAAGGAGCTTCGTCAGAACTGCATCAGCTACCAGGTGCTGAAGACGCCATCTTCATCGACGTCCCACCGCCGCTCGGAGCATCGCCAGCCAACTCTCTACCGCGGGCGAGCTCGAGGGGTGGAGGAGCCACCCTTCTGGCCCCGCCGGAGCGCCAGAGCCGTCTTCAGTTGGCCGGAGTAATTCGAAGAAGAAGACCGCCTCGCCTGGAGCTCAACAACCCCAAGAACAGGGGAGTTACAGATTCACGCCACGTGGCATAGGCTGGAGCGTCCGATCAGGGCGCGCAACTTCTAATCTCAGCCGCCAATCTTAAAACGGTAGAACAATTGCATCTTAAGCCCAGCCAGCTTCCAGAATTCATTTCCGCCTCACAGGGTTTTGCTATTTGCATTAAGTCCCTCTGCAGGGCCTAAATGTAAATATTTGTTAACTTTTTCTTCAAAACAGTCCCTGAGGACAAATTGCAAACTTTTTAAATAGTTTTTTTTCTTGCGCTTATGCCCCTGGGCTGTAGGGGTTGTTTCTATTTCGTGTGACCTCGCTTTTTGACGATTTCTTGAGGGTAGTTACACAACTACCCCAACTACTTAGTATAAAATTTTCGTAGATTTTTGACATGTTTTCAACGTGTTTTGATTTTGTCGAATCGCACTTCGTTTTGTTTTGATTTCTTGTGTAGTTCGAGCTCGCGACTCGAACCCCGATCACCATACTATATAGTATCACCTATCTATAATTCACCTATTATATAATAAATAAAACTTTTGAAAAATCTCCCTTTTTGAAAATTAAATAAAAATTGGAAAATAATAAAATCAAATAAAAATAATAAAAATAAACATCAATAAAAAAGAGGTGTTTTGACTTGATCACTTAGAGAAGAATTAAAAATAAAATTACGAAGATAATAATCTAGGGAATTTATTCTGCCTCCTTGAGTTCGACCCAGGAACACTTGCCTGGTTAAATATTTAGTGTAGGTTTTCCGAAAGGAAAACTGAATTTGTTTGATACGAGTTGAAGATCGTTCTTCTTGTTTCGCGACTTTTTGGCTACATCGACCGTGCTTCTTCTAAAAATGAAAAGCCACGAAACCAATTTTTAGCCTTATCAAAATGGCGCCGTTGCCGGGGAGGCGTTAGATTCTTTTTGATTTTTCATTTCTTCGTGATTTTATTTTTCTCTCTTCTCTTTGTTTCGTTGTTCGTACGGTTTTTCGTACGGCTTTTTCGTGTTTTGCTTTTTCGTCTTCTTACGACTTTCTCAATTTTCTCGATCGGCTTTACTTGCTAACCATCTTTGCAGGGCCTGTAGGATCAACCGGCTTCTTCGGAAGCTGAGCTGTTGAAAGAGCAGAGGTCGGCTCCTTCTTCACGAGTCGGCTGCAGAAGAGCAGAGTAGTTAGTATATTTTATGTACAAGAGAGAGAAAGGGAGAGAGTTGTAATAGATAATAAACAAACCCCCCCCCCATTTTTTTCGGGGCCTGACTCGCCGGATACCGTGTATCCGAGAATCAGGGCACCCACCGCAGTTTTCATCGCTATCGGCTTTCCGTGGTTTTCTAGATGCTTGTTTAGGTTTTTACTCTCTCTGCTTGCGCCGCGTAGTTAGTCTTAGGACTCGCAACCTAGGTGCATGCTTTTAGGGTTTTTATAAAAAGAAAAAAAATCGATAGACGTTGATTGAAAAAAACACATAAAAATTACAAAACTAAAATCGGAACTGCTAAATCTAACTGACTAAAAGCCGTAAATCGACTCAAGTGATTTGGGAGAGTAACCCCCGCACATTTCTCAGAGTGCGCGAGCGAGAGACGACACTTAATCTAAGAACCGATATTTTTCAAAATACTACTTAGTCCATATACCTGATCACTGCTTTGTCAGTGAGGAAGCTCGGGTAGCCGGCAACGGTCCGAGAATACTTAGCAGAGTGGGGGATTTAGAGGACATCGCGTAAGGCACCGTCCCCAAGCAACACGGGTAGCCGGAAACGGTCCGTACTTGCCTCCATATTGGCTACAAACAAGTGATCCTCTATAAGGACTCGGGGCAGTATCGCGGGAAATAAATCAGGCACCTATAAGCTCGCACAACGCACGATAAACCGCAAAAATTTGTTTGTTAATTACAACCCTAAAACCGAAAAGATAAAAGACCGAACTCTTACGGTCTTCATCTGGGTTTAGTTGGTGAAAACGGGGTTTGCTTTGTGTTTGCTTGCAGGGCGTGAGTTTCCGCGGCTTTCGCATTTCTCTCTCTCTTGAATCGTAAATGTGCTCTCCCGACTTTTCTCTTGACATCGAAAATGACGTCTCGACGGTTTTTCGGCTTAGACTCTGTGAGCTTTCAACCGTCCACCGTCGAACGTACGTCTTCACAGGATCGGGATGACCCTCTTCCTGAGCCGGTCCTATCAGATCTCGAGGCGAGTCAGACCCAGACTCCCTCACCTCCTGGCTAGAAAATTGAGACAGACTCTCGTCTCAATAAATCATCTCCAGCTGAACTATCACTGAGTGCTTACGAGAGCTTCTCTTTTCCAGACGACTCGAAGCTGATGGCTCGCGGTAAAGCACCAGCAGCATATGAGAGGGCAGCAGCCGAGGAGCAAGATGACGGAAGATCAGAAGCTGCAGATATTACTACTGGGATTCTCGATACACTTCAGCAGATGAATCTACTAATTCGAGAACAATTCCGAGTTCAGACGAAATTACAGGGGCAATTAGCCGCGCTGCGAGAAGGGGCCGAGAACCAGTTACCGTCTGCGGTTCCCGCGACTTTACGGGACGAGTATGACCCGGGCGCAAGAATGCTCCACCATTGGATTCGGCTACCGCCGAATCAAGGGCCATACGAACTCCGATCGTCCTTCATCTCTTTGCTTCCCAAGTACTATGGGAATGCCGCAGAGGAGTCGTTCATGTTTTTACAACAGTTTGAGATGATCTGCGGAACGGCTTGTTATCCAAGAGTAACGCAGGAAGTCGTACGCCTCAAGGCTTTCCCCTTTGCCTTAGCCGATAAGACCCTTTATTGGTTGAGTCATTTGGGGAGAGAAATTTCTACGTGGGACGACCTGAAATTCACCTTCATGCGCAAGTATTTTCCTCTGAGAAGGACGAACATGATGAGGAGCCAGATCTCCAACTTTACGCAACTGCCGTACGAATCATTCCATGAGGCATGGGATCGATTCAAGGACCTGACGGAGAGATGCCCGCATCATGAGATCCCGATGAATGTGCTCGTACAGAATTACTTCGGAGGACTCCAGCCAGAAGTTCAAGGGCTAGTCAGTGCCGCATGTGGCGGCAGCTACTTAAACAAGGATGCCGAGTCAGTCTGGGCCATCTTCGAAGGGATGGCCGAGAACTCAAGAGTTGTAGACTCTACTCGGGCATTTCAGAAAGCCCCACAGCCATCACATCACCGAGAACATCACAAGGTGGCAAACATCTCGGACTCTGAATCCAACACCAACATGGGCTTCATTAGCGAGAAATTGACGTTAGTGGATGTGATTCACAAGCAGGTTCAAGACCTACAGCCGCTGTGAGAGTTGGAGAAACTCTCATCTCTACCTCAGCAGCTGAGTGATCTATCGAAGAAGGTCGCTGATCTTCAGTTCCAGTACCAGCAGAGCCAAACTTCTTCAAATGCGCAACCAGCACAGAGGATCGCACCCGCTCCACCCCCCCGTCAGATCCATTACATCCAGAGCGAGCCCGAGATTCCGCAGCTCAATTGGCATGAGGATCAATCTCATGCCAATCCCGACCAGATCACCAGCACCGCAGAGATGGAGGTGGAACCGCAATCCACTTTCGAGATCAACGGAATTTGGTATACTCCGATGCAGCAGCCGAGTATACCAAATCAACAGCCGCAGCAGCCGTACGGTCATCCACAGCATGGACGTCCGTAATTTCAGCACCGCCAGAGCTTCACGCCGCAGCAGTCTCATCCGAATGTCTACCATCAGAGACCGCAACATTCATATCAGCACCCTGCCCAGTTTTCACCGAATTATTCTTTTCAGCAGTCGCAGCAATCTTCCTCCACACCTCAGCGCTACTCCCAGCCTTCCACCTCTCAGCATTTCACGCCAAGGCAGGAGAGAGGAGCAAGCCAGGGCCACCACACCGAACCGGAGATGTCTTCACATGCCCAGGCGCTCAACCAGATCATGGATATGCTGAGTACGCTCCAGATCTCGCACAAGACAGAGATGGAGCAGGTTAACCGTCGTCTGGACGAGTTAACCGTGCCAAAAACCACTCTCCCAGCCCAGCCTCAGATGAACCCGAATAACAAGAGGAGGCATCCAGAGCAGGTAGACACTACAGGTAAGATCTCGTTTCCTGAATTTTTATCTAACTTCATTCGTCTCAGGAGCGGTAGATCACCGCAAGCACCTGTTGGAGAAGAGGAAAGGCCACTGGAGGAGCACGAGCAGAACCATGATCCTGAAGCCAAGGAGGAGAAACCGCAAGAAGATGAGGACCATTACACAGAATCAAGAGACGGGAGCAATGCCAACACCTCAGATATGTACACTGGCAACTCAGATGATGACATCACGCCAGATCAGCCAGAGAGCCCCGACAAAAATATTTCTTCCCCTGTTTTAGAGAGTTTTGTAAATAATTCTGAGACTCTCGATGTAAATGCTGATTCCAGTTTGAATAAACATCCTGATTTTCTGACTTCTGACTCTATTCCTTTTCCCGATGCCTTGTTTGGAAAAGGAAAGAAAAAGACCAAAAATAATCTTGCATCTTCAGAGATCGAAAAACTACTCAAAGATCATATCTTTCTGAAGATCCCGCTTCATGATGCTTTAGATCAGTTTCCTACGCTCAAGAATCAATTGAAAAACAGATGCACCACGTGTAGGAAAAAGAGATCCCGAACAGAAAAACATGTTCTGACTAAGGCTACATCCTGTGCGATACAGAATAAGCTACCGAAGAAGAAGAAAGACTCAGGTGCACATTATGTTCGATGCGAGATTGCAAAAGCCGAGTTCGACCGCACTCTATTAGATAACGGTTCCTCGATCAATCTGATACCTGCTTCCTTACTCGATAAGCTCGAGTTAGGTCCTCTTTGATAGATCCGTAAAGAGACCAAAGGGTATACTTAGGAACTTTATCGTAACCGTGCAGGGTCTGCAATTTCCAGTGGACTTTACGGTCCTAGACATGAATTGCCCTGTACAGTTACACATCACCCCGATCATTCTCGGGAGGACTTTTCTAGAGACCGCAAAGGCTCTCTTCGATTACGATACAGGGAAGGTATCTTTTCGCGCCAAGGGAGAAAAGGTACATATAGAGATGGCGAGAGAATCGAACACTTTCAGTGATGCATCTTCGGATTTTCTGAGTTCTTTAGCCTCTTGTGATTACATGGATGAGGTCTGTCTTGACGACCTCGAAAGATATCAAGTAGAGACCCAAGAATGTTTGACAGAGGGCGGGTCCGAGACCTCAGGGGGTAATTCTTCCGATGGAACCTTATATTTTAGTCTGGATGATGAGAAGCAAAGGGATCAGACTTTTGACGAAATCAATACAGATCTTTCAGAATCAGAAACTCTACACGATTCCTCCGTCTCAGATGATTCAGAATTTTATCTAGCTGACTTATTCTCTTCCGATCATTCTGAGGAGTCAGATGATGTCTTGAACATCTTCTGTAGTTCGACTCTAGAGCACATAGAGATGGTGGATAATCAGAATGCCGACAAATCCACAACCGATACAGATCCCCATACACATACAGAGGATGTTTCGGCAGATACAGATACTACCTTGCCAGAACTTAAAATTTTGCCACCAAACATGAAATATGCCTTCCTTGCGGGTCCACATCAACGGTTTCCGGTCATTATCAGCTCAACTTTGACCGATGATCAAGAATCTCGTCTGATGGAGATTCTAGAAAGAAACCGCAAGGCCATTGGGTGGATTGTATCCGATCTCCGCGGGATTAATCCTGCTTTGTGTTCACATCATATCTATCTCGATCATGACAGCAAACCCTCCAGAGAGTTTCAGCGTAGGCTGAATCCGGTTTTACGAGAAGTTGTCAAGAAAGAGATCATGAAATGGTGCGACGCAGGGTTCATTTATCCCATCTCCAACTCCGAATGGGTTAGCCCATTACATGTTGTCCCGAAGAAGTCGGGAATTCAGATGGTGAAAAACGAGAGTGGAGAGGAGATTCCAAAGAGAGTAACCACGTCGTGGCGAGTATGTGTTGACTACAGGAAGTTGAACACCGCGACGAAGAAGGATCACTTCCCTTTGCCTTTCATAGACCAGGTCATAGAACGGTTGTAAGGGAAGGGGTACTTCTGTTTCCTTGACGGTTACTCCGGATACAACCAGGTATCAATTGCTCCTGAAGACCAGGAAAAAACCACCTTTACATGTTCGTTCGGCACGTATGCCTTTAGACGGATGCCCTTTGGATTGTGCAACGCTCCTGCGACTTTCCAGAGGTGCATGCTTGTTATTTTTGCGGACATGGTCGATGATTTTCTAGAGGTTTTTATGGATGATTTCTCGGTCTATGGTGAGTCCTTTGACGATTGTTTAGCGCACCTAGACCAGGTTCTAAAAAAATGTTGTGAGGTAGATCTCGTTCTGTCCTGGGAAAAGAGCCATTTTATGGTTACTCACGGGATCGTGTTGGGGCACGTCATCTCCCAGCAAGGCATGGAGGTTGACCCTGCCAAGGTGGATGTCATCAAGAAACTCGAGCCACCATCCAACATCAAACAGTTACGGTCATTTCTGGGGCACGTCAGTTTTTACCGACGGTTTATCCAAGACTTTTCCAAGATTGCCCGACCGTTAACTGAATTGCTAGGTAAAGACATCGAGTTCGTTTTAAATGATAAATGTCTTAATGCCTTCCTCACATTGAAAGAGAAAATAATCAGTGCTCCTGTCCTACAGCCGCCTGATTGGTCTCTACCCTTCGAGATCATGATGGACGCTTCGGATTTTGCGGTCAGGGCTGTATTAGGGCAGAGGAGGAATGGACTTCCCGTTGCTATTCACTATGCCAGCAAAACTTTAGATGATGCTCAGAAAAATTACACAGTGACAGAAAAAGAGATGTTGGCAGTAGTGTTTGCATTAGACAAGTTTCGATCATATCTGCTTGGCTCGAAAATCACAGTATACACTGATCACTCAGCTATCAGATTTTTAATGGAAAAAAAGGATGCCAAGGCACGCCTTCTTAGATGGATCCTATTACTTCAGGAATTCGATTTGGATATCAAGGATAAACCTGGGGTAAAGAATGTGGTAGCTGATCACCTCTCCCGATTACAGATAGATCAGCCTTCAGATGAGTACACGCCAGAGATCGTAGAGAGATTTCCTGACGAGAGCATCTTTGCGGCTACCGAACTTCCGTGGTATGCAGACATAGTGAACTTTATGGTCGTACAGAAAAGTCCTCAGGGTTGGCCAAAGAACCAAGTTGAGAAACTAGTTTCTGAGGCACGATACTACCATTGGGAGGATCCGATTCTTTTTCGCGAAGGACCGGATTGTGTTTACAGGCGATGTATTCCTCAGGAGGAATATAATAGTGTCCTCACTTTGTGTTATTCTTTAGAATCAGGAGGACATCATTCAGGGAAGAGGACAGCGCAGAAGGTACTACAGAGCGGTTTATGGTGGCCAACTCTTACCAGAGACGCCTGCACATTCGTGAAGAGTTGTCCAGATTGTCAGAGAGCTGTAGGGACAGTCAGTGCCAGAGATGCAATGCCAATGCGTCCCGTCATTATCTGCGAGATTTTGACGCATGGGGCATAGATTTTATGGGATCTTTCCCTTCAGCAGCGGCTTTGAGTACATTCTTCTCGATGTAGACTATGTTAGCAGATGGGTGGAGGCTATACCCGCACGAACCGCAGACAGCAAGACCGTTTGCAAGTTCCTAAGGGAACACATCATTTCGCGGTTCGGGATTCCACGTATTCTCATCTCTGATGGGGGTAGCCATTTCATTAATAAGGAGGTGAAAAAGCTAGTGAAACAATACAGCATCGATCACAGAGTAGCTTCTCCTTACCACCCACAGACGAACGGCATGGCTGAAGTTTCAAATAGGGAGGTGAAATCAATTCTTCAGAAACTAGTACGACCGGATAAGAAGAACTGGTCACTTCTTCTAGATCAAGTTCTTTGGGCATATCGTACTGCGTATAAGACTCTCTTAGGTACTTCACCATTCAGGCTAGTTTATGGAAAGATGTGCCACTTGCCCGTAGAGATCATGCATAAATCTGAATGGGCAATTCGAGAAATACTGATGGATATACAGAAAGCAGGGGCCAAGAAAAAGATAGATCTGAATGAGCTGGTAGAAATTCGAAATCAAGCATACGAGAACACACTCATCTATAAGGACAAAGTGAAGAAATGGCATGACAGACATATTCGGCACAAGAGCTTTGTCCCTGGGCAGAAAGTCTGGTTGTTCAATGCAAGGTTGAGAATTTTTCCTGGCAAATTGAAAAGCAAGTGGGAAGGACCGTACATAATCAGAACGGTGCACGACAATGGCAGTATTGCAATACCAGATGTGTCACCTGGTGCAGAACCGTTCGTGGTTAACGGGCAAATGCTGAAGCACTTCGTAGAGACTACTGATCATCTGGCACGTACTGAAGTGATCTATTTTGTACAGGAATCATGATCACTCCTTCACTTCTTCCTGTACAAATTCTTTTGAGCCATTCTTTTCTGGAGATTCACAACACTTGTATATTCTTCGTAGACCACAATCATCCCCGATTTTTGCTCGTCTTCTATGCTTAGGATATCAGATCCTAAGTATAGGGGGGACCGATTGCCCGCTGATTTACATTTTTTTTTTGTACTTATTCTTTTGTATAGCCTTTCTTTTTCACGAATCACTAGTTCCTAATTTTTGGCTACACTCTTTTCTATACTTAGGATGCCTTATCCTAAGTATGGGGGGACTGAGTGATTTCGATGAGTTCGTATTCTTTTCCTTTTGAACTTTCGTTATTTATCCTTTTTATTCAATCATCCCGTTTTTGCTCTCCCGTGATACCTACGATGACCTGATCATAAGTATAGGGGGGTTGACTGACTTGTACTCGATATCCATTTTCACCCACTTTTACTTAGCATGAGTTATGTCCTCCTTTTTCTCTTTTTACGCTATGAGGACATAGCACAAGCTAAGTATAGGGGGTGCGTATATATTGTATATATACTTTCGTCCATAACTCGTACTTTTATGTATTTTCTATATCTATAAAATCCATAAAAAGTGGGTACGGGTTAATTTAAAATCCACTTATATTTATATATTATTTATAAAATCCTTGTAAATAAGTAAAATATGATTAAAACTTGTAATTAAAATTTGTATTTAAAATTTGTACTTAAAATTTGTATAATACTTAGTTAAAATCCTATTTATTAAAACATGTGTAAAAACCATTCAATCCTTGTAAAATACTTTGTAGATAAAATTTGTAAAATACATTAGATATTTAACTCAAATAAAATAAATCTTGTAAAATTTATGAATAAAATCTTGTTTATAAAAATCATAAAATCCATAAAAAATATAAAGTCCTAAAATTCAGAATAATTACAAAATTCTTAAAATCCATAAAAATGAGTAAAATTCAGAAAATACACTTCACAAAAACATGGTTGCATTTGCATTTGCATTTTTCAGAATAAGTTTGATTTCTGGAACTAAGGACTGAGTCTAGTCTAAAGGATGGAGCTTGATTACGGCCTTTAACGTTCATTGTAAGGAGCCTGATTAGGAACTGGAATTTAGACTCTTCAGGTCTACCGACTTAAAATATTTGGGTTCCGTAAGACCATATTCAGGAAATCAAGTCATTTGAGCTTAAGTAGACCATTTGGAATCATCCGTACAACTCTACACCAGTGAACCAATCTTGAACACATGCACTCTACACTTAGCTCGACTTGCATGGAGCTCCGAAGGGCAGTACACCTTGGTAGTGTGTTTCAATCCTTATCTTTGCGGCATTGACGTCTAAAGATGGGAGAGATTGGGGTTGCGATAGTTGCTTCGGATGAGGGAAGGATCTGCTGACACAATTTTTCTAAGACCTCAAAAAAGGGACGGACTAAAAAGATGCTATATCCGTCGAGGCACAAAAAGATGAATGCAGTGCAAGCAAATTACAAAGTCAAAGCAAAGCAGAAGCCACCAAATAAGACCACAATGGTCCAAGCTTCCACCAAAAATGCCTGCACATCTTAGTGGAGACTCAGCTACACCGGTTGGGCTTCACAAGGAGATGCGTATACACTGGTCGCACTCCACTTCTTTTCTCATTCTTCTAACTTCTCCCTATATTCGATTGTGGACATAGCAGAACTGAACTCAGAAGGGAATACCTCCCTCCCCAAGGAAAGAGTAGCGAGATGAGGAAGCCATAGGAGTGTATAGCCGGGATGGACGGTTTCTTCGGTTCTCTAAGCAGGAAGAGCTAAATCAATTCACACACTGTACAAGTTGACTTCAAGGATGATAGATTTGCGATATGAATAAGTGAGTCTGAATTAGCCGATGAAGTGATCTTGAGTAAGGATTATGGAACTTGAGGACTGTTGAGGATAAAATCCTAATCCTAGTTAAGGTTCTGACAAAATGCTTGTTTCAGGTCCGATCGAACTCTGTCCTTTGTCTGTTCTTATGAATTGGTTTAGGAAAACAAATTCATTCTAACTTTCTTTCTTTTTCACTTACTTTTTCAAAATAAGTGTTTGCTAAGGGACTAGCAAAGTTTAAGTATAGGGGGTTGATGAATCCATGATTCATTAACTTTTCTGTCGCATTTTTTCTTAAAACCCTTAACAAATACATGTAAATATTCATTAATTCTCATCTTTTAACAAAACACCATTCATGTGTAAATATTCATTTTTAACCACAAAAATCATGTAAATAAATAAAGAACAAGAAAAGAAACAAAAAGGCAGATTGAATATATGTATATATATACAATATGACTTAAATATAAATATAGCTGTAAGATATATTTATAACCCAACCCCCGAGACCAAGTCAGCATGGATTGGTCGACAAACCAAAAAGTAGGGGGAGATAAGGAAAGAAAACATAAAAAAATAATCTAACACATACATATACATCTCTCACTATTTATAAAATAAATACAAAATTTCAAAGATTTTTAATTAATTCATATGAACATATTTTTCACTAAATTCTTCTCCTAATTATTCCTAAAAATGTATATAAAAATATAAAAATAAGTTAAAAATATTATCCTGTATATATGCCAAGAAACCCAGACTGGAAATTGTCAAAATCTCAACTTCCAAACATCATAACTTCCTCATATGAACTCCAATTTCACTCTACTCACCTTTAAAGTTCATGAAATAATATTCTCTAATTAGTAAAGGTGGTTTCATCGAATTCGGAGTCCGTTTGCAAAAAGTCGATTTTGGGACCAAAAGACAACGGGGTTTCTGGGCTATTTATTTTCTGTAACACACATTATTTATCATTTTCTTAATTTTATAATTTTTAAATTATTTCATTTTTTTAGTTTCACAATAAATCATTTCATAATTTTTGGACCATATTTATTATGTTAATAAAATCAAAAACCCTAAAATATAGGTATAAATGAACTACCTAGTTACTTATCTTATTTATTAAAATATATATGTTAATTCATTAAAATCCATAAAAATTCGTATAAACCTTATTTAATATTCTAATAATTAAGAAATTATAAATTTAATTTTTACTTATTTATTTATTAACTTAAAAATCTAAAACCTAATTATAAATACATATTTATTAATATAATATTTATATTTTAAATAATATTTACTATTTGTTAAAAGTAATTAGTCCATAAATTAGAGAATTAATTTATCTACACTTTTTGTATTTACACTTATTTAAAATAATGTAATTTACTATTTTATACTTAATTTATAAGCCAATTTCACCTCTGGGCCAACCAGGTGTTGACACTTGTCAGCACCTGGGGCCTTCTTCCCGAAGAACTAGTTCTACCAGACTCTGCTCTGGCCGGCCCACTTCATCCATTTTTCCCGCACGCTTCGCGAAGCTTCCGACCAACCTAAGCCATCCGATCACTCCTCCTAACAACCCTCTCCATCGCCGGTCATCGATCTCGACTTGGAGCCCAAGTAAACTACCTATAAATAGCCCCCAAGGTCGCCATTAACAACAAACTTTCCAACTATCCAAGAGCTTCAGCTCCAGGTGTTCGACCCCCCTACTTCCAAGCTTCATTCCAGCCACATCGAGGCGGTGACAGCGCCAAGAAGGAGCTAGCGAGGAAGAAGGCACGTCGGAGGATCGTTCCAAGGCTTTCGTGGCCTTGCATCGCCGCCCAGAGCGCGTCGGAGCTCCGGTCTTTGGCCGCCGTCGAGCAACAGTCCAGGTAATACACCTAGACATTCCCCAGGCCTTTTCATCCATTTTTTGCGATTTTTGTTTCGATATTCGAGCCACGATTAGCGTGGCTAATCTGTGATTTAGGAAGGTTGATCATCCAGCTTAGACGCATATTCAACATCACCTTTCGATTCATTTCACATTCGTTTCAAATCGATCATCGTTTCATCACCATCTCACGCATCTGGTTGTTTGGCTGGAAGCTTAAGTTTTCTTATCATCTTTGGAGCTTGAGGTCTTTAACCTTTGGCTGATTCCTAGCGAATCGAGCATATGATTGTATTCTTTGCAGATCAAACTTCGACGCGAATAGTTGCTTCGGATTTGGAGCCTTCAATCATCATCGGAATCCACATCCAAAGGAGCTTCGTCAGAACTGCATCAGCTGCCAGGTGCTGAAGACGCCATCTTCATCGACGTCCCACCGCCGCTCGGAGCATCGCCAGCCACCTCTCTACCACGGGCGAGCTCGAGGGGTGGAGGAGCCACCCTTCTGGCCCCGCCAGAGTGTCAGAGACGTCTTCAATTGGCCGGAGTAATTCGAAGAAGAAGACCGCTTCGCCTGGAGCTCAACAACCCGAAGAACAGGGGAGCTACAGATTCACGCCTCGTGGCATAGGCTGGAGCGTCCGATCAGGGCGCGCAACTTCTAATCTCAGCCGTCGATCTTGAAACGGTAGAACAATTGCATCTTAAGCCCAGCCAGCTTCCAGAATTCATTTCCGCCTCACAGGGTTTTGCTATTTGCATTTAAGTCCCTCTGCAGGGACCTAAATGTAAATATTTGTTTACTTTTTCTTCAGAACAGTCCCTGAGGACCTAATTGCAAACTTTTTAAATAGTTTTTTTCTTGCGCTTATGCCCCTGGGCTGTAGGGGTTGTTTCCATTTCGTGTGACCTCGGTTTTTGACGATTTCTTAAGGGTAGTTACACAACTACCCCAACTACTTAGTATAAAATTTTCGTGGATTTTTGATGTGTTTTCAACGTGTTTTGATTTTTTCGAATCGCACATCGTTTTGTTTTGATTTCTTGTGTAGTTCGAGCTTGCGGCTCGAACCCCGATCACCATACTATATATTATCACCTAGCTATTATTCACCTATTATACAATAAATAAAACTTTTGAAAAATCTCCCTTTTTGAAAATTAAATAAAAATTGGAAAATAATAAAATCAAATAAAAATAATAAAAAATCAATAAAAAAGAGGTGTTTTGACTTGATCACTTAGAGAAGAATTAAAAATAAAATTACGAAGATAAAAATCTAGGGAATTTATTCTGCCTCCTTGAGTTCGACCCAGGAACACTTGCCTGGTTAAATATTTAGTGTAGGTTTTCCGAAAGGAAAACTGAATTTGTTTGATACGAGTTGAAGATCATTCTTCTTGTTCCGCGGCTTTTTGTCTACATCGACCATGCTTCTTCTAAAAACGAAAAGCCGCGAAACCGATTTTTAGCCTTATCAGCAGTTCAGTGACACGGAGCTCCACCAGGAGTGTGACTTTGTGATGATCGATGATGAAGCAATTTGGGCAGATCCAGTAGCATGAGCCCTCGCCTTGCCAACGGATTCAGCGTATGCATAGCTTATGGCAGTCGAGAGTTTGGAGAGCACAACCCTGGCAGAGGACACATTAGAAGCCGACAGTCGCGGGCTAAGTGGTGAAGCAGAGTATCAATCATGTTCTTCTGGTTAGATCCCTCAGATTGAGACATTGATTGGGATGACTTTGATTAGTATTTGCCATGTATGATTCCTTCTAAGCCGACAACTAGGATGGGGAGCGAGCTAGCACAGTTTACAGATATTCCAACAGTGTTCCCTTCGTCAGATTTTCACGATCAGCGAGTGTTCTCACATGCAGACCTGTAGCTTTCCCTCAGACATATCAGAAGCCAGATTTGCCAGCTCCCAGTTGCCCGGAATTAAAGCCCTTGTCGCAGTCACTAAAGTATAGATTCCTTGTGGGTGAGCCAGATATGCACCCATTCATTATCTCAGCGGATTTGACTGGAGAGCAAGAATCTCGTTTGATGGAGGTTCTTGAAAGAAACTGCAAGGCGATAGGATGGAGTATATCTGATCTCCAGGGGATTCGTCCGGCTATGTGCTCCCACCATATCTACCTCGAAGAGGATGTCAAGCCCTCACATGAGTTCCAGCGACGGCTGAATCCGAACCTTCGAGATGTGGTCATGAAAGAAATATCAAAATGGTGGAGCGTCGATTTTATCTACCCCATCTCCGACTCCAAGTGGGTTAGTCCATTACATGTGGTACCCAAGAAGACGGGTATCACTACAGTTGTGAGCGAGTTTGGAGAGGAGATAGCTACCCGGGTACCCACTTCTTGGAGGGTCTGTGTAGACTACAAATGATTGAATCAGGCCACCAAAAAGGATCATTTCCCACTGCCATTTATTGATCAGATAATCAAGAGGCTAGATGGGAAGAGTCACTACTGTTTTCTTGACAGGTACTCCGGTTATAACCAAGTGGCCATTGCGCCCGAAGACCAGGACAAAACGACATTCCCTGTCCATTTGAACATATGCTTTTAGATGGATGCCTTTTGGTTTGTGTAACGCCTCGGCAACATTCCAAAGGTACATGTTGTCCATCTTCTCGGACATGGTGGGTGATTGTTTAGAGGTCTTCATGGATGACTTCTCGGTCTATGGCGATGGGTTTGATGTTTGTCTTGACTGCCTAGACCGTGTGCTTCAGCATTGCATAGAGGTCAATCTTATCATATATTGGGAGAAGAGTCACTTCATGGTGACTCAAGGGATGGTCCTTGGCCAAATCATCTCCAATAGGGGCATGGAGGTTATTCTGGCCAAGGTGGATATCATTAGAAAACTCAATCCACCGTCCAATCTACGACAATTGCGGTCTTTTCTGGGGCATGTCAGTTTCTATCGACAGTTCATTCAGGACTTCAGTCGTATTGCCCGACCGCTCACTGATTTGCTGACAAAAGACACCGAGTTCATTGTAGATGATAAGTGTCTTGTATCCTTCGAAACTCTCAAGAATCTAGTTGTTAAGGCTCATGTCCTTCAGCCACCCGATTGGTCTCTCCCATTCGAGATCATGACGGATGCTTATGATTTTACCGTAGGGGCTGTGCTTGGACAGAGGAGGGATGGATTGCCGTATGCCATTCACTACGCTAGCCGGACTTTGGATGGCGCTCAGCGGAATTACACTATGACTGAGAAGGAGATGCTAGTTGTAGTCTTTTGTTTGGATAAATACAGATCATATATTCTGGGATCAAAAGTGACTATCTTTACAGACCACACCGCCATACGGTACCTCATGGTAAAGAAGGATGCCAAGGCTCGACTTACCAGATGGATCCTTGTGCTCTAAGAGTCTGATATTGAGATTAAGGATAAACTTGGAATTTAGAATGTGGTGGCGGATCACCTCTCCCGATTAGAGAACCTTTAGGAATCTGAGCCCATTGCACCTATTACTGAGACATTTCCAGATGAGGTGATCCTTTCCATCACCTCACTTCCATGGTATGTCGACATTGTGAACTATCTTTCGCCAAGACGGTTCTACAAGGTTGGCCCAGGCAGCGACTTGAGACCTTCCTCGCGAAGGCCAAGTCGTACCATTGGGAGGATCCCATCCTTTATCATGAAGGAGGGGATAGTATCTGAAGGAGGTGTATTCCTCAAGAAGAGCAGCATAGCGTCCTCACCTACTGCCACAAGCTTGAGGCAGGAGGACATCATTCTGGGAGACGGACAGCGCATAAGGTGCTCCAATCCGGCCTATGTGGGCCTACTCTCTTCAAGGATTCCGATGAATTCGTGAATAGGTGTACTGACTGTCAGAAGATGGGTACTTGCGGACAGAGAGATATGATGCCCATGTAGCCCATTCACTTTTGTGAGGTTTTTGACGCATGGGGGATTGATTTCATGGGCCCATTTCCTAAGAGTCAGGGATTCGAGTACATTCTGCTTGATGTAGATTATTGAGTCGTTGGGTTGAGGCCATCCCCGTCCGAACCGTAGATGCTAAGACTGTGTGTCAGTTTTTGAGGAAAAATATTCACGGTTCGGGGTACCTAGAGTTCTGATTTCAGACGGGGGGACTCACTTTATCAACGACAAGGTATGGGCCCTTGCGGATGAGTTCAGCATTGACCATCGTGTTGCCACTCCATATCACCCTGAGACTGATGGTCTTACTGAAGTATCCAACATGGAGATCAAGACTATTTCACAGAAGGTAGTCCGTCCAGACCGAAAGGATTGGTCACAGCTTTTGGACTCGGTCTTGTGGGCATATCAGACTTCCTTCAAGACACCATTAGGGACATCTCCCTTTTGTCTCGTCTATGGCAAGTCGTGCCATTTGCCAGTGGAAATCAGGCACAAGTCACTATGGGAAGTTATAGAGTTATCATTGGATCCTGAGAGTATAGGAGAACATTGGAAAGCAGAGTTGGAAGCCCTGGAGGAACTGAGAGATACAACCTTTTCAATTAGCCTACTATACAAGGAAAAGTGAAGATATGGCACGATTCTCATATCAGCCATAAACAGTTTGAGCTAGATCAACGTGTATGGTTATTTGATTCTAGCCTGAAATTATTTCCAGGGAAATTACAGAGTAAATGGAAAGGTCCATATGTGGTCAGAAAGGTACATGACAATGGCAGTATTGATATATCCGAGTTGTCATCTTCCTCTACCTTTCGAGTTAACGACTAGCGCCTGAAACTATATCTAGATCATGATCTGTCGATCATTGTCGTTGCCCTTATTCATCTGGTATGAGATGTGCTCTTTGACTCACATCACTTGCATCTCATACATGGTTATCACTTCCATCTCCCACTGTATAGATCCATATGTCCATATCATTCATTCATTCCTTCTTTATGTCTGCCACCCCGTCGTCATCTTATGATTTTGTTATACTTAGGATACACCTTGTCCTAAGTATAGGGGGGTGCACAAACTGAGTTGTACTATTCTATGACCCCATATCTGTCTCTTCTTCTTGTCTATACTCTGGGTATTTTACCCTAAGTATAGGGGGATACAGACTGAGCTGTGATCTTTTTATTCTCTTTTCTTCTTTTCTTCATTTTCTTTTCTATCTCCTTTATCTACCGAAAAGGTGTTACCCCTTTTTGTCAGTCTTTTATACTTAGGACATACTTTGTCCTAAGTATAGGGGGTATGCACCCCGAGTCCTTCTATTCTTTGATCCTCTTCACTGTCTCCTCTTCTTATCTATACTTAGGGATATCTTATCCTAAGTATAGGGGGAGACTGTCCGAGTACGATATGTTCATTCCCACCCTTGACCCTCCCTGCTTTATGTACAGTCTACTATAATTAGGATTATTTAATCCTAAGTATGGGGGGACGGTCGACTTCTCATTGTTTATTCATTCATCTCCTATTAATTTATTCTTTAGTCTTTTCTATACTCAGTACGATTTATGTCTTCTCTTTTCTCTCTGATCTATGAGGACATAGCTCAAGCTAAGTATAGGGGGGTCGTATATACTCCGTATATACTTTAGCTATAACTCGTACTTTTGTATTTTTCTTAATAAAGATGGCTAATTACACTATTAAAATTCATTGAAAACATTTAATAAAAAGATGTTGATTATTCCTCAAATTCTTTTTATACTTACTGACTAATAATCAGGTGAAAATACTTTTTTGCAAAATGTTTGAAAAATAGTTTGAAAATCTTTTGAAAACTATTTGGAAAACGTTTTGTTACATGTTTTCAACCTTTGTAAAATTATTTTGTTTGTAAAATTTATTTTCTTTTTATGAAATAAAAATGTTTGAAAAATAATTTGCAAATTGGTTTGAAAAATGGTTGCAAAAATGTTTGAAAATCTATATATACTGTTCGGAAAACCTTTGCAAAATAATTTTCAAATGTGTTTACATGTTTGTGAAAATGTGTGTAAAAATTATTTTGGACTATAGTTTCAAAATTGTTTGTAAAAACCTTTTCAAATAAGTTTGAGGGATATATACATCACACCTAAAATTCATTATATATATATACTTATGATATCAAACACTTACCCCTTGTCAATTCTTAAAATCTACTTCTTGTAAATATAAGATGCATCCCCGTGTAAATATTTGTACCTAGTTTTTGGCAAAAATCTTTTGCTTTCAAAAAACCATTTGAAAAATCATTTGAAAATACCAAAAAATGCATATGCATCATCTTTTCAAAAAACCATAAAAAGTTCAAAATCTTCGAAAAATTGCATTACAAAAATATTTTTTTGCATAGCATTCGCATTTTTCGAATTGAGTTTGGTAGTTGAATAAGTCTAAGTAAAATCCGAAGATTGGAGCTTGGTTGGACCTTAAATCTACCTAATTAACAGGAACCTTATAGGAGCTGGAATTGAGGTACTTCAAGTCTAGTTGACTTAATTCTTTGAGGATTACGACACTTGATTCAATGGATTCTTGACTGCCTAAGTAGAGTATTTCGGAGCAAACGCATGACTCTTGTCGATAATGACCTAACTTGGACACCTGCACCTTTCACTTGGCTCAACTTAGTTGGAGTGGTGAGGGGCTGGACTTGTCGGTATGAGACGCACACAAGTGGAAACATTTGTCCTCCTCTAGGGAGGGAAGTGCACCCCAACCCATCCGGTGATGATGAGTTTTGAGGACAGGAGATTGTGGGTTGCAATAAAACTTCAAAAGAGGGATAGTCTACTGGCTCAAGAGGAAAAACTCCCTATGTAAATGTTGTTATATATAGTCTTTCAAATAAACAAAAACTCTAAAAAGTGGATAGGCCTACACAAAAATAAAAATTATTGCCAGAGTGTACATATGTGTATAGTCAATAAGCAAGCTTGAGCTTCAAAGTCAAATCATGTGAGCCTGCAGCTGGATGACTTGACTACACTGGTCTTGCATCCTAGGATAGGTAGCTACACTAGCTACTGTCCATTCTTCTCTTCACCCCCTCCTCTTGAGATGGTTGTCACTTGAACTTAGAAGGGAATACCCCACTCCTCGAGGAATGAGTTGTTGGATTGGGGAATCATTGGGTTGTCATATTGGAGAAGTCAGTCTCTTTGTCATTTCAGTTGGGGAGAGCCACTATCATTTACATAGTACGAGTTAGATTCATAGTTGTAAGGGTTTGCGTATGAGTTGAAGTATTTTGACCTGGCTATTGAGGGGACTTGGGCAGAGTTTTGGGATTCTCGAAGGCTGTTGGATTTCAAATCCGGTTCTCATTAAGGTTCTGCCTGCACTAAAATTTCAAAGGTCCGACATAAGCTCCAAACTTTGATTTTGTGAAGCAAGTTTGATAATTAAATTTAATTCATCTTTCTTATTTTTCTTTTCTTTGTTTTTCTTTTCTGCACTTATTGCATAAGAGTTTGCTAGGGACTAGCAAAGGCATGTATAGGGGGATGATGAATATCCATTTCATCATCTTTATTCTATCATTTTGGCCTCAAAAACCCTAGTAAATACATGTAAATACCTCTAATTCATGCATTTTAGCATTCATGCATGTGTGTAAATGTTGTATAAAATACGATTTTAAAGCTAAAAATATAGAATAAAGAAAAGAAAAGAAAAAAAGAAAATATTTTAAATATTTTATGACTCGAAACCCCGAGACCTAGGCATCTAGATGAGTAGGTCGACAAGGAATAAAGTATGGGGAGATAAGGGCCAAAATACAATAAAAATACCTTTTATTTAATTCATTCTTTATTCATTTTAGGACCTATTTTTAGTTCCACACTTTATACTTAAAATAAAGAAAATTTGAACATGAAAGTTGTAGATAATTAAATAAAGAAAAATACAAAATTGATTTCATACAAAAATAATGTACAGATAAAAAGTTATGATCTGAATAAGTTTCCAGAATCCCAACTTCCCAGATCTGTATCTCTCAAATAAAAATCGAAATCTATCAAATCACCTTTAATTGTATATAACTTTTAATAAGCTATTTAATGAAGGTGGTTTCGTATTTTTCGGAGTTACGTTTGAAAGTTGAGTTTTGGACCCAGCTTCATGACTTCTGATCCTTGGAGATTGGGCATACACGCCTAGGCGTTACCTCGACCATTGCATCGCTGATTTTCCTGATCCGCCTCAATCTTCCCAGCCGCTCGTCAACTCCCTCATATACACCCTCCTCTTCCATTTGAAAATATGAACCCCTTTGACCCGTTTCTCTCCACCCTTTTCATGCTCTATCGCTAGGAGGATGTGACAGCTCCTCCAGGAAGTCGTTAGGTGGATCGAGGAGGCGACGAGGCGACTCCACCCACCTCCGCCGACCACCAGCGTTGAGGTTTCATCTCAGGTGAAATCCACCTTTGAGGTCTCTCTTTTCTTCATTTTTTCACACTTTTTCATTCGCCGTAGACGTAGGATCCCAATCCCACCTTCATCTACGCGTTTCGTCCATCGAATCACCTCGTAGCCACGTCATTGGAACTAGCTCTGGTCGTCCTCCATTTTCGTCGTCCTCTGCCTTTCCACTCCGCTGTGGGGTCGAGGTAGTTTGCCCTCGACCCCTTCACCCTCTTTTTGCAGGTCTCGTGCAACAAGGAGAGACTGGGGCTCATTTTGTCGCTCACCGAGGTATCTGGGTCTCCCCAGCTCCGCCTCCACTTCGCGTGAGCTCCGGTCGTTGTCGGACATTTCTGGAGCCACCAGCACCGAGAGGATCATGCCTGGGAGCTTCGCGGCCATTTTTGAAGCCTGAAAAAGCGTCGGAGGTCGAGATGGAGGGTGGGGAAGTTCACCACGCTGGTGGTTCTTCCCTGTTCTTCCTCCTCACTCCTCCGCCATCTGATCGAGGCTGCCTACTAGTTCGTTTATCAGCCGTTGGATTAGGCCCTCCAGTAGCCATCGATCCTCACCGAAGGATCTAATCTGGGCCATCGAAGCCGATAGTCATCAGCCGCTGGATCTTCAACATGTTGCAAGTGAAGAAGCATATGTCATTGGATCTGCAAGCACTGGGTATTTTGCACCTTCACCCTCGCCATTTTGTGTATTTATTAGTCAGAAACTTTCATTTGTAGTTTAATATTTTGTGTAATATTTACAAAAACACCCCCGTAGTTTCTACATTTGCATCGAGACCTTTGTTCACGTCACCTCACATGACTCACGCACATGGGGCGGGGTATTTTGCGTAGGGGCCCTCCAGATTGGTGTTATTTCACTTAGGTCCAGAAACATTCATATTCAGTTGTAATAATTTTGGATAACTTGCATTTTAGTCCCCAGGGTTAGATAATTATAGAAAGGTCCCTACCATGCGCGCGTGTCAAGGCACGTGGGTTTGGCCATTTTGCAGAGATACGCTTGGGACTTTGGTTATTTGTGATTGGTCTTGGAATTTTGTTATTAGTTATAATTTTCTGGATAAATTGCACTTTGTCCCTTAATGTTCTAGATATTTATAAATATGCCCTTGCTAGTAATGCAGTTTCTCTTTGTTGTCTCTAATTATTTCATGCATCTATAAAACCCTAAAAATTCCTAAAACAATATCATTGTGTGTCTATTGCATTGTGCTATCATGATATATTTTTAGTTTGCAATTTTGTTGCATTTTATTATTCATAAAATTTTAAAAACATGCATTTTCTTCATTGTTTGCATTAGAAAATACATAAAAACTATAAAACGTTTTTCAAAAATTCCAAAAAAATTATATTTTGTGTGTTTTTGCATATTTTGACTTCGGACCAAAAATCATTAAAAATATGAAAGAAAACTCATAAAAATAGAAAACCCTAAAAACCTTCATAAAAATTTACAAAATCTATAGAAAAATCTAAAAATCGTGTTTTCTATTCTTGAATTTTAATTATTATATTATCTATAGTTTAAAATTAATTTGAGAATTTTTGATACTGTTTGACATTTTTCATCTCCATTTTAATTTCGACCATCTATTTTATTCATTGTTTTAAGTATTTTTTTACTTTAAAAATACCAAAAAATAGAAAAAATATAAGAAAATCAAAAAAAAACATTAGAAAAATATAAAAAGCACAAAAATATTTTATTTCGTGTATTTTGAGTATTTTTACCTATTCTTATCTCTCTCGTATATATACATCCTGTATAATCTTATATCCTTTTAAAAAATATATAAAAATATAAAATATAAGAAGAAATACAAAATCAGAAAATTAAAAACCAAAATACAAAAATATAAAATCAAAAAATAAAAAAATAAAAAAAATAAAAAAATTTAGAACCCACAAAAGAGCACTTGTATAGACATGTGATCACTTTCATTCGTGAGCATTGATTTTGCCCGGTCTACCTGCTTGTTCCATGTGTTCGACACTCTACATTACTAGCACTATACACATATTTTGTAGAGTCACAATATATTTTAACTCCGCACCATTTTCCATTCTTTAATCATTGTTGTGGGTTAATTGTTGATTAATTGGGGTTTCGTGAGCGGTCGCCACAACGACTTTGTCTCCGCCTTATGTGAGACATATTTTGACCCTCGCAAAATCTTGGTTATAAATGAGTTAGCCCTGCCCAAGATCACTCTTCCAGAACAGCCTCAGATGAATCCAAATAATAAAAGGCGACACATGAATCAGGTAGACACCGCTATAGGTATGTATACTTTTCTTGATTTTCTATCCAACTTCATTCGTCTCAGGAGTAGTAGACACCCATTATCACCTGATCTAGATGATGAGAGGGTATATGATGAGGAGCAAGAACCGATCCATGATGATATTACATACTACAAAAAATGTCACGATTAGCGTGCACGTCCTTGCTTGCCCTAGGCGAGCACGTGTGCTCGCCCGACTCTGTGCGAGCACAGAAGGATCAAATGTGCTCGCCTAGGCTTCTCGTCGGTTAGAATTATGAGGCACGGCTGTGTGGCGCACATCTGAAAATATGGGCGAGCACTTCTATTACACATGTGCTCGCCCAATTGTGCTTGCCCACTTGAAATTTTATGCATGGCTCATGCGGGCGCGTATCAATATTGGGCGAGCAGCTGTTGAGCCATGGGCGACCACATAAGTGTGCTCGCTAGAAGTCTTAAACGGAATGTCGTCCAGTCTCTCTTCCGCATTCCATATGCATTCTCCCCCAAAAAACACATCCGACGGTCCTTACACGGCCCTCCTCGCCACCGGCAACCTTCCTTTGTGTATTTTAATTACACATGCATCTTCCCTTCAGTATATTACTCCATCCTTTCTCTCATTTTTTAACATATCATTGCATATCACTCTTGTTTGGATAGTTTTAGGTTTTCAATTTGTTGTTATATTATTTATTATTTTGTATATATTCGAGTGATTGAATATGCTACATGCTTAGGATAAGACTTGTTTAGTAACTTCTTATTAGATTTGATGACGATTGCTTAATTTATATGGAAATTCATATGCTTGGTAGGTGTTTGATGAAATACCACAACCAATAATATGATTTAATATGGATAATAAAGTGAAAAAAAGAATACATATATCAACATTAAACTTTGTAGTATATTTTGTTGATGCTTTATAAAGAATATAAAGGATAGGAGTATCATGACACGATAGACTAGAAATGAGGTATAACTTGGATTACATAATTTAGCCAACTTGGTTTAGTTTAGGCAAAAACTCTTTATTATAAGTCTATTCATACAAACAAACATCCTCATAAAGAGTGTAGATATGGGATAGATAGAGAGATAGGGAGAGAGATATATAATATTTGGAGCCATGTGCATGATGCATGTATGTGGAGATGGGTGTATATATGTATCGAGGGGGATGATTAGATGGGCGATTGTATTATTATAATTAAAATAAAATAAATTTCATATGTAATTATAGAAAGATAAAAATATTTTTATATTAAATATTCATTAAAAATGAATTCACTTCCATTATAAAATTAAACAGTACCACTACTTTCATAATTGACTATAATACAACTTAAATTGAAATTACTATAGAGACGACTAATTATGATGGAATTACAATTTAGTATTTATTAGTAAATATGTTATAATTTTAAAACTATGTATATCTAGCTTCTATCAATATAAATTTATATATTATAATAGAAATAATTATACTACATAACTATTA
Source organism: Ottelia alismoides (assembly GCA_037367405.1). Taxonomy (NCBI): domain Eukaryota; kingdom Viridiplantae; phylum Streptophyta; class Magnoliopsida; order Alismatales; family Hydrocharitaceae; genus Ottelia; species Ottelia alismoides. Next base: position 888,176 of record JAZKJV010003834.1, read on the forward strand.
CATTTAAAATGATGAATATTCTTTAAATCTCAGTGTAAAATGCTCTAAATATATTCTAATAAATCCAAAAATTGTTGAATTTAATTATTTATTTTATTTAAATAAATATATTATATTAAAATATTAAAGAGTAATAATAATAAGTTAATTGTATGTGTAAATTGTGTAAATATGAAATTAATTATAGGTATAAATGTGATCAATAGAATGGTAAACCCAAGTGCAATGTTTGACAAGCACAAATATTTCTTATGTGATAATTAATTATCACCTTAACTTCTAGTTGATGTAGCAAAGTATATCACATTAACTTATAATTAGGTTGATAATAAAGCTAAAATACTAATAACTTATTATTAAATCGTACAAAATCATTCACATGCAGTGCGTCCCTCCACACTGGGTGTGTGACCATGCACACCAGGAGGTTGTGCAACACATTGGAGGATTTCATCACCTTCAATTATGTTATATTTTTTATATTTTACACAATACTATTGGAATCACTTTAGGATGAGATATCCCACTCAAATGGTCGTGGATTTCAATGTTTGCCGGTGGAGAAATCTTTTTTTGCAGGTACACTTTCAATAATGTTCGTTTAAACACTTTATTATGCACCAATATCCGATCAAAATTATCCATATCCCATCGTTAACTGACCAAATATACGTAAATACCTGATTAACGTAAATGAATAAATATTTAAGATTGTTTTACAGTCTTATTTGTAACACATACAGATGTACGACATAAAGTTATCTTAAAATATTATATTTATGTTGGCTTTCCTTAGTTCGGAGATCTTGGATTAAGGGGGTCCGTAAGTATTCAAACTTACCTAACGGCGATAGTTGTCACATGTTGTTTATTTCTGATGAAAATTTGGTTCCATAACCCATTCCTCTTTGGTATACTAAACCAATCGTAATTTATTTTCGAAACAGTCATTACAATGATTGTTTTAAAAGTTGATTGCGATTGATTTTTTAGGTATATTGGAGAGGTGCAGGGTTATGCGGTCAAATTTTCCTAAGAAATAAGCAAGAGAGAGGCTATGATTGTCTTATAGTAAGTTTGAATCCTTATGAATGGGCTCAAGTGATAATATAATTAACACGCTTCCCTTTCATCTCTTAGAATAAGTATGATAGGTTTAGGCCATCGATGGGTTAGGGTTTAGGTTTTCTACTTATGTTCTTCGAGATTAAGCCAAAGTTAAATCTTCTCCTCTCATTTGACCATATGAACTATTACATTCTTGTGATAAAGGTGGTTAATAGAGAGTGGATGTACAAGCATGTAGTAGATGTACGTGTTATAGATACCTTTCAAAGATGCGTTCAAAAATATGTATAATTTTCTTGCGTACAAGGTTCTCGTGTCGTGGATTCAGATGGTACATCTTGTGTTCGTGTCAAAAGTGTCATTTAATGAAAAAGAGTTCTAAGGATGAAACTCAGTTGCATCTTTACACAAGTGTTTTCATGGAAGGATATCAGATTTGGTGGAGGAATGATGAGGACTTCGAGGACACGATGAATGATTTAAAAGAAGCTGACAATATTAACCCATTCGTAGATACGACTATGGACATTGCGGGGCTTGATTTTAACACTACTTGTCTAGATGATGAGGAATCATGTGGAGAGTCTGCAGACTTCTATGAGCTGTTGAAAAAAGCAAAAGAGTCATTGTAGTTGGGTTGTAAGACATTTCAAAACTCCGCAGTTTCGGATCTTCTATCGATGAAGATGGAGTATAATTGATTGATCGTAATTTTGATGCCATGCTTAAAATTATCAAGAAAATGTTATCAGAAGATGCTGAATTATCTGGTAGTTATTACAAAACCAAGAAGATCACGTGGAAGACAGATTTAGCGGAAATTAAAATAGATTCTGGTATAAATCACAATATTTTATACTATGGTGAACATCAACATTTGACACGTTCGGAATGTGATGAGCTAAGATTTCTGGAATCAAGTAAGAATGGTACAAAAACTCAAGAAATATTTTTTTTCTATTTTCTGTTTATGTCGAGATTAAAATGGTTATATTATTATAAGGAAACAACGAAAATATGATATGGCATGCAGAACATATAGTTGATGAGTACATGGAGATTCCATCCGAGTCTGATTGTTGGAAAGTATTGATGTCAACATTTTCTTCGTTTTCAGAAGAAAAAAAGAATGGAGTTAAAGGTTCATGTACAAATAGGTTTAATCCCCAAGGAAGAAGTAAAGATTTACTCTTGCTGGCCAGTAATGACAACACCATACAATCTACCCCCATGGTTATGTAATAAGAGACAATTTATGTTTCTATCCTTGTTGATGCCTGATAACGAGGATTTTCCATGAGGGTCACCATGAATAATATAAATAAGTTGTCGCTGAGGCGATCGCTCGCAGAATACCCAAGTTATACAGCAATTAACCCACAATGAAAGAATGTATCAATCAAGCTCAAAAAGAAATGTGAATTAATCTTTTATTACTCTACCATAAAATGTATAGGGAACAAGCATGTAGAGGTCGAACCACAGAGAGCAATACAAAAATGCATAAGCCTATATGTACCACAGAGTCATCCATGTGTGAAGCCTATTTTTGTGGGTTTTTTGAATTTTATGTATATTTTTTAATTTTTTTAATTTTGTACTTTGATTTTTTATTTTCTGCTTTTTATATTTTATATTTTATATTTTTTCTATTTTCTTTTTCAATATCGGAAAATAAGGACAATGTAATAAAAGACAAGATAAAGTATTTATAAAAATGTGCAAAAATAACCAAAAAATCAGAAATAAACTGTTTTTGATATTGTTAGGATTTTTTACTGTTTTTGTGATATTTGGGTATTTTTCAAACTGTTTTTGGTATTTTTAAATACTGAAATAAAGCAAAGCAGTGGGAAAGCTACTGGCTGGAGATAAAGTTAGGAATTAAAAATAGCAAACAGCCTCAAAATTCCTCCACACTATTTTTCTAATAAAGCTAATAAAATATAGCAGAAATAGGAACTGATTTCATATTTTTCTGATTTTTCTTTGATTTTATATTTTTTTTGAAGTTTTTGTGTATTTTTGAATTTTTAAGGTTTTCCTTTTGAGATTTTTATGGATTTTTGACTAACACTAAAATAGGAACCAATACACACTAGGGAATTTTTTTTGGAATTTTTCGAGGTCTTTTAATATTTTTTTGGGATTTTATAAGATAGACAGTGAAGAAAAAGCATGTTTTTGATTTTTAATAAATGCAAAACTATAACAAAATCAAAATCCAAAAATATGGCGTGCAAGGATACACTAACAGGAGCATATGCCCATTTTTGCAAGATTTTTCAAGTTAATAGGGAGTACAAGATAAATGGACAAAGCATACAAAAAATACATGGCCAGGTAGGGGTATTTTAGCAAATAAAAATAATTAGCAGGGGTATCCAAGCAAAAATTACAATAAAAATGAACGTTACCTTTTTTTCAGGGCCATTTTACGATTACTAAAACACGGCAGGGTTTACACGCAAATTTCACGCTCCTCACGTGGGGACTGCACGTGAGGCGCGGAGGGACTAAACTGCAAATCCAAAAACATCAGGGGTCCTTCTGCAAATTATACAATTTATTTACAACGTGACTTTTTATTTTTGGTATTAAACTGTAAATATAAAAAGCGGGGGGCTAGATGTGAAATTTACCCCAAATATGGCGCATCATCCTGCGGTGCTGGATGCGCCACTTATCCACGTGTCGCCCATCTGACGGTGGATGCCGATTCGTCGATGAAGGGCATGGATTAGAAGCTCCTAGCTGATCAGATGGTGCACGCGTGTCTTCATCGAACGGTCATCGTGCAGTCTGGGCCTCGCCTCCCGATCCGACGGTGCTGGAGGTGACTGGAAGAACGGGGAAGAAGCTCGCCCCCGGCGAGCTTCGATCGAGCAGCTCGGGCTCCTCCGGGCACCTCCCGCGCATCTGAAGTACTCTGGACGTAGCTGGGAAGCTTCCGCGTCGACTAATGGGTCTCTCATGGCTCCTGGAGGTCCGAGTCATTCGGACGAGGTCGGTGAAGAAGAGGACCCCCAGGAACCTCTTCCTGGATCGATTCGAGCCCAAATGGGCTCTATCCTTCGTGGTACCTGGATAGGAAGAACCGGGGGTGAGAGAGCTACCTCCTCGACCTGGGGTTTTGAAGCTAGGCAGCAAGATGGAGTGAGGCAGAGGGGCACCGGCGAACGGCGGAGGTGGAGCCCCGATTCGCCAAGACCGATGGTCCTGGGTTGGTCAAAGGTGATGGAACGATGGAGAAAGCGATGGGGATCGAGATGGGGTGCTCGTGACGGTCTTCGAATTTGGATTTTTACGCTAAGGGAATTAACTAAAACCTAATCTAATAACTAGAATGGAAAGCTAGCATTAAAAACTAACTAAAAAGCATAAAAAGGCACAGCTCTTATACCTGGGGGCCTCCAGGGAGCAGGGCGGACGCCGGAGCTCCGCCGCGACAAAACTCTCCTTCCTCCGGCCGATTCGAGACGCCAGCACACCCCCCCCCCCTGTCACGAGGAATGTCCTAGACTGGAATCAAGGCTTAAGGTTGGATTAAAAGTGGCCAAATTCGAGGAAGGAGGCGGAGCTACTTATTTATAGACAATGGCAAGGAGCCTTATTGACCGGCGATTATTACATGATCCAAAGAGTATCAGATTGATCCAAAGAATCGGCGGGCTTCAGTGATGATTAGAGAGCAATTCTTGTGAAGGAAGCATCTTCGATTGATGGATGGTGTGCCCGGGAAAAATGGGAGAAGACGGGCGAAGAGACAGGTTGCATCACATCGGGCGGCTGAGGGAGCAGTTGACCGAGCGGTCAACTGTTGACGGCCTGTGATTGGTCCAAGTCATCCGCTAGAAGACAAAACAAGGAATTTGAGTTGAAATTGATTTATTTACAATAGTAAATGATTTTATTAGAATGTTCTTAAAACATAAAAAATGTGTATTTTTTCATGTAGTATTTATTTGTGATTTTTATTGAATTTTTCGAAGTGTTTTATTATGGTTTTAATTTAATAATGTGTATGTGTATATATTTACATGTATTTTTGTGTATTTTATTTTTAATTTGTTTATTTTCTTTTATTATTTTATTGGCTTATTTTATAATTTTATAATTTTTTTTGTGAGTAGAAAGGTATTTTTATTTAATTTTTAGGAGTTTATTTACATTTTTAAATAAATAGGTATATGCATCTGTAAGTATACTTATAGGTATTTTACCTATATGTTATATACATTTTATTTGTTTAATGAATTTTATTTGTTTTTATTTTGGATTTGTATTTTTAATAAGATATATATAATATATACATTGTTATAAAAATATAAATGAATAAAGAATAAAAGAATAAAAATCCCTTTTATTTATGTACATATAGGTAGCATAGGTATTTTGCCTATGAATTTTATAGACTTATTTTATTTTACAAATTCTTTTTGGTTTTCTTGTAATTTCAACATGTACATGTATTATATACATTATTAACAAGTATCTAAAATATGAATTTATAAGAATAATGAATATTGAATAAATTGAATATTTTAATCAGTACTATGTACAAGGTGGGTCAAAAACCTAACTTCTACAGATGAACTCCAAAAATTATGAAACTAATTTTATTAAATAGTTCTTGGAATGCTATATACAATTAAAGTGAGTTTGGGTGATTTGGAGTTTTTATTTGCAAGATATGGGTCTGTGAAGTTGAGATTTTGGCTTTTTATTCTGTGTATAAAATGTACACTGAGTATTATTTTTACACAAACTCAATTTTGTATTTTTATTTACATTATTATCTACAACTTTCATGAACAAAGTTTCTTTATTTGAGGAATAAATAATTATGTACAAAATAGGTGTCAAAAATGCATAAATAAATGCATGAATAAATGAGGTATTTATTGTATTCTGGCCCTTATCTCCCCCTACTTTATTCCTTGTCGACCAATACCATACTGGCCTTGGTCTCGGGGTTTGGGTCATAAAATATTTGCAATATTTTATTCCTTTTTCTTTTCTTCCCTTTATTCTATAATTTTGGCATTAAACACCTTATTTAATGTGTAATTAATACAATGAATCATGAATGTTATTATGTTCAATTTGATGCTATTTACATGCATTTGCTGGGGTTTTTGAGGCCAAAATGATAGAATAAAGGTGATGAAATGGAGATTCATCACCCCCCTATACTTGCCTTTGCTAGTCCCTAGCAAACACTTATGCAATAAGTACAAAAAGAATGAAGAAAAGAAAAAGGAAAATGAAAGAAGGATAGAGTGAATAAGGGTGCTTTCAGTGCAATGCATGTCTTTACAAAATGAGAATTTGGAACCCCTGCTAGACCTTGAGTGTAGATGTGTGTGGAACCTAGTTGGGAACCAGCTCTAAAACCCAACAGCCTTCAAGAGTCACAGAACTTGGTTCAAATCACCTCAACAGCCATGTCAGAACCAGCCTACATCATACGCAAACCCTTATGACTATGAAGCTGACTAGTACAGTGTAAGTGATAGTGGCTCTCCCCAACTGAAATGACAAAGAGACTAGCTTCTCCAGAATGACAACCCAATGATTCCCCAATCCAGCCCTCTACCGTCGAGGAGCGGGGTATTCCCTTCTAAGTTCAAGTGGCAACCGGCTCAAGAAGAGGGGGAATAAGAGGTATAGAATTTTGGGAGCTCAACCAGTGTAGCTAAGTCTCCCGCTACAAGCTTCATGAGATGTAACATGGATATCATAAGCTTTTGCTTTATTGGACTATATACACTCCGGTGGGGTTATTAAATTTTCAATCCGACCCACCACTTTTTTGGAGTTCTTTTTGCATTTTTTTTCAAGCACATCAGTACAACATATCTACATGGTGCAGCATATATACAAGAAATTTTCCTCTTGATCCAGTAGACTATCCCTCTTTTGAAGCTTTATTGCAACCCACACTCTCCCGTCATTCGACTTCATTGAAACTGGACCAGGTTGGGGTGCACTTCCCTCCCTAGACGAGGACAAATGTTTCCACCCATGTGCGTCTCAGACTGGCAAATCCAACCCCCTCACCACTCCAACTGAGTTGAGCCAAGTGAAAGGTGCAAGTGTCCAAGTTAGGTCACGACCGACAAGAGTCATGCGTGTGTTTCGAAAAGTTCTAGTTAGTCCACTGAGGTGACTTGAACCCAGCCCTGCTTTCTCAAAGAATTAAGTCGGAATAGACCTGAAGTACCTTAAACCTAGTTCCCATAAGGTTCCTGTGCAGATAGGTGCAGTAAGGTCTAACCAAGCTCCAATTTGAGATTTTATTAGACTGATTCAATCATCAAGCTCACTCAAAAAGAATATAAATGGTATGCTTATGCTATGCACACTGAGTGATGCAATTTTTCTTCACAAAGAATATAAAAGAATTAAAGAATCTTTTTACAAAAAGAAGTTTTTGCAAATAAAAACTTGACATATACAAAAAGGTACATACAATTATTTACACGGGCGTACTTCTTTATTTACAGAGTATATGAGTTTATAAAGACTTTACAGGTTTGAATGGAGTAGTTTATTTAGTATTGTACAGAAAGAATTGTATGTGTCTTATTTATGATTTACAACTATTTGTAATGGTGCTCTTATTCTTCAGATCTAGTTTTGCAGACTATAGTACACGATAATTTTTGCAATCATTTACACACGTTTGGAAACTATTTTTGCAAAGATCTTTCACACTATATATACATTTTTCTCAATAATTTTGACAGACATTTTCCAAAATATTTGCACATAGGTTTTTCCAATCATTTCTTTCACACAAAGAAGAATTTTGCAATCCGAACAGTTTCACACAGGTTGAAATCATTTCACATCAAATTTTTCAAAACTGGTCACACTATTTTTCAAATCATACTTTACAGGTATCTCACCTGATTTATTAATCAGGATATACAAAAGAAGAAAACTGTATTTGATGTATAATAAGGTTTTGGCTCTTATAAGCTTTATTTGGGATTATGCTTATTTTTGTATAAGGGATTTTTGTGCAGACTCCTCAGACCTAGTTCGAGAATCCTTTTCAAAAGAATTTTGAGAACTCTAGTCCAAAATAATTTTGCAAATATGTACACGTCTTTGAAAATGCTTTTACCAAGGTTTTACACAGCATAGATAAGTTTTTCAAAATAATTTTGATAATCAAATTTTTACAATCATTTGCACACTGATTTTCACACATTTTGCTTTCACGCAAAGGAAATAAATTTTACACGCAAAACTGATTTTTCAAAGGCTGAATACTTGTACACACTGTTTTCAAACAATTTTCATAAGGTTTTTCACAAAAATCTTTCTTTCACAAAACATTTTTCTTAATAATCAGTATAAGTACAAAGAGCCTGAGGAGCTCACAATCATCTTTTATTATTATAAAGTTACTTATTGCTTTTTAGATTGAATTGGTGTTTTATTTTTCAGTATGAGTTATGGCTTATAGTATATACATGGTATATACGACCCCCCTATACTTAGCTTGAGCTATGTCCTCATAGATCGAAAGAAAAAGCAAAGACATAACTCGTAATGAATATAGACAGATCTAAAGAATAAATATGAATGAAATGAATGAATGCGAAGTTGACCGTCGCCCCTATACTTAGGATCAAGTAATCCAAAGTATAGCAGGCTGTACAAAAGTCAGGGAGGGTCAAGGGTGAGAATACACAGATCGTACTCAGATTGTCTCCCCCTATACTTAGGGTAAGATACTCCTAAGTATAGACAAGAAGAGGAGACAATGGAGAGGATCGGAATGAACTGAAGACTCGGGGTGCACATCCCCCCTATACTTAGGACAAAGTACGTCCTAAGTATAGAAAACTGTCTACAAGGGCGGCACCTATTTGATACAAAGAGAAGATAGAAAAGGAAAAGAGGAAGAAAATCAAATAAACAGTGGTTGGAGTACATCGCCTGAATCTGTTGATGCTGCAGCAGTTGTGGAAGTGTCATCATGTTGCACGAGCTGGATTGAGTCAACAACGGCCAAGAATGCATCTGGTTCTAAGTAAGGCTTCAGGAGTTGGTCGTTAACGACGAAGGGCTGTGTGTCAGGGGACAATTCTGATATGGCAATGCTTCCATTGTCACGCACTTCACAAACTCGAAATGGCCCTGTCCACTTACTCTTTAATTTGCCTGGGAATATCCGCAACTTTGCATCAAATAACGACATTTTTGTCCAACGTCAAAGGTCTTTCGTCTGATGTGCCGGTCGTGCCACCGTTTATGCATAGTCTCGGAATTCCAAGAGCCTGTTCAGATCATCTTTTCTCTTCTGACCACTTTTGTGTGAGTCTAAATTACAACCGTTGATAGCCCACAAAAACTTGTGAATTAATTCCACGGGCAGATGGCACGGTTTTCCATATACAAGACGATAGGGCGACATGCCCAAGGGAGACTTGTAGGCGGTTGGGTAAGCCCTAGGACCGAGTCCAAGAGTTGAGACCAGTCCTTTCTGTTTGGCCTAACAAGTTTCTGCAGAATAGTCTTGATTTCTCTGTTTGATAACTCCGACATGCCATTGGTCTGAGAATGATAAGGAGATGCGACACGATGGTCGATGCCGTACTCCTTCGTTAACTTCTTGACCTCTTTGTTAATGAAGTGGCTACCCCCGTCTGATACGAGAATCTTCGGTATCCCGAACCGCGAGATGATGTTCTTCTTCAGAAACTGGCATACTGTTCGGTTGTCGGTGGCTCGAGCGGGGATAGCTTCAACCCAACGACTCACGTAATCGACGGCGAGAAGGATGTGCTCAAATCCTTGACTGTTAGGGAAAGGTCCCATGAAGTCAATGCCCCATGCATCAAAAACGTCTGCTATCTGAATGATTTTCAGGGGCATTGAATCTTTGGCAGTGAGTGTACCTTTCATTCTCTGACAGTCAGTGCATCGTTTAACAAATTCAGCTGCATCCTTGAATAAAGTGGGCCACCAGAAGCCACACTGAAGTAACTTGGCTGCCGTCCGATCTCCAGAGTGGTGTCCACCAGATTCGAGCGAGTGACAATGCTCAAGGACACTTGATTGCTCCGTCTGAGGGATGCACCTGCGCCAAATACAATCTGCTCCTTCTCTGAATAAAAGAAGATCTTCCCATTGGTAGAAGCGGATGGTCGACATGAATTTGTTCTTTTGGTTCTTCGTCCAATCCGAAGGTATTACCCCAGAGGCAAGGTAATTGACTATATCAGCATACCAAGGAAGAGAATCCACAGCTAAGATGGCTTCGTCAGGGAAGGTTTCTGTGATAGGTGCATTGCTCAGAGGAGGTTCATGCTGCTCTATTCTGGAGAGATGATCTGCTACCACATTCTGAACTCCAGGCTTGTCCTTTATTTCCAAATCGAATTCCTGGAGGAGAAGGATCCAACGAATCAGTCTTGGCTTGGCATCCTTCTTCTGCTATAGGTACCGGATAGCAGAGTGGTCTGTAAAGATGGTGACTTTTGATCCCAACAAATAGGATCTGAACTTCTCTAAGGCGAAAACCACAGCCAGCAGTTCTTTCTCTGTCACTGTATAATTTCTCTGTGCTTCGTCTAATGTTCTGCTGGCATAGTGAATGGCGTAGGGTGCTCTATCTTTTCTCTGCCCAAGGACAGCTCCGACTGCAAAGTCTGACGCATCGGTCATTATTTCAAAAGGAAGAGTCCAGTCGGGCGGTTGTAAGATTGGAGCCTGAGTGATAAGCTCCTTCAACTGATTGAAAGCAAGGAGAACCGGCAGATCAACAATGAACACCGTCTCCTTGCACAAGAGTTCTGTCAGAGGTCGGGCAATGCGGCTGAAATCCTTGATGAATCGCCTGTAGAATCCCACATGCCCCAGGAATGACCTCACATTCTTCACGGTCTGAGGTGGCTGAAGATTTGAAATGACATCCACCTTTGCCGTGTCGACTTCCATGCCACGTTTGGAAACGACGTGTCCCAGCACAATACCTTTTGTGACCATAAAGTGGCTCTTTTCCCATGAAAGTACTAGATTGACTTCTCGGCACTTCTGAAGCACCCTGTCTAGGTGCACAAGACAAGAATCAAAGCTGTTACCATAGACGGAGAAATCGTCCATGAACACCTCGAGAAAACTGCCTACCATCTCGGCGAAGACTGCTAACAAGCATCTTTGGAAGGTTGCAGGTGCATTGCACAAACCAAAGGGCATTCTCTTGAAGGCGTAGGTGCCGAACGGGCAAGTGAAGATAGTCTTCTCTTGGTCTTCAGGGGCGATCGCCACTTAGTTGTACCCGGAGTACCCACCCAGAAAGCAAAAGAACTACTTGCCTGCGAGTCTCTCCAAAACTTGATCAATGAACGGCAAGGGAAAGTGGTCCTTCTTGGTTGCTGCATTAAGACGGCGGTAGTCAACACACACCCGCCAGGAGGTTGGTACCCGAGTAGAAATTTCCTCTCCTTTATCATTTGTAACCACGGTAAGCCCGGATTTCTTTGGAACTACATGCAGTGGGCTTACCCATTTCGAGTCGGAGATGGGATAGATGAAGCCTTCATCACACCATTTCGTTATCTCCTTCATTACGACGTCCCGAAGGTTAGGGTTCAGCCTTCTCTGAAATTCACGGGACGGCTTGGCGTCTTCTTCCAAATAGATGTGGTGTGAGCACAAGGCTGGATTTATCCCTCGGAGGTCTGATACGCTCCAACCAAGTGCCTTGCGGTTCTTTCCCAGAACCTCGAGAAGTCGAGATTCCTGATCCGGATTCAGCCTGCTGTTGATGATGACCGGGTACATTTGTTCTTCACCCGCAAGGAAAGCATACTTCAGGCCTGCCGGAAGTGGTTTGAGTTCTGGTTTTGATCTGTCCACTTTATCTGTCACTTCAGATACCATGCTGGTGGTGGGATGTACTTCTTTGGGATTTTTACCATCCTCATAATCCTGTTGAGATCCCGATGATGCACCGAACGGTTCTGCGCTAAGCTGATCATGTTCGGTCTGGAATGACTGCTCAAGTAGATGCGCCTGCATCTGAGAATCTGTCTCCCAAGAATCGTCGGAGCTTAAGGTGACTGCGCCTTCCAAGTCCTCCTCAAGAGTGAGGATTTCTCGGGTCCATGCATCGTCCAATGATAAGGCTGAGTCTCTGATCTCCGCAATAAAATCACAGTCTGCTTCTGATACTGCCTGGCTCTCATCAGTTGTGGCATTCGGCTCTCTGTTCATGTTCATCGTGATCTGCTGGGTGTTCGAGCTGAAAGTGATCTTCCCAGACCCGTAATCAACCACGGCACCTGAAGTACGAAGGAATGGTCTGCCAAGGATGATAGGGGTCTGGAGCAGGGGTGCAGGTGAGTCCATATCAAGGACTACAAAGTCAGCTGGGAATTTCATTTCCTGCACCTTAACTACGACGTCTTCCAAAAGACCTCAGGGCCGCTTGACGGATCGGTCAGCGAACTGAAGGATCATGCGTGTCTGCTTGAGCGGTCCCAGCCCGAGTTCTTGCATTATGGACGAGGGCAGAAGGTTGATGGAAGATCCACTATCCAAGAGAGTGCGCTCAAAGACCTGGTCAAAGATCTCACAACTGATCAGAGGTGCTCTTGTATCCTGTTTCTTCTGGGGGAGATTGCTGATAGCTGCTACCGTGGCCAAGGTGAGGACATGCCTCTCTACTTGCTGGCGTCTGTTTTCTTACGCTGGGCGACGCCTGTTAGTACATGCCTCTTTTAGTCCTTTCTTTACGGCTGGCATGTATTCCACGGCCTTCAACAAGGGAATCTCAACAGTCAGTTTATCCAAAATACCCACAACGCCTGGATCAGACAATGCCTTTTTTTCGTTTCGCAATTTTTTTGGATTTTTGTATTGCACAAGGAAAAGGAATATTTACACCACTGGCAAAAAAATGAGAGTTCTTATTTACATCAAAATCATCGCCCACAGAATGTTGTACATCCGAACTACAAAAAGGAGTACGAGCTGGATCTTGGCATGCTGGTGCTGTTGGGCGATCAAAAAAGGGTAGCATCTGCTCCATCGGCTGGCGAGGGATCGGTTGCTGCTGGCGGCTCCTCCAATGCTGGCGCGCCTTCGCTTCTGCTACAAGCTTCTTTTTGTTGTTTTTGTTTTTGCTGATTTTTTTGTATTTTCTGTCCTTCTTCTTCCTCCTCATCCGTCCCTGGAGTTGGCACGGCTGATGCGGAAGATGACGATCCACCTGTTTCTTTATTCACCCCAATCTTTGTAGCAGGCGGAGGCAAGGCCCTACCGCTCCTGAGAGTAACGGCATTAGAATACACAGTAATATCATTTTCTGACATGGACAAGACATTACTTTCTACCTGCTCTTTTTTCTTGAAATTATTGGGGTTGGCTTCGACCTGAGCAGGAATGGTAGTTCGGGTGGCGGTCAGGTCATCAAGCTGCTTGGTAATCTCCGCTAACCCTTTAACAAGCTGGGCTAGACAATCCATGGTGGGGTTCACTGGAGGTGCCTTGGTGGTGTCAGCGTGCAGACCACGCTGGTGTTGCATCTGCTGATGCTGAGGCTGTTGTTGGTGGTGCTGAGGTGGGGCAGGAAGCTGAAGTTGCTGATAAGAAGGAGGAGGATATTGCTGGTATTGCAGAGGCGGGGCAGCCGCATACTGGTGAAACGGCTGTGGATGACGGTACTGCGGCTGCTGCTGGTGTGGAAAATTCTGCCTCCACTGGTTGGCATACTGAGAAGGCTGATGATACTGCTAATGAGGCTGAGAGGACTGCCCAAAGAGACCACCCTGAGGTTGGTGGTATTGCCGGTTGGCAAATGGCTGACCCTGGGGTTGTCCCGTAGGACGGGTCGACTGTGCTTCATGAGTCTAAACCTCATTCACTTCCTGGACCAGAGGTGGTGGTGGGAATACTGAATCAGATCCTGAGATAAACTCTGGTTGATACACAACCATCTGCTGTTGCGGCTGGCTCTGATCGGGTGCCTGCACGTAGTACACGTGCTGGACTGCCGGTGGTTGCTGGCTCGGCTGAGGCTGATATAGCGGTGGTTGCTCGTCCTTCCTCTCAGCTGGAGCTTTGAGTGGTGCTGCCGACTGAACAGAATTGTTGGTACCTACCAGCAGTTCTAACTGCTTGGTGATGTGATCCAGCTTGTCCAAATTCTGAGTCCTCTTCTCGATCACAGCGAGTTTTTCGAGATCCTGTGATCGTTTCTCGATGATGTCAACTTTAGAGAGATGGCCCCCGATGATGCTGAGGTTGGAGCTCTCATCTCTCTCTGTTTCCTTGGACGCTGCCATGTACACTTGTTTTTGAAGGATCTGGGGCTGCTTCTGATATGCCTTGGATGAAGAGAGGGTGGCCTCTCCCTCGGCCATTTCTTCAAATATCTGCCAGACTACATCTTCATCCTTATTGGAGTGTGAGCCCCCACATGCTGCGTCTACGAGCCTTTGGCTTTCAATGTTCAGTCCCCCAAAGAAATGCTGGACCAAGCTGGTCTTTGGAATATCATGATGGGGACACTTCTCCTGCAGGTCAGTGAATCTCTCCCATGCTTCCTGTATCGACTCATGGGGTCCTTGGGAGAAATTGCTGATTCGGGCACGCATCTGGTTGAGCCGACCTAGAGGGTAATATTTGTGCAGAAAGGCGGACTTTAGCTCCTCCCAGGTCGTCACAACCTTCCCCAGATGATTGACCCAATAGAGGGCCTTGTCCTGTAGACTGAAAGGGAAAGCCATCATCTTGACAATGTCCAGAGGGACATTGGGATAGTGGGTAGTACGGCAAATGCGGGAGAATTGCTGCAGGTGAATGTACGGCTCCTCACTGGTGTTTCCATGGAATGCAGGGAGGAGAGCAATGAATTGGGGCTTCAGCTCAAAGTGAACATGTACCGGGGGAATGATAATCCACTCGGTCATCTGGTTGTCTCCCAGATTGTATGTTTCTTTAAGTGTTGGCTTTGGTGGTGGTGGAAATCTAGATCATCATCATCTGCACCACCACCTCCTCCTCCCCTGCCTCTGCCTCTGCCTCCTCCTCCATCGTCTCGGTTCATCACATCATTCAACATGTCCTGGAAGGTTGTCTGTGTGAGGGCATGCTCGGTCAGCTGCTGTTGGATGGCCTGGATAGATGCCAGTAACTGTGCATTGACTTGATTCTGATCTGGCACATGTCCCTCTGGTTGGGGTGGCTGCTGACCCTTGCCCTTTCCTCCTGGAGCCATGTCAGGGTCTGAGTCGGACGAGATGAACTCCGGAGTAGTCTCTAGGGCTCGCACTGTCTTCTATCTGCATAAAGAGATAGTCCTGATCAGACTCCTTGCAATTAATGTTCAGCTGCCGAGATAAAGCTGGAATTCAGGTCAACCCTAGCATGTTGTGAATGGAAAAGAATGTAGACTGTAATCGACTTCCATTCACAACGGCGAAAGTGGGACAAAAGTGATACCAGTTTATTGGGTGGCCAAGAGAAAGGTAGAAAACGAGGAGTCTAGAGATCGATCCGCAAAGTCCGGATCGGGTTCTCGGGAATCGCCTCGAACTTATTGGCGGAGTTGAGTTCATGGAATCGATGTGGGTGTCGGCATGGTCCCGAGGGAAACCATCCATGGATCAACTTCGCGAAGTACAAGAGGAGATAGGATGTTGGATGAAAGATACAATGGTCAACGAGGAATAAAAAGGAGTGCAAAACAGTAGCAAGGCTCAAACTGAGCGGGGGTCAAAGAGGAGTGACACAACAAAATTTGCGCAATGGCGCGGGACTTGATCTTTGAACCTTAATCTAGATCCATACAAACACAATACAAAATCGGGTTCACCAACTCACGCCATGTGAAGTCGTAAAGGTTCGGCTATCTTTTCAGTTTTAGAGTTGTTGTTTCAGGCATATCTTATAACAAGTCCTTAGTACGCTACCCTATAGGAGAGAGAGTACTACCGGAAGGGTGTCCCGTACTTGTCCTCCTCCTGTGTAACCTGTAGTTTGTACTTTTTGGAGTCCTTGTAACCCTTCCTGGATCCCTACTCAGCCAAAGAAATAGAGAGAGGAAGCCGATAGGCGAAATCGCTACTTCGGTCCTCGCTCGCAACGGAATCACCCGTGAGCGTACAAGAACCTACTCGGACGCAGGACAATGAGACAGACACCCCCGTGAAGGCGTGGCCTATGCTCGATACTTCGGACAGGATCGATGCTCTACACAATAGAGAGTCATCATTGGTGACCAAGCCCTACTCGCCTACGTACGATAGAAGCGCCATTACTTCGGAAATCCAGGCGATACACAAGGCAGTTGCAGACTGGGTTTTTGGCTCTAATCCTTAGGGGGTCGCACTCGCTCAAGGGAGTAGGGTTTTGGTCCCCCTCCAAGGTACCTCAAAACAATGAGGGCTTTATGAACCCGGTACAATGATAGTCCATTACGGATTTTAATTAAGGTCAAAGTTTATTTAGCAGTCCCCTGGTTTTAATTTTTGGGTTTTCACTTTTTTTGAATCTGTTTCATACCAGCGCCTAACGTTTTGGTAGATTTTCATTTAAGTCCTAGGTGCTCAAAATCAGAGGGAGATAGCGGAAAAGCCGTGCAAGTTGGTTCTATGATGGAAATCTCACCATTGAACCGAATGATGCATGTTGAGTTAGAAGACTTACAGTGCATCCCATCTCTCTCCATGTGGTATGCAAAACAGAATTTTTAAACCTATCTACATGGTGGTGTGCATTCGACAAAATCGCCCTAAACATTAGCTGCTATTAACGTGAAGAACCATAAGCTGGTCACTTATCTTTAACCTAAGGGTCCGATCTTGGCTTACCCCTCCTCTTCTCGACACACTCGAGTTCAGGAGTAGCGCTTGATGGGGTTCGCTCACGGCACATGGGTTAAGAGATAAATGACCGAGCTGTTTAAGTTTGACTAGATCCATACGAAGTAGACTATAGGAACATGCATTCTTATTAATGTTTGGACCTAGCTACCGAGTCAAGCAACCTATATCTAGGGGCTCCAAGCACAAAAAACAAAGTAAAATAAAGGCGGAAAGCACAAAACAGCGGAAAACAAAGAAAAGAAGGCGGTAGAAATCACGGAAAACAGCGATGAGGCCCCCAGGTGAACAGACACCCGGGCACTGGACCTCATTGTGAAGAGTAGAGTCCTGTTAATTATTACATGCCAAAATTGTCTCTCTCTCACCATAAATTACAAAAATGATCCTAAGTGTTCTGAACCTATCTAATCCCCATCTCCTTGCTTCCTTGATGCTCTCTCCAAGTGGTCATGAGGTGAAGACCACCCTCCTCCAAGCTCGGTTGCCTTGGCCTCCTAAGAAGCCATCCTCGCGTGGCGGACCCTCGCATCAAAGTCACAAAAAAATGGCATTAGTAAAGCTCAACCAATCAAAATAGAGCAGATATAAAATAATCACAATAAATGAATCAATCAATAGAGCATGGTGATTAATGACAATAAGGATAGCTGCTCACAAAATCAATGATGAATCAAAAATGTACACAAGAATGACAAAATAAATTAGGCTATGCTCATTGCTCCCCGGCAACGGCGCCATCTGATAACGAGGATTTTCCACGAGGGTCACCATGAATAATATAAATAAGTTGTCGCAGAGGCGACCGCTCGCAGAATACCCAAGTTATACAGCAATTAACCCACAATGAAAGAATGTATCAATCAAGTTCAAAAAGAAATGTGAATTAATCTTTTATTACTCTACCATAAAATGTATAGGGAACAAGCATGTAGATGTCGAACCACAGAGAGCAATACAAAAATGCATAAGCCTATATGTACCACAGAGTCATCCATGTGTGAAGCCTATTTTTGTGGGTTTTTTAAATTTTATATATTTTTTTAATTTTTTTAATTTTGTTTTTTGATTTTTGATTTTATGCTTTTTATATTTTATATTTTATATTTTTTCTTTTTTTCAATATGGGAAAATAAGGACAATGTAATAAAAGACAAGATAAAGTATTTATAAAAATGTGCAAAAATAACCAAAAAGTCAGACATAAACTGTTTTTGATATTTTTAGGATTTTTTACTGTTTTGTGATTTTTGGGTATTTTTCAAACTGTTTTTGGTACTTTTAAATACTGAAATAAAGCAAAACAGTGGGAAAGCTACTGGCTGGAGATAAAGTTAGGAATTAAAAATAGCAAACAGCCTCAAAATTCCTCCACACTATTTTTCTAATAAAGCTAATAAAATATAGCAGAAATAGGAACTGAGTTCATATTTTTCTGATTTTTCTTTGAGTTTATATATTTTTTTGAAGTTTTTGTGTATTTTTGAATTTTTAAGGTTTTCCTTTTGAGATTTTTATGGATTTTTGGACTGACACTGAAATAGGAACCAATACACACCAGGGAATTTTTTTTGGAATTTTTCGAGGTCTTTTAATATTTTTTTGGGATTTTATAAGATAGACAGTGAAGAAAAAGAATGTTTTTGATTTTTAATAAATGCAAAACTATAACAAAATCAAAATCCAAAAATATGGCATGCAAGGATACACTAACAGGAGCATATGTCCATTTTTGCAAGATTTTTCAAGTTAATAGGGAGCACAAGATAAATGGACAAAGCATACAAAAATACATGGCCAGGCAGGGGTATTTTTGCAAATAAAACAATTAGCAGGGGTATCCATGCAAAAATTACAATAAAAATGAACGTTAACTTTTATTTTCAGGGCCATTTTACGATTACTAAAACACGGTAGGGTTTATACGCAAATTTCATGCTCCTCACGTGGGGACTGCACGTGAGGCGCGGAGGGGCTAAACTGCAAATCCAAAAACATCAGGGGTCCTTCTGCAAATTATACAATTTATTTACAACGTGACTTTTTATTTTTGGTATTAAACTGTAAATACAAAAAGCGTGGGGCTAGATGTGAAATTTACCCCAAATAAGACGCATCATCCTGCGGCGCTGGATGCGCCACTTATCCACGTGTCGCCCATCTGACGGCGGATGCCGATTCGTCGATGAAGGGCATGGATTAGAAGCCGCTGGCTGATCTGACGGTGGACGCGTGTCTTCATCGAACGGTCGTCGTGCAGTCTGGGCCTCGCCTCCCGATCCGACGGTGCTGGAGGTGACTGGAAGAACGGGGAAGAAGCTCACCCTCGGCGAGCTTCGATCGAGCAGCTCGGGCTCCTCCGGGCACCTCCCGCGCATCTGAAGTACTCTGGACGTAACTGGGAAGCTTCCGCGTCGACTGATGGGTCTCTCATGGCTCCTGGAGGTCCGAGTCGTTCGGACGAGGTCGGTGAAGAAGAGGACCCCCAGGAACCTCTTCCTGGATCGATTCGAGCCCAGATGGGCTCTATCCTTCGCGGTACCTGCATAGGAAGAACCGGGGGCGAGAGAGCTACCACCTCGACCCGGGGTTTTGAAGCTTGGCAGTAAGATGGAGTGAGGTGGAGGGGCTCCAGCGAACGGCGGAGGTGGAGCCCCGATTCGCCAAGACCGGTGGTCCTGGGTTGGTCAAAGGTGATGGAACGATGGAGAAAGCGATGGGGATCGAGATGGGGTGCTCGTGACGGTCGGAAACAGTCGGGTCTACGGTGAAGAAGTCGCCGGAGCGGAGCTCCGGCGAACTTCGAATTTGGATTTTTACGCTAAGGGAATTAACTAAAACCTAATCTAATAACTGGAATGGAAAGCTAGCATTAAAAACTAACTAAAAAGCATAAAAAGGGACAGCTCTTATACCTGGGGGCCTCCAGGGAGCAGGGCGGACGCCGGAGCTCCGCCGCGACAAAACTCTCCTTCCTCCGGCCGATTCGAGACGCCAGCACACCCCCCTGTCACGAGGAATGTCCTAGGACTGGAATCAAGGCTTAAGGTTGGATTAAAAGTGGTCAAATTCGAGGAAGGAGGCGGAGCTACTTATTTATAGACAATGGCAAGGAGCCTTATTGACCGGCGATTATTACATGATCCAAAGAGTATCAGATTGATCCAAAGAATCGGCGGGCTTCAGTGATGATTAGAGAGCAATTTTTGTGAAGGAAGCATCTTCGATTGATGGATGGTGTGCCCGGGAAAAATGGGAGAAGACGGGCGAAGAGACAGGCTGCGTCACATCGGGCGGCTGGGGGAGCAGTTGACCGAGCGGTCAACTGTTGACGGCCTGTGATTGGTCCAAGTCATCCGCTAGAAGACAAAACAAGGAATTCGAGTTGAAATTGATTTATTTACAATAGTAAATGATTTTATTAGAATTTTCTTAAAACATAAAAAATGTGTATTTTTTCATGTAGTATTTATTTGTGATTTTTATTGAATTTTTCGAAGTGTTTTATTATGGTTTTAATTTAATAATGTGTATATGTATGTATTTACATGTATTTTTGTGTATTTTATTCTAAATTTGTTTATTTTCTTTTATTATTTTATTGGCTTATTTTATAATTTTATAATTTATTTTTGTGAGTAGAAAGGTATTTTTATTTAATTTTTAGGAGTTTATTTACATTTTTAAATAAATAGGTATATGCATCTGTAAGTATACTTATAGGTATTTTACCTATATGTTATATACATTTTATTTGTTTAATGAATTTTATTTGTTTTTATTTTGGATTTGTATTTTTAATAAGATATATATAATATATACATTGTTATAAAAATATAAATGAATAAAGAATAAAAGAATAAAAATCCCTTTTATTTATGTACATATAGGTAGCATAGGTATTTTGCCTATGAAGTTTATAGACTTATTTTATTTTACATATTCTTTTTGGTTTTCTTGTAATTTCAACATGTACATGTATTATATACATTATTAACAAGATTCTAAAATATGAATTTATAAGAATAATGAATATTGAATAAATTGAATATTTTAATCAGTACTATGTACAAGGTGGGTCAAAAACCTAACTTCTACAGATGAACTCCAAAAATTATGAACTAATTTTATTAAATAGTTCTTGGAATGCTATATACAATTAAAGGTGAGTTTGGGTGATTTGGAGTTTTTATTTGCAAGATATGGGTCTGTGAAGTTGAGATTTTGGCTTTTTATTCTGTGTATAAAATGTACACTGATTATTATTTTTACACAAACTCAATTTTTTATTTTTATTTACATTATTATCTAAAACTTTCATGAACAAAGTTTCTTTATTTGAGGAACAAATAATTATGTACAAAATAAGTGTCAAAATGCATAAATAAATGCATGAATAAATGAGGTATTTATTGTATTCTGGCCCTTATCTCCCCCTACTTTATTCCTTGTCGACCAATACCATACTGGCCTTGGTCTCGGGGTTTGGGTCATAAAATATTTGCAATATTTTATTCCTTTTTCTTTTCTTCCCTTTATTCTATAATTTTGGCATTAAACACCTTATTTGATGTGTAATTAATACAATGAATCATGAATGCTATTATGTTCAATTTGATGCTATTTACATGCATTTGCTGGGGTTTTTGAGGCCAAAATGATAGAATAAAGGTGATGAAATGGAGATTCGTCAATGCCAGGACCTACACATCCCGCAAAATACATCGACTTATATTTACGTTCTCTTATAAACAAGTTGAAAATGTTATGAGTCGATGGACTGGATACATATGATGCAAATAAAAGTCAAACACTTAATATGAAAGTATCTCTACTCTGAACTATAACTGACTTCCTATAACGGAACGGACCGCGCAGATATGCGGAAGCATGCAACATTAAGTCGCAGATCCGAACCGTCACCGATTCATGCATGGTAATCAATGAGCAACAAATTTCATTCCTTTAAGGAACCATAAAATCCAATATACACAAGAGTTCCATTATTACAACATCCACAAGGGTATACTTGTAAAATAAAAAATTTTAATAATTTTACAGTGCGTCTCTTCGTTCCAGTGGGCATACAGATATCCACCATAATCCAAGTAATTATTCATACCACATTCAACGTCTCATTGAGTCTGCCACACGAACATGAGTGCCTGGTCAAACTTGCTCTTCACCTGAAATAAGTAAACATAATTTTGCATGAGCCTAATGCCCTGTATGTATCAGGGTCCATGCATTGGAATTCTAACGGTCTTTTAATCTGTTATAAATCATGTACTTAACCTCCCAATGGAATAACATTACGTGCATATCTGTCCCATGCATGTCTAAGTTCGTTCCCTAACAAGTTGCATAGTGAATTCGACATGAATATACATGTGCAATATACATAAAAATATATAAGCCATCATTTTTCATTATAAGGGGTATGTTTCATGAAATTCATGATACATATATGCATCATTTATCATTTATATCATTCTTTCGTATTAACCCCTTAAAATAGCTTTTGCAAAACTTGTGACGATTTATTAATCTTAAACCATTTCTCTCATAACATATAATGATTTATCTTTGATAAAAATCATTTTCTCGCATAGCATGTAATGGTTTATCATTATAAATAATTTCTTGCATAACATGTAATGGCTTACCATTCGAAATCATTTCTTTCATAGCATGTAATGGTTCACCATTATAAACCATTTCTTTAATAATATGTAATGGCTTACCTTGCTAAACCATTTCTTTCATCACTTGTAATGGTTTATTCCTTCTTTAAATCATTTCCTTGCATGACATTTTAGTACATGTGTACATATAGTGTAACATTAACATAATTGTACAAGTGCCCATTGCATTAACATAATTACACATATGACCATAATATTAACATAATTGCACAATGGCCATGATATTAACATAATTGTACATGTGCCCATGGAATTAGAGTAACCATACATATGCCCATAACATTTCAGTGTTTAGGGTTGTCTTGATTGTTAGATTCTTAGGCAGCTTCGATGGCTTTGCTGGCTTTACCGCTGGCACTAGTTTCCTTTTTCTGTAATGTGAATGTCAAGATCCAAACTCGAACAAATAGCCATAATTCAATAATAAGGATCAAAACCTCCAACCGTTTTCGTTATAACTACTGATAGCATATGAATTAATCTAACATTTTCGTGCAAAGATCCATACATAAATAATGAAGTGGCACTTTTATAACTTCATTCTTTTTATTACAAAACAAATGTTATGATATCCTTATACAAATATTGACATATGGAGATAACTAACTTGCTCGAGAGTGAAGGAAGAACTTTTAATGTCGGTGGACGGTGAAATCAATTCTTGACGTGACGAATATATTAGAACTGTAAGGACATTACGGATATGAACCTTTAGATATATCTTCGATGTGAATTAATACCCCCTATAACGAATCTTAAGGGTTCGATATAAACATCTATAGATTGTATCTCAAAACAAACGGTTGCGTATATATGAATCCTACACCGATACATACCTCTGTCCTGATCCATGCAACTCCAAATTGTGCTTTCTTTTCCGTGATTGATCATGTTGACCATCACCGCGCTCCATTGACGCATTGCTATCGTCACCTATGCGGAAGACTAGCCTTCCGATAAAGGCTCTTCAAGCTAACTCTCTCTCTCTCTCTCTCTTTGCACATAATATGGGAGAAGGCAAGTGACGTTGGATTTGGGGCTATGCCTTTTATGGTCATCAAGTGTAGAGAGTAATTGGACAAATAACAATCCATTCAATTGGCACTAAAAGTCTTTTTAATTGATATTCCATTTCTGATTACCTTGATGATGTTGATATGGAAAAAAAAGGAAACTAGACTGGTAAAAAAATCTAACTGTTACAATCTATCACCCTTCAAAAAAATTTCGTCTTCGAAATTTCTTAGTAGATGGACATATCGAAGATCATGGATTACTTTGCATCAACTTTTTAAATCTCAAGGCGCCTCAGTCATTTGATGATTTTGCTACTTTGGCCACGTGAACTGTATGTCGACGAAATCGAGTTCTCCTCCATCGATGATTCATATTGGTCTTCAGTGGTCAAATGAGGTTAAATATTAAGGACATCATGTTCAATTGCATGTGAAAGTCAGGTATGTAAAGCCTCAGTGTAGATGCGTGGAATATGTCATATAGCTCGAGTATTCAGGTGGTAACATAGTATGATACTTCACCTGACTAACACTTCCTATTATCTCAAAAGTTTTGATGTAATCGGAACTGAGCTTTCCTTTATCGCTGAATAACAAAACACCTTTGCTTGTGAATATTCAAAACACTTGATCTCCATCTATGGAATTTTTCTCGCTCTGTAATAATTGACACATTTTTTGTTTTGTGATGCCAACTACGTCATTCTAATTATCTCAACACTCTTCTTACATGTCTTGACTAGTTTTGATGTAAAAACATATTTCTCACCCTCATTACTTCTATAAGGGGATGATTTAGCCATCTCAATGTTCGGATGGTAACTTTACTAACAACAGATATTTATTGTTTATTTCAGCTGCCTGAAAAATGAAACGTGCTCTTGAATTATCTTCCAACGATGATGGTCCTATTTGGTAACCATAACTCTAACAGTGAAAAGAGGTGCTAACTTAAATCGGTTATTCATAGTCTCTTTAAAGCTTTTCCACAATTGAGATGTGTAGCTCCTATCGACACAAATGATGTGGAATACGATATATGATGATGCTCTCATCTACTTATAGTTCATCCAAACCCATGATCGATCGATCAAAGCGAATGCAATAAGTGACAATCTGGTCTATAATCACTCCAATGGTATCATAGTGGTGCATCCTTATCTTAGATAAATCAATAACAATATCCATGTGATATGCCTCAATTTCAATATCCAAGGATTGAACATGGCTTGTTATTTTCAGATATTCAGTCTCAATATATTGACATATTAGGATTTTTGAAACAAATTCTACAATCTCTATATTAATTGTTGGCCACTAGTAAGATCATTGTATAACTTTAGACATTTTTAGCATATATGTAAGAATAATGTCATCAATCTTTGAGATTTATATAATGTCTCATACTTTAACTTATTGTCACCAAGAATTCAAGATCTTTAATAGTATATCAAATCATCATTGATTCGATTAACAAAATCATATTATTCCTTCTTAAGTGTTTCAATTATTTTTAAAAGATCTGCATCCTTTCTGCTACTTTGATCCTTCAGATTACTTGTAAAACCAATCTATTACAGAAAAATATTATCACTACTAACTCCAAGTGAAAAGTTGGACAGCTACCCTCTTATGATCTTAATTGGCATGATGTACAATCAATGCCTCTTTCATAAAGCATATCTACTTCTTTGTCAGATGTATCAATGTGAACTACAAGACTCTAGTGCATAATAGTAAACTTTAGGTCATGGTCAACTTTTACTCTCTTTTTTTGAAAATTCAATCATGATCCTACAAAATGTACAAACTTTGCATCCTTTCTAATGAGGTTTGTCATCATTCTAATGATGTATAAGAAAGTTCTACATGAATCACTAATATACCTTGTCATAGCTTTTAACTTAATTCACCAGCTTCAATGTCATTGATCATTATATATGACAATACTAAGGAATATGATTTTATCCAACCTAATGTCACATTTAGAGCACTTTTGCATAGAGCTATTGATGACAAAAGGTTATAAATACAATACAATATCGAGATGTATTTGATATTTTTCCAGATCACCAAGTATATAACATTGTCATCTGCAATTATGATCATAATTTTATCATGATCTTCTCGGAAAAACTCTATTCATAAACTCCGTAAAAGCTACAAGAGTACTTATGAGATCAAAATGCCTCATAAAATATTTCACAATGGCTAATCCTTAGTCTGGAAGCTATTTCTAGAATGTCCTTTTTTTTCCACTTATATGGTAACTCAGAAATATATTTATTTTAGAAAAGATATTTTCTCTCCATAATCAATGAACAAATTATTTATCCAAAACAATAGGTATCCATATCTCAAAATTACCTTACTCATATCTCAATAGCCAATGCAAATACTATGTGACCTAACTTTCCTTATTCATAGAGTGAAAAATGTTTCCTGTGGAAAAACATCGTCACAGAGTCCCTTATCCAATTGCTATTGAAATCGATTCTCTTTGAATTCAATAGGTGTCATTCAACAAGGTCTTTTCAAAGTTAATGCAGTCTATGTGATGACAATAATGGAGAATCCTTATATTTATAAAAGGTAATAGAATGATAATCCAGAAATGCATCAAAAAAATCTGAAACATTAAAAGTTTCATGATGTAACCAAGATGACTATGTACTAGGAGCTAACTGGGTATCTGATGTAATAATTTAACCAATAGTTCACTGGCTTCTCATTTACTCTTATCATATTCTCATTCTTCTCCAACTCCATATCACTGTCACATGCTCTTCGATCATCTTATTATAATGTCCAAGATAAAATCACTTCACTCACTGGAAATCATCTCCGAAAAGTGGATTCTATTGCTTTCAGCTCCTTTATCCAATCTTTTAGATAAAATACCCCAAAGATTCTTCTCCTTATGGTAGTCTGTAATTTCAAAAGTCATCTACATCTAATACGTCTAATGCCTATCTTTCTCCATATTATGTTTACCCTATAAGATGAATGGTTTGTTGGGAATAAAGACCTTCAGTATAAATCCACCAAATTCTATGCATGACACTTTGACATTTGAGTCGTCAATGTCTATCAACTTTTGCAATTCTTGTGTTGTATATCCATGACGATGTCATTATCCAAAGACGACTCGAGATTTTTTTTCGCCT
This sequence comes from Ottelia alismoides, assembly GCA_037367405.1. Taxonomy (NCBI): domain Eukaryota; kingdom Viridiplantae; phylum Streptophyta; class Magnoliopsida; order Alismatales; family Hydrocharitaceae; genus Ottelia; species Ottelia alismoides. The sequence continues at coordinate 914,983 of JAZKJV010003834.1, forward strand.
CAAATCCATGATGAGGGAAATTAATCAAAAAGTCAGCTGGAAACATAATAGTACCAAGATTTGATTGCATTCATCTCAGTCTCGAGTCACTATCAACTATGGATATCCTATGCCCAGAGGAACTCTAGCTCTGATATCATTTGTAACGGAACGGGCCGTGCAGATATGCGGAAACATGCAACATTAAGTCGCGGATCCGAGCCGTCACCGATTCATGCATGGTAATCAATGAGCAACAAATTTCATTCCTAGAAGGAACCATAAAATCCAATATACGCAAGAGTTCCATTATTACAACATCCACAAGGGTATACTTGTAAAATAAAAAAATAAATAATTTTACAGTGTGTCTCTTCGTTCCAGTGGGCATACAGATATCCACCATAATCCAATTAATTATTCATACCACATTCAATGTCTCATTGAGTCTGCCACACGAACATGAGTGCCTGGTCAAACTTGCTCTTCACCTGAAATAAGTAAACATAATTTTACATGAGCCTAATGCCCAGTATGTATCGGGGTCCATGCATGGGAATTCTAACGGTCTTTGTACATGTTATAATTCATGTACTTAACTCAGCCATGGCCGGTCCCAAGCCCGGGTAAATGAGGAGGGTTGCGCGTTAGGTAGCCGACAGCCAGCGCATGAGAGATAAATTCGTAAATAGTGTTCTTAATTTCTTCTAAGAACACTATTTATGAATTTATCTTGAAACCGTTCATATCTTTTAAACATGGATTTAAGAAAACATACAGATTTCATTGGGGCTTCCCTACTTGCGACGCGTTGCATCGCCCGAATGCAATGAAAAATTGGCAAGGGCCACTACATCGCAGCCTGGATGTAGTTCAAAATTTACAAGGGTTCTCGCATGAGGAACGCATGCGGGTAAATAAGCTAGTTCCGCTGCATCACCGCCCGGATGCAGTCCAAAATTTGCAAGGGTTCTCGCATAATGGACGCATGCGAGTAAAGAAGTTAGTCCAAAAGAGATTGCAAAGGAAGTTACGGATTGGTAGTTGGAATATCGGTACTTTAACTAGGAAAATTGATGGAGATAGTGGATACAATGGAAAGAAGGAAGATTCATATATTATGTCTTCAAGAGACTAAATGGGTTGGAGAGAAAGCAAGGGAGATCGAGAAGACAGGCTTTAAACTTTGGTATTCAGGTAAAGATAAGGGCAGAAACGGTGTTGGAGTGGTTGTTCATAAAGATTTGAAGGATTGTGTGGTTGAGGTGCAAAGATTTGGGGATCGGATTATTTTGCTAAAGTTGGTGCTTGAAGAAGAAATTCTGAATATCATCTCAGTTTATGCACCACAAATTGGTTTAGATGAAAGGACTAAACAAGCTTTTTGGGAGGATATGGATAAGATTTTACAAGGAATCCCACAAAGAGAGATGATTTGCATAGGTGGAGATCTTAACGGCCATGTGGGAAAAGATGCTTCAGGGTATGCAACTGTGCATGGAGGACATGGTTTTGGGGATGGAAACGAAGAGGGAAAAGTCATTATGGATTTTGTAACTGCATATGATCTTTTCATAGCAAACACTCTTTTCAAGAAGAGGGAGGAGCATATAATTACTTATAAGAGTGGCTCAACTAGAACACAGATCGATTACTTTACGTTGAGGAGAAGAGATCGGTTATGTTGCATAGATTGCAAAGTAATCCCTGGAGAGAGTTTGACAACCCAACATCGCTTGTTAGTCTTGGATTTACAAATAAAAGGGTTGGTAAAGAAAAGGAAGGTTTCTAAGATCACTAGAACTAGGTGGTGGAATCTTCCTTTGAAGCAATCAAGCTTCAGGGAGAAGGTTTTAGAAGACTTATCTTGGGATTGTAGCGGTAGTGCAAACGAGATGTGGGAGGCAGTAGCATCTTGTATCCGAAAGGTGGCCAAAGAGATGCTAGGCGAGTCAAAAGGAGGAGCTCCGGGTCAAAAAGAGGCTTGGTGGTGGAGTGAAGGGGTGCAAGAGAAGCTAAAAATTAAAAGAGCTTGCTTTAAAGCTATGTCTAAGGATACAATAGAGGAAACTATCACAGACTATAAAATAGCGAAGAAGGAAGCAAAGAAGGCTGTAAGCGAAGCTAAGTCAAAAGCTTATGAGGTTTTGTATAAAAATCTCAACTAGAAGGAGGGCCAAAAGGATATATTCAGGTTGGCCAAAGCAAGAGAAAGAAAGACCAAAGACCTTTCTCAAGTGAGATGCATTAAGGACGAGGAAGGTCACGTGCTTGTTACTAAGAAGGATATAGAGACTAGATTGGAGCAATACTTCCATAAACTTTTCATTGGAGAAGGAAATAGAGAGATCACTTTGGGTGATCTAGCTAGTAGTGAAAGTTACTTGAATCGTGCATGCTATAGACGAATACAAAGAAAAGAAGTAGAGGAGGCTTTGAAGGTTATGAGACCTGGGAAAGGTGTTGGACCGGATGACATCCCTATAGAAGTATGGAAAGTTTTAGGTGAGTGTGGTTTGACTTGGCTTATGAATCTATTCAATGTTATTTGGCGAAGCAAGAAAATGCCTGAAGATTGGAGGAGGAGTATTGTGGTGACTCTTTATAAGAACAAAGGAGACATTCAAAATTGTTCAAATTACAGAGGTATCAAGATGATGAGTCACACTATGAAAATTTGGGAACGTGTGATCGAAAGAAGGTTGAGACAAGTTTCCCAAATAAAAGAAAACCAATTCGGATTCATGCCAGGTCGCTCAACTATTGAAGCCATCCATTTGCTGAGGAGAACAATGGAGATTTATAGAGCTAAAAGGAAGAATCTCCATATGATCTTTATTGATTTGGAGAAGGCTTATGATTCCGTCCCACGAGAGATACTGTGGAGAGTTTTGGAGAAGAGACAAGTACATGTCCTATACATTAATCTCATAAAGGATATGTATGATAGGGCTTTATCTTGTGTAAGGACCCCGATGGGGAAGACTGACTATTTTGATATCAACATTGGTTTACATCAAGGTTCAGCTTTGAGTCCATTTCTTTTTACTTTGATTATGGACGAGTTGACAAGTCACATTCAGGATGAGTTACATTGATGTATGTTATTTGCTGATGATATTGTGTTGATTGACGAGACTAGAGATGGAGTAAATGAGAAGCTTGAGGTTTGGAGACATGAATTGGAAACTAAAGGTTTTCGTATAAGTAGGGTTAAGACGGAATATATGGAATGCACCTTTTTGGAAGCAATGGTGAAGGAATCGAGGTGAAGATTGGTGACGATAACATTCAGAAGAGAGATTCTTTCAGATATTTGGGATCTATTTTGCAACATGATGGGGAAATTGATGGAGATGTTACTAATAGAATAAATGCAGGCTGGCTAAAGTGGAGAGGAGCCTCCGTTGTTCTCTGTGATAAGAAAATTCCTTTAAAAATTAAAGGAAAGTTTTACAAAGCAGCCGTGAGACCTGCTATGCTTTATGGTTCTGAATGTTTGCCTGTGAACCATAGACATGTGTAGAGAATGACTGTAGCAGAAATGAAAATGCTAAGATGGATGTGTGGACATACACGTAAAGATCGGATTCGGAATGATGCAATCAGAAAGAAAGTTTGTGTTGCTCCGATCGAGGATAAGATGCGAGAAAACCGCTTAAGATGGTTTGGTCATTTGCAAAGAAGGTCAATTGATGCACCGATTAGGAGATGCGAGTGGTGGGATGTTGAGCCGGCTAAGAGAGGGCGAGGACGGCCCAAGAAGTGTTGGAAAGAGACTATACGAAGGGATCTTAGTTTTTTGGATATAAGTCCGAGATTGACCCAAGATAGATCTGAATGGAGGCGAAGAATCCATGTAGCCGACCCTACTTAATTGTGGGAAAAGGCTTTGTTGTTGTTGTTGTATGTCTAAGTTCGTTCCCTAACAAGTTGCATAGTGAATTCGACATGAATATACATGTGCAATATACATAAAAATATATAAGCCATGATTTTTCATTATAAGGGGTATGTTTCATGAAATTCATGATACATATATGCATCTTTTATCATTTATATCATTCTTTCGGATTAACCCCTTAAAATAGCTTTTGCAAGACTTGTGACGGTTTATTAATCTTAAACCATTTCTCTCATAACATATAATGATTTATCTTTGATAAAAATCATTTTCTCGCATAACATGTAATGGTTTATCATTATAAACAATTGCTTGCACAACATGTAATGGCTTACCATTCGAAATCATTTCTTTCATAGCATGTAATGGTTCACCGTTATAAACCATTTCTTTCATAACATGTAATGGCTTAACTTGCTAAACCATATCTTTCATCACTTGTAATGGTTTATTCTTTCTTTAAATCATTTCCTTGCATGACATTTCAGTACATGTGTACATATAGTGTAACATTAACATAATTGTACAAGTGCCCATTGCATTAACATAATTACACATATAACCATAATATTAACATAATTGCACAATGGCCATGATATTAACATAATTGTACATGTGCCCATGGAATTAGCGTAATCGTGCATATGCCCATAACATTTCAGTGTTTAGGGTTGTCTTGATTGTTAGATTCTTAGGCGGCTTTGATGGCTTTGCTGGCTTTACCGCTGGCACTAGCGGTCCATAACATGACAGTGTAGCTTGAACTGTAGAGGACTTAGCTTTTGCCTCTATGGTTCCTTGCAGCCATACGCCCCTTACGGCGTTGCCCCTTGGGCTAATACGATAATTGGACTCTAGAGGTGGCTCCCACCATTAGGTGTAGCACTTAGTTCTGCTTATCGTTATCATGCCATTATTCATTTTAAGGAAAATCCAATTCTTTTATTAGCATTTCCTTTTCCATGCAATAGTGGTTCGTATGAACATTGGGGTTCTATATTTTACGGTCAAGATTTATGACTTTGTAGATTCAATAATCACTATTATATTTCATACAGTCAAATAAAAATATCCTATGATGGTGAATCATCAGTCATATGACTTACACAAAATGGTTTTCATCATCTTCCAATTTTTACAATAAACAGTTGTTTTATATCAATGGAGTTCCTAAAGTACAATACCTATTGTTTATCCTCCACTAAGTCGTTATAGTGTCCCACGTGGAGAAACTACACTTATATTAAGGTGTCGATGATTAGTTTGTTGACACCCCCTCGTAATATAAGTATTTATACTTATATGCTTCAATTGCTCGTATATGTACCACACTATATGGTGGATACATTAGCAGAATTCCATTAGAGTATTATTGGGAACTCTGGTTTATAAGTTTACTTTATTTGCTAATTAATGATAATATATAGATACATCATTATAAATTAACGATAGAATTTGATACCAGTAAATTATTAGCTTACGGAAGATTTGTGCCAACAGTTTTACTTAAAGTTGATTGGAAGTCCGACCATCAAATCTATTAATTTATAAATATAAAAAAATGAGGAAAAATACATAACATCTACATAATTGACCCACATATAGCATTAGCTATGAATCATACCCCATTAACGGATATATTAAATAGTTCCCTTTTTCTGTAATGTGAATGTCAAGATCCAAACTCGAACAAATAGCCATGATTCAATAATAAGGATCAAAACCTCCAACCATTCTCGTTATAACTACTGATAGCATATGAATTAATCTAACATTTTCGTGCAACAGTCAGTGATAACAGAAGATCCATACATAAATAATGAAGTGGAATTTTTATAACTTCATTCTTCTTATTACAAAACAAATGTTACGATATCCTTATATAAATATTGACATATGGAGATAACTAACTTGCTCGAGAGTGAAGGAAGAACTTTTAATGTCTGTGGATGGCGAAATCAATTCTTGACGTGACGAATATATTAGAACTGTAGGGACATTATGGATATGAACCTTTAGATATATCTTCGATGTGAATTAATACCCCCTATAACGAATCTTAAGGGTTCGATATAAACATCTATAGATTGTATCTCAAAACAAACGGCTGCGTATACGAAAATCCTACACCGATACATACCTCTGTTCTGATCCATGCAACTCCAAATTGTGCTTTCTTTTCTATGATTGATCATGTTGACCATCACCGCGCTCCATTGATGCATTGCTATCGTCACCTATGCGGAAGACTAGCCTTCCGATAAAGGCTCTTCAAGCTAACTCTTTCTCTCTTTGCACATAATATGGGAGAAGGCAAGTGACGTTGGATTTGGGGCTATGCCTTTATGGTCATCAAGTGTAGAGAGTAATTGGACAAATAACAATCCATTCTATTGGCATTAAAAGTCTTTGTAATTGATATTCCATTTCTGATTACCTTGATGATGTTGATATGGAAAAAAAAGGAAACTAGACTGGTAAAAAAAATCTAACCGTTACACTTCCCAACATATGGAATGTTATCTGGATGGAGTACACATTGATGTAAAAGTTGTCTATATTGTATGGAAGGTACAAAATCATTCCACCTTCAACACGATCAGAAACCCTATTTTTTTTATTGTGACAGATGTTTTCTATCAAACAATTATCCTCATCGAAGACAAAAGCAAGCATTTAAAAAGAATACCATCGATCTTACATATCCTCTGACAATTAAGATCGGTGACACTATATTATCAAGTTTAGAAGAGTTCGAAAATACAGCTTTAAACAACGAGGATAGAACAAAAGCTCTTCCTGGTTTTGGTGATAGTCACAATTGGATTAAGAAGAGTATATTTTGGGAATTACCGTATCAGAGTAAGCTATTTATACGATACAAATTAGATATTATGCATGTAGAGAAAAACGTCTTCGATAACATCTTCTATACAATTATGAATGTAACCAATTATACAAAAGATACAATAAAGTCTCGTCGTGATTTAAAAATCATATACAATCGGCCAGAGTTGTATATAAAGGAACATGGTAATGGAAGGGTTCAAATTTCTAAAGCAAAGCATACATTACATAGAAATCAAGTGAAGTTTGTCTGCGAATGAACAAGTAAATTAAAGTTTCCAGATGAATATGCATCAAATTTCTCGAATTTAGTCGACTTAAAGAAGTTCTTATTTAAGGAAACGAAGAGTCATCACTGTCATATTTTCATGGAAAGTCTGCTAAGACTACTGTCTAGAGGATTGTTACCGAAAAATGTTTTAGATATTCTATTAGATGTTAGAATATTTTCCAAGTTCTCTACTCGTCACACATACATCGAATGGAGATGAAATATTTTGACAAAATTATTCCTGCTAATATATGCAATTTGGAGAAGATATTTCTACTGTATTTTTTGATTCAATGGAGCATCTGATGATTCATCTTCCATGTGAAGCAAAAGTTGGAGGATCCATAAAATATCAATGGATGTATTTATTTGAAAGGTATTTCCAAATATTATTTTTTTAGTCTTTGGATACATGAATAAAAACATATGCATGTTTTACGTAGGTTAATGTTCTTTATGAAAAGAAAAATTCGAAATAAGAGTAAAGTGGAGGGATCAATCAGTTCGGAGTATATTTAATGTGAAGACTATCCACAACAGATTAAAAGAAATGAGATAATTTACTCTGAGGAAGAACCTCATATCAACGTCTTTCGTCAATCCACTCAGCTCAATGGAAAGGCAACATAACGTCTATTATAAAAAAAAGAGAACGATGTTGTAGAGCTATATGTATTAGACAATTGCGAGGAAATAGCACCATATTTTTAGTATGTCTATGCGTTACTTTATACATACATATGTAAATTTCCTTCCACTTATTTCTAATGTTTCTTGTATTTTTTAGGGAATTTAGAATGAAAATTATTGAAGAAAATCCTATGTATTCATATGATGAAGTTGTGAGCATCTATAGGAATCACTTTTCGGAATGGTTTAAGAACCGAACAAAACAATTGAACGGTGGTGATTATCATACACAAATATTAAAATATTTTGAAGGTCCGGTTTATAAGGTCCGATCTTACAACTCTTGTTACATTAATGGTTATCGATTTCATTCCTTTAATTCTGGTAGATATTTAACAACTCATAATTACAGAGTGATGGTTCCTGGATCTTGTTACGAGGAAAATCACTTGGATTACTATGGAATATTAAAGGAGATACTGGAAGTAGAATATAGTATTCCATGATATAATAAAGTAGTTCTCTTTTTGTGTGACTGTTACGACTCCTATGGAGGCCTAGTGATCGATAAGATAAATAACATTGTTGATGTGGTACCAAGAAAATTTATATATAGATTTGAACCCTTCATTCTAGCTTCTCAAGTGGACCAAGTTTATTATCTCCCACAAGTGTCACAGAAGAGAAAGAGCATCGAATCTTTCGGTGTTGTGAAGATAAATTCTCGAGGTTATATTTCTAATGAATACACTCATCTTGAAGATGTTATAAATGAAGCCTCCACACTGACTCATGAAGGAATAAATGTAGCAGAAGAAGTCACAATCATTGAATCGATTCGATTGATGAATAATGAGGTGTTATGTGTTGACATACAAGATGATATAGACTCCAGAAATGATGATTCTGATAACACAGAAATCAATGAAATATGCTATAATTCACCCGAATCACATGATGAAGATTAACCGTAAGTTCATTAAGTTATAGAAGATGACTCAAAAATGTTCATAATAATTTTGTAATTAACTATGACATCATTATTACAATCATGCCAGGTTTTGAACGTGGCGGCTCTCATGGATTTCAGCGATCCACTTGTCCATCTTCGCCAGACTCACCTACTTCTAATAGATAGTCGACCCCACCTATTCTTTACAATCACTTTTTAACGAGGCTCGATGGGTCATAGCCTACTATGAGTCTCTTGGTTATCCTCCACCTCGCTTTTATGGATGCATATATGGAGAGCCATTTTATACAGCTGCTCCTACTACATGCCCAGTACTTATACCAGCACAGACCTCAATGGACTCTGGTACATCTTCTTCTGCACGTTTGAGCATCCACGTACCTTTATCCACTAAAGGTGGGCAGACTTCAGAGTCATACCCTTTGTTGGAGGTTACTGCGGATGGGAAGTATGATTTTTATAAAATTTTTAAATGTAACTTTCATATAAATAAATATTTTTATTTTAACTTTCATATTATTTGGACAACTTACAAAATATGCATGAATTTTTTGAACACCAAAAGGTGGCAAAGGATATTACCAACATAATCAAGACACATTTGACTAGCATGCAATTTAGTTGGTGCCGTATTCCTGCTATCGAGCAGGAGAGATTGTTTGAGATGTTTATGCTAAGTATAATGTTTTATCGTATTCATTTAAATTTGTTTCTATTCTTTAATCTAATATTTTACAATACTTTTCAGAGTACGTATCCAGTCTGAGGAAAGAGGCTTATCGCCGAGCATTTATTCGTTTGGTGGAGAAGATGATGAGCGGTACTTTTTTCAAGGAAAGGAGAGACTCACATGCAAAGACGGGAAGCGAAGAGATGAATTTTGAGGAGATGAAGAGGTTCCCACAGACATGATGCACAAATGATATGTATTATCTTACCTCCATAGTTTATAATATATTTTTTAAAAAAAATATTTATAACACATTTATTGCAGGTGGGTGGGTTTTCGTGATTCATTCATTGCAGATACTAAGTTTGGGAGGAGATCAATGGCGTGATGGACAAACTGCCAAAAATTGAGGACCAAATCGACTAGTGGCTCTAAAAGACACAATCAAATTAGAGCAGAGCTGGTACTTTCTTATTAGAAATTAGATTTTAAGCACTATTATTATAGTTCCATTACATTATTATTGCTTACATTTTTTCAGGCAACAAGATAGGAAATAGAGTCATCTTTTCAGGAGTGGTGGTCTAGGTCTCACATAAGTGGGAAAGATGGAGAGTCTCAATGGTCCACTCATAAAGCGAGAAAATTGTTGTTTAGTCTTTATATATATAAGAAATTTAAAAGATATAATATAATTATTTCTTATGTTTATTAACTCGTATTTCATGATCGTTATTTGGCACTAGATAAAGAGAAATAGGGTAGAGATCCTAATAGGAAACAACCACCATTTAATAAAGTAATTTGGAAACAGGTATATATAAATATTATTTAGTGTATTCAATTTTTAACTATATTTTCATGTTAAATCATCAAAATTTAAATAGGTGTTGGAGGAGAGGGATGTTGTCGCGAACATGAAGTAGATGCTTGGTGGACGTCCTCCATACTATGTGGAGGAACATCATCATTCCTATTATTCTTATGGCCAGTCGTCGTATTCACATCCACATTCATCACAACCATTATCACAGATGGAGTCTTAGATGACGGTGATGGTGGAGACTGTGACGAAGCTCCAGCAAGATTTCTCGGCATACATGTAAGTATTGTCCTTCTAAACATTAATGACTTTATATTTCATTATCCTTAATTGCATATATATATATATATATATCTTCCATAAAATAGATCACAAAGGCGTGCATCTCAATATGAGGAGGTTGAATCAGATGAAGAGGAGAAGAAGAATGACCCAGAAGAAGAGTCACACAGGTATGCCAGATTTAAGGAGAAGGAGAAGGAAAAAAGAAAGGAAAGTAGTGTTTAATCTCAAAAATATTTAAATAAAAAAGAAATGATTGGTGGTTTTTATCTTGTTTTATCGTGGACTTTTAATAAATATTTTAATCTGTATGAGTTTTGAAAATAGATGTACTTGTACTCGTCGAACATTTCGAAAATCTATTGGTATTATATTTAGCTTCTAAATGTGATGCATTTACTAAAATTGTATATTATCTTATATGTTTAGTTCGTAGTTCATATATATTATGTGAGTTTGGTAGGTACAAGTTACTTGAATTAATTGGATGAATGGAACATTAAAGATACTTTTCTCGACTTTAATAAACACCTACAGTGGTTTCTTGGCAGGCTATAAAGGTTCGATGGGGATGTCTAAACCCCGTCAAACCTATATATTTTTTTCTACTCTTCAGCATGGGCGAGCACATGTAATCGCCCAGTGCTCTGTATTGGCTCGCCAGCACGGACGTGAGTGAGCCTTTGGTGAATACAATTGTTCATGCGCTTAGGTTGGTAGAGAACCTGACGTATACATTTGCTCGCCCACAAACCCTAGTGGCCCTCCATTGGGCGAACACCATTCGGGCAAGCACGTGTGGTCGCTCATGTATGGGCATGCACTTGGCGTGCAATCGATGTGCACATCTGAAGAACTGTTCGATCACCCTCTTAATTTATTGGAATTAACGATTGAGTTATGTTCGTTGCATGCGAACAATTAATGGTTAATCAAAAACCACTATTTTAATGAATGTGTCAATTAAAGCAAGCAGTCAAATTTTTTTACTTAGAAAGTTTAAAGGTCAAACTCAGGGAGGCAACTGTCTCCTTAGGTTTGGTTTTCAGTCGATCTCGAAGTTAGATTTTCAAAGAGGATTTTTTTCGTATTTTTAAATGCAATAAATGAGGCAAATGCAATTTTGATAAAGTTCAGGGGCTAAATTACAAATTTCGATCATATTACGTTCGAAATTCCTGAAACTTGGGAAGGATGTGAAATATGATGAATTAGATTACTGTAATTTTTTTGAAGTTTTTGGATGCAAGATGAATAAATAGTGAATTTAAGAATGCAGACAAGGAGTTTGTCAATAATTAATTATAATAAATATTAAATCTACTTATTTTCTGGAAATAAATTATCTAACATATGTCACTAGTTGATCTATCTCAGAAAAATCCTAAATCCTAGAAATGATGGATTTAATACCTATTAAAAATTAATTAGTGGAAGGGACAAAATAGTTTTATAAGAAAAGTATGCATGCAAATGCAATTCTTTTTGGGGACAATAAAACTAACAATTAATACTACGATCCACAAGTTTTTGATAATTTTGAAGATATGGTTAATTAATTATGAATTTCAAAGCATTCAATGGGCAAAACATGCAAATTTTCAAAATAATAATTAATTAATTAGCCACAGAGAATAAAAATATCACGATCTTGCCATAATGTAGAGATTTAATTGTAGAACAAAATGCTTGATTTTAATAAATAAAATATTGCAATGAAAAGGTTCAAATTATAAAGGAAAGACGGGGGTATGTTTGCAATTACAATTATTTGAATAAAAAATCTGCAGAGCAGGGACTTAAAAGTAATTACCTGGCTCAAGAAGGAGCTTTTATGCAAAAATTCTAGTGTTCACGTGTGCAGAACGTGGGATCCAACTGATAAGGGTTCTAGTTAGGGTTGGGCATGGGCCGGGCTCGGGCCGGGTTCGCCTTGGCCCGGCCCAAGCCCATTTTAGAATATGGGCTAACGGGTCGGGCCTAGGCCCATTTTATTTTCAAAAATTAGGCCCAAGCCCAAACCCGGCCCAAATAAAATGGGTCGGGTTCGGGTCGGGCCGGCCCAATTTAACACCTATGTATACGAATATCAAGTCTTCCATTCTTTTTGCATTTGTGTGGTTGTTTCTTATGCATGTGTGCATGTTTAAAACTATAAAGTATGCTAACTAATTTGTGATTTTAACATTAGTTGTATGTTGGAAATACAAATGTGGTAAAAATATGGCGACTTAAACCACCATTCAATTCACCATTACATATTCTATTGTAGATGCGGGCACTATGACCCAATACAAATTGGTTACTTACAGTTGTACATGCTGTAACACTTGAGGACACAGATTCCATTATTGCATATTAATGTAATAATCTTGTATAATAATGTAATAATATCCTCAATCCACTATTGGATATGATTATTAATGTATCTAAGCATTTATTCTACACTTGAATAAGGATAGTAAAGTTAGAACATGGTATTTGGAATGAACATTAATATAATTGATATAATTATACCGTACTGGATATAAATATATTTGCTTTAGAATGGATCGGGCTATCGGGCTAACGGGTTTGGACCTTCTAAGGCCCAAACCCGGCCCGTTAATCAATATGGGCTCATTTTAGGGCTCACGGCCCGCCCATTAAATTTCGGGTTCGGGTTTGGGTCGGGTTATACGGGTCGGGTTTTGGGCCGGGTCGGGCCGGCCCAGCCCAATGCCCAACCCTAGTTCTAGTGTAAATCTCTGTGAAGGTAGGGGCGTGATTATAAATATCCAAAGGGGCACGTGCGCTCTAGAGGATGGGGGGCCTTCTGTGAAATGGCGATTCTCCAAGGTGTTTTCTAGAAGTTACCTTCCTCCCCACGTGCAGGTCACGTACTGGAGGGATTTTCCTCTTCTTGCCCTTCTTGCACAGGTGGAGTTCTCCGCACGCAGATGGTGCGGCCGGAGGATGTGAAGCTCGGTGAAGGCAGAGGAGCGATTACGGATGGAGCTCCTGGAGGTCGTGCAGGAGGTGGAAGGGGCCATGGCCCATGCGTGCAGGCGCATCAACAGTCGCGGGTGGTGAGCTGCGATTACTGGTGGCGGGACTCCGCACGAAGGCGGAGGTGGAGAAGCGTCAAAGGTGCATAGGTTTCCTCTACTGTAGCTAGCACGTGGTTGCAGATGGCCAAGGTGTAGGTGGGTAGTGGCATCCAGGAATGAGGTGTCGCGAGGGGAGCGCAAGGCAGCAGCTGAGGTGGCACGGAGCGTGATGGCAGTACGCGTTCAGGAACGAAGCACTGGAGGCCTTCACGGGGGAGTGACGGGGGCCCAAGAATTTGAAAAAGCCCGGTCGAAGCCTCCTGCTCCTAGAAGCAATGTCAGAGGTGTCGTTGATGAGGGTGCGATGGGATAACATGGGATTCAGTGAAAAACAGAGGAATGAAGAGAAGTGGAGAACGGGAATAGTAGGGGGAATGGGGATTTCGCCTGAAGTGGAGGGCTGGAGGTGCCTCTCCAGTTGTCGCTTCGGTCGCAGGCAGAGAACGACGAAGCTGAGTCGATCTCACCTTGGATGAGGGTCGTCGTCGGAGAAGAGAGACCCCTATCACTGCCCTCTCTCTCTCAAACTCTCTCTCTCTCTCTCTCTCTCTCGTTGATCTGGCGGATGATGTGGCTTGGGGGTCCGTGGGTCTTATATAGTATGAGGGAGGAGTCAACAACCGGTAGGTTGTTGCGCTATGGGCGACAACGAGATAATGAGAGTGGGGAAGGTCGACGGTTGTGGCTCTGGCGGAGAAAATGGAGGACAGGGGGTTGACGTTGAAGGAGAGTTTGATCAAAGAGGAAGAAGAGGGCTGGGGTGTTCGTCCTCACGTGCCTTTTTATTTATTTATTTTCTTTTTTATAAAATGGAATAAAAAAGGCTCAAAAAACGAGGGGCACGTGGCGGCTCCAGGAACTGCCACGTGTCAACTCCACAAAATTCAAAAATAAAAAGACAAAGATAAATAAAAAAGAAATAGAAATGACCTCGGATCGAAAAGTGTTCAACACGAAAATTGTTATGTCTCGAATGAGATCTATAACTTTCATGAAGGGACCAAGAGCAAAAGAGGTCATTTGTGTAAAATGATTTTTTAGGATTACTCTATTTACATATAATACCTTGATTTTTTGAGTTTTGTAATTTTTTTGTGATTTTTAGTTAAGAGAAAAATCGAGAAAAATAACAATAAAATCAAAGATAAATGTTTATACAATAATCTAATTTTTTGGATTTTAGTAAATAAGAAAATAGGGAAATAAAATAAAGAATAAAATGGGAGATATTTGTACATACTTACAAGAGGCACTCAGACTTGGTCAGTTTCTTTGACTTCAGTCTTATTTTGAATTTGGACTTTTTGTGGATTTTATTAAAACTTGCATCAAAGAACACGAATGAAAAAGATATAAAAGAAAAAGGGTTAATTATGTACGTAAAATATCGGGTCAAAAATATGTATAACACAAAACACGAAAAAGATGCCCAAAACACTTGTCGGGGATGTCTAGAGGAATGTCGGGGATGTGCGACTCAAATCTGGTGATCAAGTACGGATCCAACGGTCCTGTAGACTAGCGCTGACATGTCGGATCTGAGGTGGATCTGATCGTATCGTTAGTATTTGGGCGTGGATGGATGGTCCTCATCAGATCTAGAAGGGTGTTGCTGAAGGACATGGGAAAAATCCTCAAGCGCATTACGGAAACGTGATGATCGCATCGAATGCGATCGAGAGCGACTAGTCACACTAGTTGCTCGATGCAGCGGAAATTAAATTTTTTTATGTGATGAAACCACATGATCCAAGAACACTTCTTGGATCGTTTCATCTAAATCGCAAACAAGTAATAGGATTACATCTTGAAGCGTCATTGCGATCGAGTCTCTAAATGAAGAGACCTCCTGTCTCAAGTCCGATCCGACGGAGGAGACGCTTGCAAGCACGAGGATGAATCGCGTGCTTCTCGCAATCCATGTTGATGATCCAAGCGACGAATCTCCTGATCTCGACACATGAGATCCGACGTCTTCTTCACGAGCGAAGCGCACTGAAGGAGACGGATATCCACGAGCAAACGATCGGGCAACATAATGACGACACTGCGGTGATGAAGAACCCTCTAGGGCATCCATGGTGGACGGCGATGAGAGAGGAAGAGAGAGGACGTGTATAGAGAACAAGAGAGAGAGAGAGAGAGACTCGTTGAGTCGGTGCAAATCGAAGAGCAAGGCATGCCTCTTCTTATATTGGGTTATGGGAGTCCATGGATCTCAATCCATGGAAACCACACAATCAATGGTTAAGATTGATTTGTGTTTCTTTCAATAGCCAAGATGTTGTCGTAAAAACACAACAACCAATGAGTTAATTTAAATTAATTTCCATTGATAAATCAACAAAATTAATTCGAAATTAAATCATCTTTGATAAGAAAAAAATAATGAAGAGGACAAACCAATTTCCCCATAAGAGGGGACGACTACTCTTCTCCTCGTGGAAAGTTCTGGCCATCCACTCCTCTTTGGTGGACTTGGTCTATCTCTTCAAATTATCATGAGATATCATTATCTCATGATATGTATCATTTCTTGTTGATAAAATTTTCACAAAAAATAATTCCAAATTATCTTATGGAAAATATCAATCATACCATTAAAATTATGTGAATCTTTTTCACAACCCAAAATCAAATGTAATTATATTTTCAATTAATCATTCAATGTGAATCCTATTCACATTAACAATTAATCAATAAATATAAAACACAATATGCTCTCTCTAATATATTATAAATCACATTTATAATATATATGATTAATATGGATAGTGATATCCACATTATTCATATCCATGATAGTTAAATCACATTTAATCATCTTGGATCTCTTTTCTCATGTGCCCAAATAACATGAATAACATTCACATTATTCATATCTTTGATAAGTAAATCACATTTAATTATCTTAGATATCTCTCCTTATAATATGAATCAAATTCATATTATCCATGATAATTAAATCACATTTAATTATTAATTTTCTTGATGCTTGGATACTTATATCAACAATGAAATTATCCATGAACTCTTTCAAGGATAATGCGCTTTCTCTGCGGATACTTGGAGATAAGGACAGGGCGATTGTATTGTTCCACGTATAGTGACTTGGTATTTAGATCACATCTCAAATCCAGATTTGGAGCCTCCCATAGATGCTTGATTAAATCAAGACCGCAAATCTAATCTTCTCATTGCATCTGAATCACATTCAGATCAATGTCCAACATTTGGACCAAGATCAGATTACTTCTCCATTAATAGGAGTCACTAAAATCCAGACCCGTTTCATCACTCCTTAGGAATGGAAGCGTCATGGTTATACAATCGTTTATGATCACATCACCCTCAGGTATTCCCAATACATGTATATCCTGCATATTGGAAGACCCAGAATAAACCCGAACTATTAGATCAACTTTCTACTGTCTACGTCAGGGTTTTATTAGTAAGTTTCTCATTTGATCATTGGGAGTTGGTATCGATCATATACTTTCCAAAAGCATATATCATACCTAGGTCTTGATCATATACTTTCCAAAAGTATATATCAAACCTACAAATTCAGTCAAGCTTCCAAAGCGAGACGACCGTGCATGGAATTTGATTCTTCCCAATATCTCATGAGTGAGCTCATGTCTTCCGGTTCAGTAGTGAACCTGTATGATCCCTTTGAGAGATCGTATTACTCATATGCCCTTATATGCACACCAGTGCATCGGTGTATATATACCTTAGTTAGGTCATCAACATACTCAGACATATAGTAACACATCTGTCTCCGGTCAGAGGATGCGTGCATGTATCGTGACAGCATACGATATAGGACTTTGATTATCCTGATCTCGTTAAGTCAACTCTTTGACCTAACTAATTTGAAACCTCCGAATCTCTATTCCTATGCAGAGGACCTGCATCAAGAGGTCGATCAGATATAGGCCTATGTGAGAAAGGATTGCCATCTCCTACTCATGCTGTAGATCACATCTTAACAATCATTTGACGGTGCTTGATGAGTCCTCAATCTAACTCTTTAGATATTCATCCAAGCACCAGCCTCTATGATTCAATAATTGAATCAATAGTTGTATGATCATTATGATAGCCATGGTACATAACCCTAATTGTACTAAGGGACCTATTATACAAATTAGTTATTCTTCATTTCAGATCAGGGAATGATATGTGCAATAACATTTATTGCATAATGGCTCACTGTGGGCTCACATGTCCAACAGTTGCATCATCCGATGGTTTTGGATGGTGCTGGACGAACTGTGAAGAAGGGACCGTTGAGGCTGCTTCGGTCAGTTATATAAGGTGCTACAGTGCTTGGCACGGTCACCTAAGGGTCTAGTATGCCGCTGAAGTGTCTACGTGTCAGACTACAACCTCAGATGGCTCAGAGCAGTGCTAGACATCGATCTGGACGGTGTACCACCTAGAGCTACTCCGTCTGGTTAGAGGAGGGTCTAATTGACCCTCCTGCACACACCTGAACCTGCAAAAAGGGTGCATGCTCGAAGATTATACTCCGACCGGGGTTATTTGGAATCGAAAAGCAAAGAAGTGATGGGGAGGTGAAGTGGATTTCCAGCATAGGTGGAGGAAGAAGTTCAAGCCTAATCTTGTTATGATGAGCAAGTTTTAGGATGATCATGTTGCGAGGGAGGATGAATAATGAAATGACACGTCGATCTGAATGGAGAGAAGTGAGATATGGGTCCCCAACACTCGGGTCGTAGCAACGATGGTGGAAAATGCTGACAGACGAAATCGAAAAGACATGATGAAATGAAGATAATAGAAGATAACTGATTATATTGAAGTGGAGTGCATAGTACACTGTTGCTGAACACGGTGCAGCACTTCGGCCACATACGAGCTTCGGCTCAACTCAACACCAAACCAAGCTCCAAGAAGGTCCAGAACGACGCTGTCACTATCCTACATGGTCTCGTGGAGAAAAGGCGGCAAGAAGTGCAAGTTAGATTACGCGGCGAAGGGGAAGAGAATACTTATAGGTATCCCCAAACATATGGAAGGGTCGAGAGGTTTCGCACGAATCGAGGTGGATTCGACGAAACCTAGGGATCTATAAAGATCACGGATCCTAGGGGCACAATCGGTAAGAGATTCGAGGGAAAAGGATGTCATACCCGGGTTGGGGAAATGGAAGAAAAGAGGTTCGATGAAGCCCAGCTGAGTTCGGACCTGAAAGGGGAAGGGTTGATCCGGGTCAATAGACCCAGGTCAGCCAATCAGAAAAAAAGGGATTTACAAAATAAAGAAAATCTAAGTAAAAACAATACATGATTTTAAATTAAAATGTTATAAAAAAGAAAAATGCCAGTTATTTTTACAAGCAATTCTTTGTGATTTTTAATAATTTTTAATAATATATATATATTATATTTAATATTTGTTAGTATGTATAGGTACAATATACCTATATATTATATACATATATTTTTATTTTATTATTTTTATAAAAATATATTATATTTTATTTATTTACAATATATTTTAAAGTGTATAAAAACATTTTATTGGTGTTATTATACAATGAAGAATTGAATTTATTTTATTTTGTATTTTATGAACTTTATTTTAAAATTATTTAATTATTAGGAGTATATACAAGTGTTTTGAAAAAAGTACAGTATATAAAAATTATACACACAAAATAAATAAATAAATACATGTAAATGTATTGCACAATTAAACACAAGTTAATTTTTATTATTTAATAAGTTTCATTAAGGAAGTCAATTATTTTGAGATCTTTTTATTGATGAATGAATGCTTGAATAATATATACGTGATGGATAGTGATTAATATATACAAACTAAATAAAGAATAAATAATATCAACAAGATTTTCCTTTGGATTTTTGTGAATAAAAAGAGACCCTATCTCTTCCCAATATATTCCTTGTCCATCATCCAATATTCGACCTTCTCTCAAGGTTCGGGTCAGTTTGTACTTATTATATAATTACAGTCTTCTTTTTATTTCCTTTTCATTTTCTTTTCTTCGTTATTCTTTTATTTTAGTTAAAATAAGTGCTAAATATACATTATTAACAAAATCAATGATGAATGATAATTTATTGATTTTAACACATATTACAAATGTTTTGCTAATGAATTTGGCTAAAATAAAAGAATAAAGATGATAAATTATGGATTCGTCACTATTATTTCACTTCATTTCATCATGTATAGATACCTACGAGTGTCTCGGTTTTTGGAGTACACCACAACTTGTATATTATTTGTAGTCCCCAATCATCCCCATTTTTTTCTCGTATTATATACTTGGGATACCGTATCTTAAGTATAGAGGGGACTGATTCCCTATTGATTTGCGTTTTTGATTTTGTTCTCTTTTATTTTTCTTTTGTTTTCCTTTCCTTTACACCAATCACTAGTCCCTAATTTTTGGTCACATTCTTTTCTATACTTGGGATGCTTGATCCTAAGTATAGGGGAGCAGAGTGATTTCGATGATTTTATTTCTCTTTCTTTTTCGTTCCTTTGTTTGTATATTCCTTATCCTCAGTCACCTCATTTTTGCCTTCCACTATACTTACGATGACTAGATCGTAAGTATAAGAGGGTCGGCAGACTTCTATTCTTTCTATTCTTTTTTGCCCACTTTTACTTAGCATGAGTTATGTCCTCCTTTGTCTCTTTGCATGCTATGAGAACATAGCACATGGGGTGCATGCATATATATATATATATATATATTATGCACTCCATACATAATTCATATTTTTATGTATTTTCGTTATCTATAAAATCTATAAAAAGTTAGTAAGGGTTCATTTGTGTTTAGAATCCACTTATTTATTAATTATAAAATCCTTGTAAATAAGTAAAATATATGTAAAATTCTTATTTAGATTTCTTAATTTAAATTTTGTATTTAAAATATGTATTTAATATTCACAATGCTTATTTTAAATAATATTTATTAAAATATGTGTAAAAATAATTTAATCTTTTTTAAAATTCTTTGTGTATAAAACTTGTAAAAAATTAGTTATTTAATTCAAATAAAAATATTGGTAAATTATCTTGTAAAATTCTTGTACATATGCATGTATATAAAAATTGAAAATTCATAAAAATTTGAAGTCCTAAACTTCATAAAAATGTATAGTCTTTAAAATCCATAAAAATGATAAAATTCAGAAAATATACTTTACAAAAACATGATTGCATTTGCATTAGTATTTTCAGAATAAATTTGATATATCGAACTGAAGATGGGAATAGTCTTAAGGGTGTAGCTTGATTATGGCCTTTAACTTTTATTGTAAGGAGCCTAGTTAAGAAGTTGAATTCAGACTCTTCAGGTCTTTGACTTAAATCTTTGGGTTCCATGAGACCGTGTTTGGGAAGTAAACTTAATCTTGCGTTGCCATCCATTTAACTCTTCATCAACGGACCTATTTTGGATGCATGTACTTTGCACTTAGCTCGACTTGCATGGGGTTGTGAAGGGCAGTTCATTTTAGTGGTGCATTTTCATCCTTATCTGGTGGCACGTGCATTAAAAGACATGAGTTGTGAGGTTGAAATAATGCTTCATATGAGAGAAGGATCTGCAAGCATAATTTTTCCAAGATCTCAAAATATGGACGGAATGAAAGATGCTATATCCCTCGAGGCACCAAAAAGATTGATGCATGCAAGCAACATTACAAAGTATACCAAAAGGAAACAAACCACCAAATACAAATATGATCACAATGGTATAAGCTTCCAAAAGCATGCACATCTTAGTGGAGACTTAGCTACACCGGCTGATCTTCACAAGGAGACGTGACTACACTTAGTCACACTCCAGTTCTTTTCTCATTCTTCTATATTCTCTCTCTCTCTATTCGATTGTGGACACATCATGACCTACCTTAGAAGGAGATACCCCTCTCATCGAGGAAATAGTAGCTGGATGAGGAACCAATGGGAGTGTAATGTTGGGATGGGTGGTTCGTTCGCTTCTTTAAGCAGGTTGAGCTAACACAATTCACACACACCGTACAAATTGAATTCAAGGTTGATAGAGTTTGCGACATGGATAAGTGGATCTGAGATGGTTGTTGAGGTGAACCTAAATAAGGATTTGCGGAACTCGAAGATTATAGAGATTAAATCATAATCCTAGTTAAAGCTCCAACAAAATACTTGTTTTAAGCCCAAACAAACATTGTCCTTTGTGTGTTCTCATGGATTGGTTTAGGAAAACAAGTTCATTCTAACTTTCTTTCTTTTTTCGTTATTTTTTTAAATAAGTGTTTGCTAAGGGACTAGGAAAGTTTAAGTATAGGGGGTGATGAATCTATGATTCATTAACTTTTATGTCGTATTTTATCTTAAAACCCTTAACAAATGCGTGTAAATATCCATTAATTCACACTTCTTATCAAAACATCACTCATGAATAAAAGTGTATTTTTATGCATTAAAAACATGTAAATAAATAAAAGAAAGAAAAAAGAAAGAAAATAAAAAGAGAGGCATACTATAAATATGTATATATGTACATTATGACTAAATAAAATATAAATATAGCTGAAGGATATATTTATATAACCTAACCCCCAAGACCAAGTCAGCTTGGATTAGTCAACACATAATTAAGTAGGAGGATATATGGAAGAAAACATCAAAAAGAATTAATTATGCACTTAACACAGTATTCATTATTTATCCAATAATTATCAAAACTTTAATGATTTTTAATTAATTCATGTATACATATTTTCACCAAACTCTTCTCCTATTTATTTCAAAAAATGTATAGAAAAATATAAAAAGCCTAAAAAAATATGCATGCATATATGCCAAGGAATTCAAGTTTTATATTGTAAATTTCTCAACTTCCAAACATCATAACTTCTTCATACGAACTCCAATTTCACTCTACCCACCTTTAAAGTTCATAAAATAATATTATCTAATTAATGAAGATAATTTCACTAACATCGGAGTCTGTTTGCAAAAAATCAATTTTGAAACCTAATGACAACTAGGTTCTTGGGCTATCTATTTTATTCTGAACACACTATTTATGGTTTCATTGATTTTACGATTTTTAATTAATTTCTTGATCTTATATTTTATCCATAAATTATTTTAGAGCTTTTAACCCTTAATTAATATTTTAAATAATTCAAAAATCCTAAATTATAGTTGAAATTGAACTACAATAAATATACATGTATTTATTTATATATTTAAAATAATTCATTAAAATTCTAAAATTCACAACTCTCTTATTTATTATTATATTGATTAATAAAATATAAAAATAATATGTTATTTGTTAATTTATTAATTTAAAAATCAAAACCCTATTTAATAAGTTTGTTGTATACTTATTTATTAATTTTATATTTATATTTCATTAAAAATTTATTATTTATAAAAATAAACTATATAATAAATTAGTTAATTTAATTATACATACTTTTTATTTTTATATTTTTTAAAATAACATTAATTGGTATTTATTAACTTATTTAAATGTTATTTATATATTTCATCCTACTAGACACATGTCAGCACCTAAAGCTTCTTCTCCAAGAAGTTGTTGAACGATCTTCTGTTTCAGCCACTCCACTTCGACCATTTTTCCCGCATCCATCGTCAACCCTAAAATCAATTTAAACCCTCGATCCTAATCTCCCAACAACCTTCATCATCGACCACCCTTACATCCCTACCTAACTTTCACCGATTATCCTATTTATCGATCTAAAGTTGGTTCATTCAAACCAACTCTCATGCTACCAGAATCATCTGGTCGATGCCACATCTTTATATCCTTGCAACTCCTTCCTTGGTGACGACAGTGCTGAGGTCGACGTTCCAAGGTCTTACCTGACCTTGCATCACCGTCATCATGATGTGGAGATACAGTGAAGTGTCTACCATCGAGCGAAGACATGAGGTCTTACACCTCTATTCCCAGGTACAACTCCTCCATCATCTTTATTTCTTGATCCTCGTGCCCCAATTTGGTCATCTAATTACCTAGTTATGTAGCCTAGTCATCTTACTTGATTTACACAACAATTCCAAGCTCAAGTTCAAATCTATCTCAGTAATTTTCGCATCTAAGACCCTCTCCCTAGAACCCATTTTTTTAGCTATGTTTCTCTAAATTTTTGGTTGATTCGTCTTCGAATCGAGCAATCATCCTTACTTGTAGGTCTTTTACGATTTTTGGAGTGACATCATCAAGCAACACGAACCATCTCATATCCAATCAATCGATCAACTGAGCTACACCTTCACTAACTTTCATTTATAGGGTTCGAATCCTAGAACCCATTCATCCTCCAGGTCCTACAGTTGGAAGCTCTGGCATAGCCTTCCTCAACTCCCCTTGTAGTGGGCGTGCTCGAGAGCATGAGGAGCATCCTCTCTGGCCCCACCTCTGGTCAACCTTCATCGAGTGGAGCCAAGACCAGAGCCATCGCCACCGTCATTCTTAATTTGGGGAAGAGTGACTCCCGATTCCATAGTGCATAGAACATCGACATGTGGAGCCCATCTAACACTTTGGATCATGTGAGCATCTTCCAATCTAGATCGTTACTTGGTGAAATGGTTGGAAGACTTGCAAAGTAGCCCCTACGAAATTCCAATCTCTATACTGCTTCCAGAAGATTCAGTAATTACATTTTGGTCACTGACAAGGACCAAGTGTAAGGATTCCAGAGTTTCTCTTGCAATTAAGTCCCTGACCATGAACCTAATTGAAAGAGCACCTTTATCTTTTTATTTGTATTTTTCTACACTACTTCTTTGGACTATTTTGGACAATGTGGACTCATAGACATTATTGTATTATCATCGTAGTTTTTACATTTTATTTTTGCATCAATTTTCGAGGATTTCTTTGCGCTTCTTGCTTTGATTTTCATCTTTGATTTTCGATACGTTTTGTTTCATTTTTGACTTCTTTCTTGAGCTCGCTGCTCGAGCATATTATCTAATATGTAGTATCATCTATATTTCCATAGTAATTCATATACTATATTACTGATAAATCGATTGAAAAATATCCCTTTTGAAAATTAAACAAAGATTGAAAATTTCAAAATCAAATAAAAAATAAAAACAAAAATTACAAAAAAGTTTTTCACTAAAGAAGAAAAGAAAGATAAAAATTATCACACAGATATTTTCTTCCTTCGAAGATTTTGAGTGCGTCGTTCTACCTCCTTGTGTTCGACCCAAGCACACTTACTTGGATAAATAAATAATGAAAACAAACTCCGATTTGGTGTTTGTTTATTTTTGTTTGATGAACTGTCTCTCTCCTTAGCGGTATATACAATCGATACATTTTAACTCGCTTGGTTAGGGACAGTTATCAAACCAAGTATAGAGCTATCATGTATTCTTAAAAATAAAAATATTATTTGTATTTTCAAGTGATATTTTTTAAATAGAGTGTATATTTTTAAAATGAACTTTTTCAATTTTGATAAACTTGTAATACAAATATATTATTAAGGTTAAAAAATCAAATAGATTATTCTTTTTCGATGAGGTTTTTTTAAATTTTGATAAATCTAATCATTTGAGCGATTACATATCTATCCCAAAAGACTAAATTATCAAATGATTTTTTTCAACAAAAAAGTCCATAGTTAAAAGGAAACAAAATTGTTATTTAATTTATATGGAGGGATAGAAACAATCGGGGGATAAATGAGCTCAATCATAATTTTATATCAAATTATACCTATAATTTCAATACTTTGAAAGTGATTGGATAAAGTGTATAAAAGAAACTAAAATAGAGGGAGGTAAGATTCGAATTCTCTTCAAAACAATATCCTTAATACTCTAAAACTTGACCTACAAGAAGCTCTTTGGAAGACCTTCAGCTTTCTTTTAACGCACTTCCTTCCTGTAGAACTTCCTTAACCCTTCTCTGTAAAGATGTCTGGCTTTATTTTGAGTGTGCCACCATTTCGACTCCACCCTTATTTTCATTGGAAGGTTTACTTCGATCTCCATTCTATATACGTGACCGACTTTTCACTTTTTTAGTAAAAGATAAGGGGAATCCCAAAAGTTGGGATTTCTCCCAGCGAGTCTACTGAGTGTCTCAGGCAAAATACCATGAATGACCACCCCACTATGCACCCTAGGGCTTTTTTAGGAATTGGATGCTCTTTCATGCGAACTTTGGGGAGAAGTTGAAGTTAATTAATGGTCGTGATCATACTTTGGAGTTTAGCTTGCATGTTGGGATCCTACAGGATGAGTGATGATATATGTTTATTTTTTGTTGGAGATATGTTTATCGGCTTGCCTCTTAAGAGTGTGATTTCTCAATGGAAAGTCTACTCCTAACCAAGGTCATTCGATTCCCAAGAGAAGAACCACCATTCTCTTTCGTTATTTGTCCGTGTTATTCATTTCTTTATTCTTTTTTTTGTGCCATCTAATGATGTACTCCCTTTATTGAGAGCTCATTATACTCCCTTACTGGAAGCTCTATCCTATATGTTCCTTTTCATGGTTGAATGCAATATATTCATTAAAAAAGTAGTTATCCTTATTTTATGGGTTCCAATGCATCTTCTTGTTACCAAACAAAAAATGTCAAAAATTCATCTTTATCCCAAAAACTACGTGTAAATTTAATCCTATAAAACCCAATATTTACTGAATTCTTACCATGAAATTAGTTGTTCTATAATTTATGACATTTTAATTGGTACACAAAACAGAACATTAAAATATGATAAATTAGTTCATTATTGATAATTAATAAAAACAAAAGGATATGGATTAGACGCCATAAATTTGGATCAATCTTCCCACTATCAAAGCAAGTTGAAAGGTCCACCACCCGCGCTGACCCTCAATCCTCTCCTCTTCCCTTCCGTCTCCCTTGGATTCCAATTCCAACCACC
Organism: Ottelia alismoides; assembly: GCA_037367405.1. NCBI lineage: Eukaryota > Viridiplantae > Streptophyta > Magnoliopsida > Alismatales > Hydrocharitaceae > Ottelia > Ottelia alismoides. Next base: position 941,410 of record JAZKJV010003834.1, read on the forward strand.
ACCACATCAATAGAACAGCAGGTGTTGTCCGCGCTGGTTCGATGTTTCTCTTTGAGAGGCTTCTCAATTTGGTGGGTTTGGGGAAGAAGGACGCTGATCACAATGGAGACAACGTGATGGAAGAGGGGAGAAACGTTCGCAACAACAGCCAGCGCGGTCCCATGAGCGCAGTACCTGCGCAGAAACCCCCGGAGCCAATCCTGGTCGATTGCCCCAAAGGAGATGGGGGGATTCAGGTTTTTCTCGCTGTTCCATCTTTATCCACTTACGATTTACCTTGAATTTCTATCGTAGGCTACTCGAGGATCATCAAGTTTGCTTTTTTATAGTGATCTGACAGAAAAAAGACGTGTTTTTTGTGTTAAAAGTTAGTATTAGCTTTGTTGGGTAGTTTGTATTTTTTTTGTAAAGAATGGTACATGTTTGTGATCTACCAATGTGGAAGAAAAGGGTTTGATGTATAGTTGGGGTTGACCCTGGGCGATTCTGGTTTAGCAAGAACAAGACTAGATGCTCAAGGGATGATGTAATGGAGAGTTCAAGCTGAGTGATTTGAGGGATAAAGTATCTGACTATACATTTTATGTTGTGATTTTCCTTACTATCCCCTCTTGCCCACTTGCAATTCACTTCAATTTTTAGTACATGTAAGTGCAGAATTGCAGTTGAAAGGTTGAGGTTCTATTTTGGTAGCATTCCAGTAGAAAATGGGTTTTTTTGTTTGATATGCGCTTGGGGATTAAAAGGTGCATTTGCTGTGTTGGCTAGTTCGTATTATTCTAAAGAACGACTTTTGTGCATGTACTGCTAATGTGGAAGTAGACAGTTCTAACTTTGGGGTCTTTGGAGTATGTTAATGATGTAGAGTTTGCAAGTACCAAAGTCGACCATAGACTTGCAGATAGGATCCAAGCAATTCTGGTTTAGTACGAGAGGAGAGGCATAGAGATGATGTATAAGGAATTTCTACAAAATGAATGAAAAAGAATAAGTGGGGAACTGAGGATGGATTAGATTTCCGGTTATGTTTTTGTCATGTAGTTTTATTCAGCGTTCCTTCTTTCCCAGTTAAAGTGTACTTCCGGTTATGTTTTTGTCATGTAGTTTTATTCAGCATTCCTTTTTTCCCAGTTAATGTGTACTTCATATCTCTAATATTAGTTGATGGATCAAGTTTCATTTTTGATAGTAATCCGATAACATAAGGATTTTTACTGTTCAATGTTGCGCACAGAGATTAAAAGTTGGAAGTTTCTTTGTTGGGTTGTTTGTATTTGTTATACAGAATGGTTCTTGTGGGTGAGAAACCAATGTGGATGAGGAAAGATGGAACCTAGAGAATCTTGAGAGTATGTTATTTGATGTTGTTGAAATGGTTAATTTTGACCTTGGGCCCGGCAAATGGGATCCATGTGATTGTGGTTCACTATGGATGAGAGTAGAGGTACAAAGAGGATGGCAGTGTTCTGGCCAAATGATTAAAGGAAGTGGAACTGAGTTTCTGAGAATGGATAACTGATCATGATTGTACTTGTGATTTATTACTGTATAATAAGTGGAGCTTCTTGGGGAACACCTACCACCAATAAACACCTTTCATTCAAAAAAAAAACAAACACTATTGTTTTTATCGTGCACTTTTAGTCTCTTAAATTTATATATATTTCAATATAATGTGCATGTTGAATATGCGTGAATCAATATCGTGCCTCCTTTGGCCTTTTATGGAAAGTTTTTATCTTCTAGTCGTAATATATTAACTTTTATGCGAACCCTCCTGAGTCAGTGATTATATTCCAAGACTTTCTGTAGTTTGGTGTTCTTATTATCTTCCAATTTGAGTTAAAAGTGCATTTAGAAAATGTCAGGATTTCATGTGCTTCTCAAATGACTCATTTTTGTATGGAGTCTAAAGTGACTCGTGTTGGTATTTTTCTTGAACCAATTACCTATTTTTATATAAGTTCAAATATTCTGTTGACGGGGATACCCAGTCGATTTAATTAACCAAGTTGTCTACTTTAATACATGATTTAGATATATTAGAGAACTCTCTACTTGAGTGCTGAGGTATGTTAGAGCTTCTCTGCTTAGATGCATGCTATTTGAAATATAGGTTTTTGGGCTCTAGATAGCCTTTGGCCCCCGTACCACATAACACCATCATAAGGTTGGCATGTTTCTCTACGTCATGTAAGACATAGGTCATGCCAGACAAAACCTTGGCTCTATTGTTATGATAGTTAATTCTGGGTAGTTGATTCATTACCATGAATTAGTTTTGTCTTCAAATGGAGATATCTGTAGGAATCTTGTGTGGACATCATAGAAACATGTTTTTTCCTTCCTTTTAAGAAAAATCAGACTTTTTTCCCTCTTCTTTTAATTGTAAATCAATATTTGTGACTCGGGTAGCCACTTTATTTCAAACAAAACCTTGAGAACTTACAAAAGGAGCCCTTCGCTGGGTTTTACATGTAAAGTGCAGCAAGTATAGGTGTATATCTGTAAACTAACATGCAAATGAGTGTACAATCTTCCCAGAATGCTATACGTGCTTCAGTCATGTCATAGAATCAATGATCAACTTTGACCCCTTCCTAGTCAGCATAACTTCTCATTCATAGAGATGCAGCCAGAGTAGAATGCTCAGATGTAAAGAATAGGCTATTGTTCAACACTCGAGATATCTAAAAGGGCATCTTAAGCATCTCCCAACCTAAAACCTCAAGCAGATCAGAAGGAAACAACGAAGTCCAGCTTTTTCGAGGAAAGACAGCCAAGCCTATCTTTCTTGAAAAATAGAAGAAGCCCCTTTATTTAAAAGCCTTTTCAGTCAATGAATTAGCTTCATATTTAGATACTGATACTGTCTAAGCAAGACAGTTGTCCCGGTTCAGTTGAAGTATGGCAAAGGGAGAGTGCATAGGGTTAAACTGGGAGGACAAGTCGTCTTTTTGGAACTCAATTGGTGGAGGTTGGAAGGGCTCTGCGGAAGGGAGATCTAAAGTTTGTGCAATCGTGTGGGCATTGTGGTTGGCTAAAAATGATGTCAATTTTAAGGGAGGGAGGTTTTATGTTGAGAATGTCTTGGGGCACGCCACCCTTTTTGAGTTGTGGCGGATGTAATTTCTTAAATTTTTTATTTATACAATTTTTTTGGCTAGATCTCTAGAGGAGGTCTATACCACTGTTCTCTCAAAAAAAAATCAACTCCCAATAGAAGTTCCAGCATAAACAGAGCTTCAGCTTATAGTATTCGCCTTGAAGTCTTCATTCATCAGCTCAGAAATCTGATAATGGCCAGCTCCAGAAAATTGAGATTCAGCCTCAAAGTATAGCCAACAAAAATGATTCAGTAAACTTGGTCAACAGATCTTTCTGGGATTTAAAAATGTTGATCCAATGCAAGATGGCCCAAAACCATACCATAGACCAAGACCTTCAAAACCTTCTAGGAAAAACTTCTAATGCCAGAGTCAGCTCAGTTATAAAATGAAAAACAAATGATGAATAAAGAAAAGCGACCCTTATCTTTGTGTGCACACATCAAGAAGATGTGTGCACTTCCACTAAATTGAGCCAAGGACTTTGTCCAGACAGTGCCAAAGAAACTTCAAACTTCATTCCTCGTTAGACCATGAGTCAATTATTCTTGAAAAACTTCAATGTTTATGCTCTAAAACAGAAATCCTGAAGTTTTCAGGCACCAAGGATGTTCCATAAGCTCCATCATGTATTTATGATTAGCATTAAAACTGTCTAAGTGACCGTCTTAATACTACAAGAGGTTCCTTTCTTTCAAATATATTTAGAATAAAGTATGCAAAGGCCATTGTTCCTTCCAATCGCTTTTACAATCTCGGGCCAAAGCTCGAAACAACCCTCACAATCAAGGGGAAAAGTAAAAAAATCATAGTAATAGAATCAGAGAATCGAGTAATTGTTCTAAAATGGATTAGAAACATAACTTTTGTGCACACATCCACTTCATCTAACCCTTGCCAATAGCCATCAACTTTGGTCCATCTTCATTTGCGAATTCAAAGAAGCCCTTATCATCTGAATTAGCTGAACAAAAGAATGAAATATGGAAACATGCTTCCTTTCTAATAGAAACATCCCAAAATAAAGAAGGGTGAATAGAAAAGAGACCTAGCTGCTTGTGCATACATCAGAATGATGTATGCACTTCCCAAGATCTATGCCAACCAGCTTGACCATCATCAGAACATTCAGCAACTTCAACTCTCCAGCAAAATAATAGGCATCAAGAAGAAGAGACGTCTCTTCAAATCAAATAACTAAAATCCAAGTCCAGAAAAAACTTCAAAATCCAGCCATTGCATCTAATAATATATCCTCTTCAGAGGTAAATCCAGCACTGATTTTTTTTTCAAAATGAAAACCCAGCCAACGGAATAATAAAAAATGATTATTGATTAAAGAACTTATCTCATGTGCACACATCAAAAGATATGTGCACTTCCATAAAAATCGCCAAGACAGGCTGCTACCAAAGTCTTCCTTCCATCAGATGATAGTATTTTGAAAAATATACGGAATGGAAAAGATCCCAAGAAATTCCAGTGAAAAGATACCCATCCTCCAACTAATATAGAACCAATTCAGCAAATGAAGGAGACTTAGAGAGAAGCTTCCACCATAAGGCGCATGAACTTGAAACACCAATACTTTAGTAAATCAGCAACTTCAGGTCTATCATTTGTATAAACAGCGAAAGATAATGCAGGAGCTAAAGCTGATCCAGCAAAAGATCCCATAATTGTTTGAAATGAACTTAAGGTAGGCAGTTTTTTTCAAGTATGCAGGCTCCATATGCTTTCTTAGGAAGATCAGTGACAGTCTCAAACATTTCATGCACTTTCTCTTCAATTTATTTATTATCCAACATATCAGTACAATCTCAAACTTTTCTTCCCTCTTGTCTATCTTCAGATTTGATTTCAAGATCCCGTTTTTATCTCAAAATAACACTGGAAACTGACAGGTTCCTGTTAGCTCCAGTTGGCTTGGTGAAGGTTCTTTGCCTGGATGGTCTCAGTTTTGAGTTTGGTTAGCCTGTGAGTTAGGCTTTTTTTTGAGAAGACAGAGGGTGTAGCCCCAAAAATGTAGCTCATCGCCAATTTATATTGAAGAACGCGACTACAGAGATACCCACCCTTGCATCATCAAACAAAGATATTACATGGTAAGCCACATCCAACCCTCCCTCTCAAGGCCGGGCTGGCGGCTTTAAACAACACTACACAACGCCACTACATGACCCAAAACCTTTTTTGAACAGATTACGTGCTACTCCAAAACGCCGTCAAAGCCCTGGCATGACCCAAAACCCTTTCACACATGAATTGAAGCCCTTTGAAAATTGTCATTTCTAGCACACCAAATGGCACAAAGGATGGAAAAAGGGCCAGCCACTTCCTCCTGAGAACTCCCATAAGCTGTCCTAATCGAGCTCCAGTACACCGAGTGTAGCCATGGCACCGCTGTCCGCTAGCAAACTGTGACCGACGTTTCGCAACCAAAGAGGAGATGCTCGTAGTCCTACTCAATCCCGCATCTATCGCACATGATCTCCATGGTGCCCAAAAGTCTCGACCTTCACGCCTTGGAAAGCAACCGCCCGCGTCTCGCCAACCACAGGAATACCTAGATCCGCATTGGAATTTTGCTAGCCCAAATAATTCTGTAATCTCAAGCATACTCTTCCCGGACCTCCCCGCGCTGCCTGATGAACGCTCTATACGTCTTTTTCACCGAAAACCTCCCCTCTTTCCAAGCAAAGTGGTCCCTACCCTCGGTGGGACCACCCACATCCGCAAGATCCCCCAAAAGTGCCACGACCTCCTTGCATCTCTGGTCCGACAAAGAAGAACTGAAATAGGGGAACCAAGATCCATCCGCCCAAACGTCAGACATCGTTGCACTCCTATTCCCTGCAATTGCGAAAAGTTGCGGGTACTTCTCCCTGAGCGGATCTCACCCAACCAATCGTCTAATCAGAATCTGAAGCTTTTCCCATCCCCAGCACTGGATTCACCATCTCACCCATCTCTGGAGAGATACTCACCAAACTCTGCCAAAGTGAAGATGGTCTCCTACAAGCCTCAACGCACCACGAACTTCCGATCCCATAAATGCTTCACATTATTCTGCAATTGAGGTCATCGAACTTTCTCCTGATTTCAACAGGGTTATTAATTTAAATTTCATATTTTGCTACCTCTAAAGTAAAAATGCTTTAACATGGTTGATGTGTCTCTGATTTGGACCGCGTTCTGCATGAGCTTTCAAGTAAGTAGTTCCTTATGTTCCAAAAGAAGCAGAGAATGAGATCTCGTGGGAATTGCACAAGGAAGTAGTTTTATGTAATTGCGTAGATTTTATTCTTATTTGATAGGGTGAGCTAGAAAAGGTGGTGAAGTTTGAATGAATGTCTGACTCGTTACAGAGTGTCAGAGAACTTGGAATACATGCTGAAGGTTATGGATCAGTGTAACAAAAATAATTCTGATTAACATTCATCGAGAAAAAATGAATATTGTTGCTGACGATCTTGGAGTCAACACGGTGAAAAGTGTTGCATCAAAAGAGATAGGTTTGCGTTACTCTTCTGGCCTAAACTAGAAGTATTTGTTCCTGATATCTGCTTATCAAAAGAGATAGGTTTGCGTTACTCTTCTGGCCTAAACTAGAAGTATTTGTTCCTGATATGTGCTTATTTTCCCCTTCTTCAGTCCCCTCATCATTTGTGTAGCAACTCACATCCGTAAATTTGCTTATCCATTGTTTGAAATGATTTGATTTTACTTGCTGAAATGAATGTCTTCAGTTCATGATACAGGGAAGCATTTATACCATGATGATACATATTATGGTAAATTTTTATGATGACCAAGAACTTCTTTAGGTCATCCTTTGGCTTAAATAAACATGTTGATACATATCTTGCAAAGAAAAGCGTCTTTAGGAGTTTGAGATTTCTTTCTGGATGGAGTGACGGAGGCGAGAGCGTCTTCGATGAGAGATCTAGGCGGGTACGGCCAAGTGGATGAGGGTTTTTGAGACTCGGGAGAGCCCCAAGGCATCCAGGGGGGTGCCCGAAGATCGGGAGTGCCCAAAGGAGGAGTGGGGGGAAGAGGGTGCTTGGGTGGTCATGTCTCATCGAAAACACAGGCGAAGGTGCTTCAGGTGTGGTGAGGAGGGCCACCTGGCCTTGGCGTGAGCATCTCCTCCGCGTCGCTTTTTATGCGGGGTGGTCGGCCATCGCCACCACTCTTGTACGTTTTAGCGTGGCCCGGTTTTCGAGCGCAAGGTGAGGGCGTCGTCGGGCTCGTCGGTGGGAGATTCTATGGAGTCCCAGGTTGGTGCCGACAGGATGGCCCTGTCGTATGCATCGGTTGTTGGAGCTTCTTCTTCAGCATTGAAGAATGGCTTCTTGATTGGTTCTTGGCTGAAGGAGTAGATCTCGACACCGTCAGTACCGGCGGGGCTCTCGCTTCAGTTTGGAGATGCATTCACGAGTGATGTGGCGTAGTTGGGAGAGCGGAGCTGCTGTGTGAGAGGTTTGTCAGAGCTCCAAATGACGCATCTCCTGACGTCGAGCAGCTCAAGCGATGTAGCATGGACAATTCCTCGATTTGTCGATGGGGTTGTGGACCGTTCGGTTAAGCGGGTGGCGCAAGTGCGGGGGGGGGGGGGGAGGGTGCGCTTTCTCTCCAGATCTGTGGCTTTCTTGGGGTCGCCATTTGGGGTCAGTGGTTCAGTTATTGGCCGATGGAACACAGTTAGTTCAGACCATGAAGTTACCTTACTGTTGATGGACTGCCCGTGCGATCTTGGGCCAATCTCTACGACGACCATGGCTGTTGGTCGCTTCTCTTTCCACCTGCAGTTGCGTTTTCTTGATCCTTCACTGCCACCAGTCTGACCGGGGGTCGGAGGCGACGATTCCCTTTCCAGCCCGAGGGCAGGAGGCAACGGTTCTCATTCCAGAGGGGGACACGTCAACCCTTTATGATTAATGACCACACAACTTCCGAGGCTATGACTCATGAGCTTTTCGAGGCGGTAGTTCAGGAGATTCACGATACGGAAAAGTTGGGGACTCCCCCCAGGTGCTTGGGTTCCCCTGGTTGAAGGCAGAGGGGCTGCCGTTGATGCCGCCTCTGTTTCAGGCGCTGGGAATGGACTCTCATGAGCGGATCTCGCAGGCGGAGTGCTTCTTCTTTGGTCCCGGGTCTACGAGCTCGATTATAACCCGGATGTTGATTTCGGACCCCTCTGCTTCTGGGGATCCGACACCACCGCATATGTCTCAAGCTCAACTATGGGGGCGGCTTGATGGAGTTGCTTTTCTTCCTGTAAGTCCGTGCTGGGGTGGTTTGGGGCTCCCACCTATGGGTGATTGCCCTGCTTTCGCGACCTGGAATTGGTGCCCCCTGCGGGGCATGCTCAAGAGCTGGCAAGCGCTTCTGCTGATGTCGTAAGCGATTCTGGGGTGTTACACATGGAGGGCTTATTGGGAGAAAATTAAATCATGGTGTTAGAGATTACCGTATATGGTTGTTGCTTTATTTACCTCTATTTCCTTATGCACTGTTTCCCTATGTATCATTGTTTCCTTATGTATTGTTTCCCTATGTAACCCCACAGGGGTATTTGTGTAAGTTCTCCTCTGAGCACCCTAGGGTTTAGTCCTATATAAGGACCTCTAGACCTCACAGAATAAACACACAATATTCTTCTCTTCTTTTCTCCACCTGGTATCAGAGCGACGGTCCTAGACCGGTGTTCTGACCTAGCATCCCTCCGCCACCGCTCGCCCCTTCCTCCTCTCCCGTTTCCTGCGCCCCTGCGCACCCCGCGCTAGGGGTCCGCGCCCGCCCCTGCGCCTCTGCGCACCGCGCTAGGGCACCTGTCGCCTCCGCACCCCCCGATCTGCACTAGGACTCCGCTCACCTGCGCTACTGCGCAGTCCTTGTGCTACCGCACTCCTGCCGCCCGAGGCAACTGCCGCTGCCGCCCTAGACCTCTTGTTCGACTTTGGTTTAGGGCGTAGAGCGTCCACTACTCTCCAAAGATGTGCAACTAAGAAGGTTCTACATATCAACTACAACTGCATCTAGGTCACTTTTTCTTGACCTAGAGACGCTATCATGACGTCCATCGAGACCAAGCCTATGTATCCTCCTTCTCTGATGGTACAAGGCACATCTATCAAGTTGAAAGGTTCCGAAAACTATGTTCTATGGTCTCGATCCTTCAAGATATTTATTGGCGGCCAAAGAAAGAGTGTCATCCTCACAAAGACTCCTCCTTCTATTACTGATGCAGATTATGAAGCCTGGTTTGTCGACAATTGCCAGGTAATTACTTGGATGACAAATAGTGTAGATCCATATATTGCTGCCAATCTTTTATACAAAGATACTGCTAAAGCCATGTGGGAAAATCTTGAGCACACATATTCCCAGAAAACAACCAAGTCTCGTTTTCTGATATATACACAAGAATTTGGTCTACTAATCAAGAAGAGACCAGTCTAACTGAATACTACCGGACACTTACAAGCCTCTTTGAAGAACTTCTTATCTTTCAACCTACATGCTGTGATAAACAAATAGGCGAACGTGCTGAGTGGCAGGTTTACAGGTTCCTCTCAGGTGTTCATCCGAAGTACAAAATTGCAAAAAATCAATATCTTATGGCAGATAAATTGCCTACGATCGAAACCATATTCGGTCGACTACAGGAACTGGAAGCTCCGGTTCAAAATTCTCTAGTTCATTCTTCTACAGAGACAACAACCCACTATTCATCTGGGCACAGAGGACGTCAGTCTTATCTCGGAAGCCAAGGTCGTGGCCGCGGACGTGACTCTAGTCGTGGACGTGACCCTGGACGAGGTCGTGACTCTAGTCGTGGACGTGACCCTGGACCATGGAAGGACATATCGATATCGATATCGTTTCGATATCGTGTCGATATCGATATATCAATGATATATCGCCGATATATCGCCGACATATCGCTATATCTATGAATCTTTCTGAAGAAAATGCCTGAAATCAGATATATCGATATATCGATTTCGATATCGGTCCTATGTCGATATGGATATATCGGCGATATATCGCCGATATATCGGGATACGGCCTTCCATGCCCTGGACGAGGTCGTGGTCGTGATTTCTCTACTGGTCGTTATCTTGCATGCGTACACTGTGGTCGCATGAATCATCCTTCTGAGCGTTGATGGGCAACACTTGGCAAGCAACCAAGTGCTCATAACACTTATGACGACGAGACACATGATACAAACAATGATACTGTTAGAGATTGCAGAAGATTTCCTTCTTTGAATATTCTATTGTAATCCCACGAGGGCTTTTATGTTAAGAGAATATTCTATGTGGCTATTTGTTAAGAGAATATTCTATAGAGAATATTCTATATTCTAAAGAATATTCTATAGAATATTCTCCTTTGAGCCCTCTAGGGTTTAGTCCTATATAAGGACCCCTAGACCTCTTGAATAAACAACGAATCATCTTTTCTTATCATTCTTTCACATGGTATCAGAGCAACAGTCCTAGGCCGGTGTTCTGACCCAATCACCCCTCCGCCACCACCAGCCCTCCAAGTTCATCTACAACCGCGTGCCGCCTCGGGTCTCAGCACCTCCTGCCTTAGGCCCGCGCCGCCTCGGCTGAGCGTCGCCATGCTGCTCTAGGGCAGCCAGGTACCACCGCTAGGTCGGCCAGGCCCGCCTCGCGCTGCCAGGCACCTCCGCCAGCCCTCCCAAGGCCTCCTTCCGCCGCCAGGCCGACTCCGTCAGGCCCCCTCTTGTGCCGTCAAACGATCATTGCCTCATCCTTCTTATTTTTTGATGAGGGTTTAGATATTTGATGATAAATTGAGGGAAGATATACTCTCTAGGTTACTTTTTCTTGACCTAAGCCGCCGCGATGACGTCTGCCGAGATCAAGCCCACGTACCCTACTTCTTTACTGGTACAGGGCACTTCTATCAAGTTGAAGGGTTCCGAAAATTATGTTCTATGGTCTCGGTCTTTCAAAGTGTTTGTTGGTGGCCAGCGCAAGAGCTACGTTCTTACAAAAGTTCCACCTGCGGAAACTGATAAGGACTATGAAACTTGGTTTGTTGATAATTGTCAGGTTATCACTTGGATGACGAACAGTGTCGATCCAAATATTGCTGCGAATCTTCTTTACAAAGATACCGCTAAGGCAATGTGGGAAAACCTTGAGCGTACATATTCTCAAAAGACGACTAAGTCTCGTCTGTCAGACATATACACAAAAATTTGGTCTGCCACTCAGGGAGAATCAAGTCTTATCGAATACTACAGGCTTCTTACAAGCCTTTTTGAGGAACTCCTTATTTTTCAGCCTGCATGTTGTGATAAACAAGTAGGAGAACGTGCTGAATGGCAGGTTTACAGATTTCTCTCGGGGCTAAATCCAAAATATAAGCCTGTGAAAGATCAGTTTCTGATGGCTGATACTTTACCTACTCTTGAGACCATCTTCGGACGCTTACAGGAGCTAGAGGCTCCGATTCAGCACTCTACCACCCACACCTCTACAGAGACGATGGCCCACTATACCTCCTCAGGATATAGAGGGCGTCATAACTATCAAGGAGGACGGGGACGTGACTCAGGGCGTGGACATGGTCGTGAATCTGGACGCAGCCGTAACTCTGGACGCGGACGTGATCGTGGACGTGGTCGTGATTCTTCTGCTCGGTATCCAGCATGTGTACACTGTGGACGCTGGAATCACCCTTCTGATCGCTGCTGGACAACGTTTGGCATGCAACCTAATGCTAACAATGCCTATGATGAAGTATCGTATGATGCAACTGCAGAAACATCTACTCAGCAAACCAGCGAGGCACAAACCCCATTCACTGCTTCTGAATATGCTCGCCTACGACAACTGCTGCAAGAATCTAGCCCTTCTGATAGTAATGCTTCTGCCCCTACTGCTAGCCTGGCTACTACCTCAGGTACAGTAACAAACTCTGTCTCTGCCTCTAAGCATGCATGGATTATTGATTCTGGAGCCTCTACCCATCTGACGGGAGAAGGAAGTTTGCTAACCTCATCCCAGCCATCTTCCTCTGTGAAGACTGTTCGGGTTGCTAATGGGGATCATTCCCCAGTGACTGCTGTTGGTACTGTCAACTTTTCTTCCAAGCTGCATCTGACAGATGTTCATTGTGCCCCTGCTTTTCCTCTCAGCCTTCTATCAGTACAGAAGCTATGTCATCAGCTTAACTGTCGTGTTATTTTTGATGAGGTTTGTTGTTATTTTCAGTACATCCGGACGAGGAAGATTTTTGGTGGGGGTCATGAGAGGAACGGCCTCTATTACCTCGACATCCCTTCTGATTCCAACTTTGCTGGTGCAGTCTCCATCTCTGAAGATCCTTTTCTATGGCACCTTCGTCTTGGTCACCCTTCTGCTAAAGCTTTCTCCATGATGTTCCCTGAACTTTCTATGCTGAAACCCTTTGAGTGTGAAGAATGTCAGTTCGAGAAACATCATCGAGCCTCCTTTCCTGCACGAACTGAGCCTCGCCGCCGTACTCCTTTTGCACTTGTTCACTGTGATATCTGGGGACCCTGTCCGGTCCGAAGTCTAAGTGGTCATAAATATTTTGCTGTCTTTGTGGATGACTACAGTCGATCATCTTGGGTTTTTCTGTTAAAGGAACGCTCAGAAATTAACAATATTGTCAAGAATTTCTTTTGCTATGTCAAAAACATCTTCTCCTCTACTGTTAAAATATTTCGTTCTGATAATGCATTGGAATTTACACAAAATGATTTGACATCCTTCTTTGCTTCCCAGGGTGCTATCCATCAAACCTCTTGCCCATATACCTCCCAACAGAATGGGGTAGCCGAAAGAAAACTTCGACATCTCCTCGACATTGCCCGCTCTCTTCTTACCCAAATGAAGGTCCCCAAAACCTATTGGGGAGATGCTATTCTCACTGCTGTCCATCTTATCACCAGAGTTCCCTCTGTCTCCCTAAATGGCTCCACACCCTTTGCCTTATTGTATCCAAATGACTCACCATTTCCTCTATTTCTGCGGATTTTTGGATGCACCGCCTTTGTTCACAACTTTTATACTGCAGACAAATTATCGTCACGTGCAATTAAATGTGTTTTTCTGGGTTATTCCCAAACACAGAAAGGGTATAGATGCTATGATCCTTGTGGTAAACGCTATTATATATCAGCTGATGTCACATTTTTCGAATAAACTCGCTTCTTCAATCAAGATGTGTCTGACATACCATTAGAACTTCCTCCTCCACCAATTGTCTATAAAAGAAAATATGTGTCCCCTCTTGTTCCTGTTCCTCTACCAGTTCCTTTGTTGCAGGAAAATATGCCATCTTCAAGTGGCCCTACCAATACTTCTCCGGATGATCCTCAGGAGCTTCCCATTGCCCTACGCAGAATCAAGAGGCAATGCACTATCCATCCTATGTCTAATTTCACGTCCACTGATAGCCTATCATGTTCTGATAAAAGATATGCAGATGCTCTTATGACAATCTCTGTCCCAAGAGACTATCACATTGCATTACAGGACCACGGGTGGCGACAAGCTATGAATGAAGAAATGGATGCTCTCAATTCCAGAGGAACATGGGATCTAGTTCCGTGTCCCGAAGGTGTCAGGCCTGTTGCCTGCAGATGGGTCTTTACTACGAAACATTCTCCAGATGGTTCTATTGACAGACTGAAAGCAAGACTTGTGGCAAAAGGCTTTACACAGACATATGGAGTTGATTACTTCGAGACTTTTTCACCTGTTGCCAGGATGGGGTCTATTCGCACCATCCTCTCTGTAGCCGTGAACAAAGGCTGGCATGTTTTTCAATTGGATGTCAAGAACGCATTTCTATATGGTGATCTTGAGGAAGAAGTTTACATGATGCAACCCCCAGGTTACGAAGTCGAGGGGGAGTATGTTTGCCGACTTCGCAAAGCAAATTATGGTCTAAAGCAAAGTCCGAGGGCATGGTTTGAGAGACTTAGTTCAGAGATTAGCACTCTGGACTTTCAGAGAACTACATCTGACCATTCAGTCTTTGTCAGAAAACGATCAACAGGTACTGTCATACTAGCTGTATATGTGGATGACATGGTTGTTACAGGTGATGACGATAAAGGAGTGCTAGAAGTGAAGACTTTTCTGCAAAAGGTTTTTGTCACCAAGGATCTGGTGCAACTTCACTATTTTCTAGGTATAGAAGTCTTACGCACCAAGAAGGGGCTTCATATGTCACAAAGAAAGTACTGCTTAGATATACTAACTGAAGCAGGATTACTTGGGTGCAAGCCATCTGGCATACCTGCAGAACCAAAGAAACATTCTACACCAGATGATCCTGCCTTTGAAGATACTAAAAGATACAGAAGCCTGGTTGGCAAACTTCTGTACCTTACTGTTACTAGGCCATACATATCAGATGCTGTGAACAGAGCTAGCCAACACATGGAGAAACCATGCTACAGCCACTGGCAAGATGTTCTTCAGATCCTTCGCTAACTGAAGGAATCCCCTGGACGTGGTCTATTCTATGGGGCAAATGGATACACTAAGGTTGCTGCTTATGCTGATGCTGATTATGCAAGCTCACCTGAGGATCGTCGTTCTACGACGGGCTATGCGATGATGGTAGGAGGTAACCTTGTTAGTTGGAGGAGCACGAAGCAGACGGTGGTTTCCCGATCCAGTGCAGAGGCAGAATATAGGGCAATGGCCCAAGCCACATGCGAAATTACCTGGTTACTGTCTCTTTTGCAAGAACTCAATATTGCTATCACTACTCATGTTCCTCTATACTGCGATAACAAATCTGCCACTTATATTGCTACAAATCCTGTGTTTCATGAGAGGACCAAACACATTGAGATCGACTGTCATTTTGTTCGTGGTGCTGTACGAGAAGGCAAGATTTCTACACCACATATCTCAACAGATCTTCAGCTTGCAGACATATTCACAAAGGCCTTATCAAAGAAGCGCCTTTCCTGGATATCTTCCAAGTTGGGCATGATCGATGGATATGCTCCAACTTGAGGGGGAGTGTTAGAGATTGCAGAAGATTTCCTTCTTTGAATATTCTATTGTAATCCCACGAGGGCTTTTATGTTAAGAGAATATTCTATGTGGCTATTTGTTAAGAGAATATTCTATAGAGAATATTCTATATTCTAAAGAATATTCTATAGAATATTCTCCTTTGAGCCCTCTAGGGTTTAGTCCTATATAAGGACCCCTAGACCTCTTGAATAAACAACGAATCATCTTTTCTTATCATTCTTTCACAGATACAACTACACAGAGTACAGGTGGACAACATACTCCATTCACTGCTTCTGAATATACTCGTCTATGACAACTTCTAAATGATTCCGCTCCATCAACCAAAGACACGACTGCATCTGCTGCTACTGCTAGCCTTGCCATTACCTCAGGTACAGTAGCCAACTCAGTCTCTGTTACCAAACACGCATGGATTATTGATTCTGGTGCCTCCACTCATCTAACGGGAGATGCAAGTCTACTCACGTCATCTCAACCCTCTACCACTGTAAAGAGCGTTCATGTTGCTAATGGGGATCGTTCTTCTGTTACTGTTGTTGGAACTATTGACTTCTCCAATTTACTTTGACTGACAGATGTGCATTGTGCTCCTGCTTTCCCACTCAGTCTTTTATCGGTTCAGAAGCTATGTCGAGAGCTACATTGTTATGTTATTTTTGATGAATTCTGTTGCTATTTTTAGGACATCCGGACGAGGCCGATTTTGGTGGGGGACATGAGAGGAATGACCTATATTACCTCAACAGCTCGTCTACTTCCAACTTTGCTGGCGCTACCTCCATCTCTGAAGACCCCCTTCTATGGCATCTTCGTCTGGGACATCCTTCTGCCAAGGCTCTCTCTATGATGTTCCCTGAACTATCTAACCTAAAATCCTTTGAGTGTGAAGCATGTCAGTTCGGAAAACATCATAGAGTTTCCTTTGAACTGAGTCTCGTCGCAAAACTCCTTTCTTCTTAATTCATTGTGATATTTGGGGACTCTGTCCGGTCAAAACTATTAGTGGTTATAAGTACTTTGCTGTTTTTGTGGATGACTACAGTCGTTTATCTTGGGTTTTCTTGTTAAAAGAACGTTCAGAAATTAATATCATTGTCAAGAACTTCTTTCATTATGTCAAATTTTTTTTCTCCACTACTATTAAAATCTTTCGTTCTGATAATGCTCTGGAATTCACTCAGAATGACTTGATAACCTTTTTTACCTCCAGGGTACCATACATCAAACTTCTTGCCCATATACATCCCAACAAAATGGGGTTGCTGAAATAAAACTGAGACACCTTCTTGATATTGCTCGATCCTTACTCACCCATATGAATGTTCCCAAGATATATTGGGGCAATGCCGTCCTCACTGCTGTTCATCTTATAAACAGGGTTCCCTCTGCTTCTCTACATGGCGCCACTCCTTTCAACTTACTATATCCCAAGGAGAAACCATTCCCTTTACCCTTACGGATTTTCGGATGCCCAACCTTTGTCCATAATTTTCATATCCCTGATAAATTATCTGCTTGTGCTATCAAATGTGTTTTCCTAGGGTATTCTCAAACTCAAAAAGGGTATATATGTTATGATCCTACAAGACATCGTTATTACGTTTCTCTTGATGTCACCTTCTTTGAACAAAACAACTTCTTTACTCAGACAGTATCCGATATTCCCCTACAGTTTCCTCCTCCACCAATTGTATGCAAAAGAAGAACTGTGTCCAATCCTGTTCATGTTCCTTTACCTATTCCACTGTTGCAGGAAACTATGCCATCCTCAAGTGCTCCCACCAATGCTGCCTCGGATAGTCCTCAGGAGCTTCCGATTGCACTACGAAGAACAAAGAGGCAATGTACACTTCATCCAATATCTCATTTCACCTCTACTGATGGGTTTTCTTGCTCTGACAAAAGATATGCAGATGTCATAATGACTATTTCTGTTCCTAAAGATCATCATAGTGCACAACAAGATGAGGGATGGAGAATGACAATGAATGACGAAATGGAAGCATTACAGTCCGAAAAACATGGGACCTTGTCAAACGCCCTCTTGGATGTAAACCAGTTGCATGTCGCTGGATCTTCACTACAAAGCAGTCTCCTGATGGCTCTATTGATAGTTTAAAGGCACGACTTGTAGCAAAAGGCTTTATTCAAACATATGGGGTAGACTACTTTGAAACATTCTCCCCTGTGGCTAGATTGGGATCCATATGAACTATCATCTCTGTGGTTGTTAACAAAGGGTGGCCTATGTTTCTGTTAGATGTCAAGAATGCATTTCTATACGGAGAGCTTGACGAAGAAGTCTACATGATACAACCCCCAGGTTACGAAGTCGAGGGGGAGTATGTATGCCGACTTCATAAAACCATCTACGGACTAAAGCAGAGTCCAAGAGCTTGGTTTGATAGACTGAGTACAGAGATTGGCACCATGGGCTTTCAGAGGACTACGTCTGACTATTCGGTCTTTGTCAGGAAATGGTAGACTGGTATTGTAATTCTTGCTGTATATGTAGACGATATGATCATTACTGGAGATGATGACCAAGGGATACTAGAAACCAAGGCTTTCTTGCAAAAAGTATTCGTCACCAAGGATCTTGGACAACTTCGCTATTTTCTAGGCATATAAGCCCTACGTACTAAGAAAGGCTTACATATGTCGCAAAGGAAATACTACCTTGACATACTAAGGCGGGACTACTTGGATGCAAACCCTCAGGAATTCCAACAGAGCCTAGAAAACATTCTGCATCTAGTGATCCTCTCTTTGAAGACACTACACGATATAAGAGCTTGGTTGGCAAACTTCTATATCTTACAGTCACTAGACCTGATATATCTTATGCTGTAAACAGAGCCAGCCAATTTATGGAGAAACCATGCTACAACCATTGGCAAGTTGTACTTCAAATCCTTTGCTACTTAAAAGAGTCGCCAGGACGAGGAATCTTCTATGGGGCAAATGGTCACACAAATCTTACTGCATATGCTGACGCCGATTATGCAAGCTCTCCTGAAGACCGTCGATCTACCACTGGATATGCCATGATGGTAGGAGGAAACCTGGTTAATTGGAGAAGCAAGAAACAAGCAGTTGTTTCAAGATCTAGTGCTGAAGCTGAATATAGAGCAATGGCTCAGGCTACATGTGAGATCACATGGCTGCTCACTTTTCTACATGAACTAAATGCTGCTACATCCACTCCCATTCCCTTGTACTGTGACAACAAATCAATTACCTACATTGCTACCAATCATGTGTTCCATGAGAGAACAAAACATATTGAGATTGATTGTCACTTTATCAGAGATACTGTACGAGGAGGGAAGATAACCACGCCGCACATTTTAACAGATCTTCAACTTGCTGATATCTTTACCAAGGCAGTAACTAAGAAGCGGCTTTCCTAGATAGCTTCCAAGTTGGGCATGATTGATGAATATGCTCCAACTTGAGGGGGAGTGTTAGAGATTACCGTATATGGTTGTTGCTTTATTTACCTCTATTTCCTTATGCACTGTTTCCCTATGTATCACTGTTTCCTTATGTATTATTTCCCTATGTAACCCCACAGGGGTATTTGTGTAAGTTCTCCTCTAAGCACCCTAGGGTTTAGTCCTATATATGGACCCCTAGACCTCACAGAATAAACACGCAATATTCTTCTCTTCCTTTCTCCACACATGACATTAGAATAAACCGAGGGCTCTCTTATATAGGAGAAAATCCCTTGGGTTAATTACATGATAAGTACCCAGAGAAAAACATAACACATAAAATAGACACAGAGATATATTTATCTCAACACCCCCCCTCAAGCTGGAGCATATATATATATATATTTATCATGCTCAGCTTGGAGCAATACCTTTGAAAATGACCTCTAGCTAGAGCCTTGGTGAAGATGTCAGCCATCTGATCTCCTGTGGAAACATGGGAGGTAGATATGAGACCTTTCTAGATCATGTCTCTAGTGTAATGACAGTTCATCTCTATATTCTTTGTCCATTCATGGAATGCAGGATTATTGGCAATAAATAGTGCAGCTTGATTATCACATAAAAGTTGCATAGGAAGAGGAATATGCATAGTCAGCATCTGCGCAAGATGTCACATCAAGAGATGCATCCTTGCTGAATAAAAGTCCTGAGCCATGTGAGTTCTTCAAATATTTTAATATCATACAGACAACATCCATATGGACCTTTCTGGGCTGCTCCATGAACTGGCTGACCTTGTTTACTGCAAACATTATATCTGGCCTGGTGATAATGGCATATAAGAGCTTCCCAACCAGTTCTCTATATCTCTTGCTATCTACCTCCTCAGTGTCATCATCATACAATCTCATACTCGGATCCATAGGAGTAGTAGTGGGCGTGCATCCTATCATACATGTCTCAGAAAAGAGATCCATCATAAACTTTACATGTCTCAGAAAGGAGATCCATCATAAACTTTCTCTGGGTCATCACCAGACCATGCTGGTTCCTGGCAAACTCCAACCAAGGAAGTATCGAAGAGTACCAATATCCTTAGTCACAAATTGTTGACCTAGGAACTCCTTGGTAGTCTGAATACCTTGAACATCATCCCCTGTAACAACTATGTCATCCACATATACCAGAATGGCACTGGTACCTCTCGGTGTCCTCTGAACAAAAAGTGAGTGGTCTGCAGTAGACCGCACAAACCCTTGGTGCTATATCAACTCCGATAGCTTTTGGTACCAATCTCTCATACTCTGCTTCAGGTCATAAATCGCCTTGTGGAGCTTGCACACCTTCTAGGACCCCCCTCAGTAGTAAACCCTGGTGGCTGCTGCATGTAAACCTCCTCCTGAAGATCCCCGTAGAGAAAGGCATTTTTCACATCAAGCTGGTACAAGGGCCAGTCCCTTGAAACAACAACAGAAAGAAGAATGCGTAGTGTCGAATATATAGCCACATGAGAAAAAGTGTCCTGATAATCCACCCCATATGTTTGGGTGAATCCACGTGCCACAAGTCTTGCCTTGTAGCGATCCACACTGCCATCTGCCCTTTGCTTGACTATAAATATCCATTTGCATCCTACAACAGAGGTACGTTGTAGAGCAGATACAATGCTCCACGTCCCACGTGACCTCAAAGTTGCCATCTCCTCTTCCATTGCAAGTCGCCACTTACTGTCCTATAGCGCCTCGTGATATGTACATGGTCAGTAACGGCAGAGAGTCCCACTATAAACTTCTTGTACTACTCTGAAAGATGATCCAAGGAAACATGTGCAGCAAGAGGATACGTAACACACTGGCGTCGAGGCTTCCTTAATGCAATAGGAATATCCAAATCCTCATTTATCCTGTCTTCTAAAATCAGCTCATCCTGTGTATCATGCAAAACTCCAGTGTCATCAGTAGAAACAATATTTTCATGACATGCCTGAGGCGTGGTGGATGATGTGGACGGCACATGAGCAGAGGGGCGAGTAGTAGACCTGCGAGTGTAAACAAGGGGTAAGAATTATGATTGGATAGTCGGAAGTGGAGGCGGTGGAGGCGATGGAGGGGGAGAAGGCTGAGGTGCAGCATGGGGTTCATATGGTGGAGGAGACGGAGGTGGAGGAACAACAACATCCTCCCCAGAAGTAGTATTGGATAACCTGTTACTTGTAGTAGAGAAATATATAATCGATTCAAAGAAGGTGACGTCTGCATTCACATAATATTTTCGACCTATAGGATCAAAACATCTATACTCTTTTTGGGTACGTGAATAACCAACAAAGATACATTTGACAACTCTGGGCAAGAGCTTGTCATGACCAGGAGTGAAATTGTGGGCAAAGGCCACAGATCCAAAGACTCAGGGAGTGAGAGAAAATAGTTCCTTCTCTGGAAACACAATCAAGAAGGGAACCTTCTCTCCAAGCATGGTGGGCGGCATGCGGTTCACCAAGTAACATGCTGTGAGAACGGCGTCCCCCCAGAAAGAATGAGGGGTACGACTCTGGATCAACAACGTTCTTGTGACATCAAGTAGGTGATGATGTTTGCGTTCAGCCACACCGTTCTGCTGAGAAGTGTAATTGCAAGAGGTTTGATGAACACTTCCGAGAGACCTGAGAAATTCAGATAAATGTAGAGTGGAAAACTCCAAAGCATTATCCGTACGAATGAATCACATTAGCAGAAAAAATATTTTTGATTCCAATAAGAAATGTTTTTATGATAGCACCTGCTTCAGTCTTATGTTTTAACAAGAACACCCAAGACAGTTTAGAATAATCATCCACAACAACCATATAAAAACGATGTCCCTGATGATCATGGACACGACTAGGACCTCAAATATCAAAATGAAACAACTCGAAGGACTGACTACTATGATGACTCAGACGACTCGGAAAAGAGGAGCGATGGTGCTTCCCTAGCTGTCAGGCTTCACAATCCAATGCAGTACGAGTAGATATCTACGGTAGCACATGACACATCTTCTGAAGAGGAAGGTGGACAAAGCGAAGATGCCACATGAAAGGAGAAACCGATCTGGAAGGCATGGTAGCAATCCCAGCATAAGAAGGTATGGCAAGCTTATACAATCCTCGCTGCTCACAGCCATAACCAATCACCCTGCCAGTTAGTATGTCCTGAAACACAAAAGAAGAGGGATCAAAGATGGCACGACAATGTAAATCTTTTGTAAGTTGACTAATTGACAAAAGATTCATATGAAAGTCTAGAGCATAGAGGATATTCTGAAGATGCATAGAGGGGCCTAGAGCAATCTCCCCCTGACCAACAATGGGTAGACGAAGTCCATTGGCAATAACCATGGATCTGCCCGGTGTGATAGATCTGTATGTACTGAACTGCATCTGATCTCCACACATATGATGTGATGCTCCGGAATCCATAATTCAATCAGCCAAATCTGAACTGCTACTACATGTAAACGCAGAATGAGTACCTGATGAACTGGATGATGCTCTAGTAGTGGTTGTAGCATCAGTTGAATCTGGAGTCTGAGTCATAGGAGTACTCATCATGTCTCGAAGATTGGAGACAATATCATCGAAACATCGATCTGGAGTAGGTGTACTAGGATGCTCAATCTGCTCAACAACACGTACAAACGTTGGATATCCATGCTTCTGAAAGCATGTCTCCTCAAAGTGACCAGGACGATGGCAATGAGAACAAGGATTACAATTTCGGCCGCGTCCTCGACGCGAGGACCCCGACCGCGAAATTGAGATGACCCCCCTGCTACAAGTAGCTGCCATAGCAGGAGTCGTCTGGACCGTAGTAGTGAACGTGGTAGTAATCCTGCTCAAGCGCTTGTAGACTTCCTCCATCGACGGTATCATCTCTCTAGTCAGTAGTCGAGTACGAGCGGCATCGTACTCTGAGTCAAGAGAGGACAAGAAAACTCCTGTCATGGTGGCATTCCGATATGCTTGCTGTTGTTCAGTGTTGGTGGTAATCGGCATGAAGCTGTGCAGTCGCTCAAACATGCCTCTCAGATGAGAGAGGTGTGCATGGAGCATCGACCATTCTGCTTGGTCGAGAAAATATCGAATTGCAGTTGAAGAATTTTGCTCTCATTTTTGGCCTGTCCGTATGTGTCTGCCAATATATCCCACATAGCCTTTACAGTCAACTGATTAACAATATCATTAGCGATCCCCGTGGTAAGAGTATCAGAGAGCAAAATACGAGTATATTCATCGTCTAGCTTCCATGATGCATTGGCCCCAGTCTTGTTCGTCGGCTCTGAATCAGTCTGAATGTGCTCCTTGTTATGGCACTGCATTAGGATACGAAACTGCATGGACCATAACTCATAGTTGGTCCCGTCCATCTTCACAATTGGTGCCGGGCCCTTGAAGACACCAGAAGAGGAGAATACATCACCATTGTTCTCCGATATCGTACTAAGAAGCTGAAACACGGACCACTGAGGAGTAAATCTAGGAAAAAATGTGTCTACAAGACCATAGAAGGGATTAGTTGTATCTGCAGACTCATACAACCATCCCTAGGTCTCCGTGTGAGGTTTAGAGCCACACAACAAGATAGATTCAGATATCACATACTGTAAAAACAGACCAGATCTTTGATTACCATGAAAACACCACGCAACGACCCTGACAATGTGGCAGGACTCCTTTCTCGACAGCGGAGGGACAAGAGTGCCCAGCCCTAGTGCAGGAAGGCGTTGGTGGGGGCGCGTGGGGCCCCTGTAGTGGCGCGTGACAATGCAAGAGGGTGTTGGGCCCCCCATGACGGCGTTGGGGACCTGGGCGTGGCCACATGAGACGCCTGCGGCGACGTTGGGGCCTGGGGTTGGCTCGCGGTGGTGCGGGATGGCACATGTCCGAGGAGGCAGCAACGACGTGTGTAGGGTTAGGCTTTTTTTTGGGTGGGATATGGGAACCCCGGTCTAGGATCGTTGCTTCGATACCATGTTGGGAGAAAATTGAATCATGGCATTAGATTAGACCGAGGGCTCTCTTATACAGGAAAAAAGCCCTTGGGTTAATTACATGATAAGCACCCAGAGAAAAACATAACACATAAAATAGACACAGAGATATATTTATCTCAACAGGGCTCAGTTGCAATGCAACAAGTGGTTCTACTACGGACAGGAAGGCCGGAAAGAGGTACAAAAGAAGGCAGCGATCAATAGTATCGACGCTTCTCCTATTTCTGATCATAAAGCTCAGGTGGCCACATTGGCGGGAGTGGTCAGAGTCAGGGGCCCTATCACTGTTTCTAAATGAGGATCCTGTCCTGGAACGTAAGGGGTCTGGGCGACCCAGAAAAGAGGAAGATCCTGGGATCGAGATTCATAGAGTGGGGCTTCGATGTTGTACTTCTACAGGAAACAAAGTTAGATTCATCTCGGATGTCATCTGGTACTCTTTTGATGCGGGATCGCTCAATGGTTGCAGGTCGATTGCCGCACATGGCTCTGCAGGTGGAATGATTGTTGCGTGGAAGGATACCGGGTTTACGCTCAGGACGGAGTTGAGGGGCACCCATGTCCTCACAGTGCTCTTGGAATGCCTTTGTTCAAGTTCCGTGTTCGCTATCTCCTGCGTCTATGGGCCGTGTCAACCCGCCCTGCGGCAACAACTATGATCAAATTTGCGGGATGCAAGAAGTGGTTTCTCAGGCTGTGCTTGGTTACTAGGTGGAGATTTTAATGTTACACTCCTCTCTTCGACAAGGCCTCAAATGTCGGATTTCGGTTTCGTTTCGGTAAGCCCAGAAAAGGAATTTCGGTGGAATTTCGTTGAAATGGCCGGAAATTGGGAAAACGACTTGAAAAGTCATTTTTTTCAAAATTTAAGATTTGTAATGTTGTTTAATCAATAAAAGAGGCATAAATACAAGTTTTTTTGCTTATAATAAGATGTTATAATGTTCAATACCTTAAAATAATGATTTCGGTCATCATATCAATGACCGTCCAGAGTGAAATTTCATATTTCAGTACACGGTTAAATTTTGGCATTCAATTTTTCTATCAATTCTCAAAAGAATAATAATACTTTTATTTAAAAATAAAACAAGACACACACACAAACACGAATATTTTAACATGTATGCCAAAATAAATGCATAGTAGAGCTTGTGATCGTAAAATGTATGTTATACGAGACTTGGAATTTGGAAACTTGGCTCTCCAAGACTTAAGTTAGGTTGTGAATTGTGACTTGTGAAGTTGTGAGATGGAATGAGAACATATACATTATATTTATTGGGTTTAAATAGGACCCTTAATGGCCTTATTTATTACAATGGTGGTTGGAATAGTGGCTTATATTGCAATGGTGGTTGAAATAGTGACCTATAAATTTCATTTAGTGACCAAATAGTACCTATGAATATCAATAAGTGGCCTAGGCATGACATATGGTGACCTAGAACAATTTCAGTCGAAATGGACCGAAATGAACCGAAATTCCACCGAAATCCGAGAAATCTGTGAACAATTTCCACCGAAATGGACTGAAATGACCGAAATTCAGCCGAAATTTCGGCCGAAATCCTAGAAACAGATATTATACATGGTTTCGATATCGGTATCGCCATGAAACCAAATTTCGACCGAATTTCGGTCGAAATTCGCCGAAATTTAAGGCCATTCTCTTCGGATCAACTGAGTTTGCGTGGTGGTCAGGATCCGGGGTCGGTAGATTTTGCGGAGTTGGTGGATTTTTTGGAGTTGGAGATTTTAGACGTTGCGGAAATAAAATACACCTGGAGGAGTTCTGGATCTCGTTCCCGCATTGATCGCTTCCTGGCTTCTATTGAGTTCATGGAGTTGTTCCCCTTGTCGTTTACTGTAAGCAAGACACGTACGCGTTCGGATCATTCTCCATTGCTTTGGGATGGTGAACTCTCAACTCGAGGAGTTTTTTCAGATACGAAAAGACATGGCTTCTGGAGTACTCCTCAGAGACTGGTCTCGTTCCATTGATCCTCGATCGTTTCGAGATCCACTGCTTCAAGATTCATTCAGAAGTTGACCTCTTTGTGTATTCGGCTGTGCACGTTTAAGAAGGAATCCTGGGAGTCCCGGCGTGTGTGGTTAGGGCGGCGACAAAGGAGAAGGTTGCTAGTCTTGACAGATTAGAGGATGACGGGCCTCTAGCGTTGATGAACTAATTCAAAGAGCGGAGACTCAAAGGAAGGTTGCTGTTGAGGATAGGAAGCGGCTAGCGGAGTGGAAGTAGAGATCCAGACATAACTGGCTCAAGGAGGGAGACGTGAATACTGTTTTCTTTCATAGAATGGCTAATGAGAGGCGTCATACTAATTCAATACGGTCGGTAATTGTGGAGGGTATCATGGTGGACAACAATAGAGAGATGGGAATGGCGATAACGGATCACTTTCATGCCTTCTCGACGAGAGGCTTCGGTAAGCGTTGGAGGTGGGCTGGTCTGGGTGCTTCACAACTGTCAGGTGCTCACGCTTCTAGCTTGGTTCAGACAATCACCATGGAGGAATTGAAGGCGACTGTATGGAGTTTGAACATGGGTTCTCGGTCTCCTTCTATATGGATTTCTAGGATCTTATGGCCTCGGAGATGTTGGAGGTCATGGAGGAATGTTGTCAGTGTAATGCGGGATTTGAGATGCTGAATAAGGCTCTGATTTTTCTCCTTCCTAAGCATGGGGCAGCTGAAAGAATCGAAGACTTTAGGCCGATTGCATTGTCTAATGCTTTATATTTGATTGTGGCAAAGGTCTTTGTCATCAGACTTAGCAGGGTGCTCGAACACATTATCTCCCCCTTGCAGTCGGCATTTGTCCCTAGGAGGCAGATTGAAGACTGCTTGGTTATGGTATCTGAGATCATTACTGATTGGGAGAGGCGTAGGATGATGCGTTACTTTGGAAGGTTGATTATGCAAAAGCCTACTATACGCTGGACTGGCATTTTCTGTGGGAAACTTTGCATAGAAGGGGTTTTCCGGAGCTCTGAATTTCGTGGATGAAGCGTTGCGTTACCACTGCCTCTATGACGGTTCTTGTGAACGGCCATCTGGAGGGTGTCTTCTTTCAGCCACAGAGGGGAATTAGGCAGGGCTGTCCTTTGGCTTCTTTGTTGTTTGTCATCGCCTCTGACGTGCTTGCTTGTTTGGTTGACCGGTCCAGAACTGTGGGGTCATGTAAAGATCACGGATCCTAGGGGCACAATCGGGCAAGAGATTCGAGGGAAAAGGATGTCAGACCCGGGCTGGGGAAATGGAAGAAAAGAGGTTCGATGAAGCCCGGCCGAGTTCGGACCTGGAAGGGGAAGGGTTGACCCGGATCAATAGACCCGGGTCGGCCAATCAGGAAAAAGGAATTTACAAAATAAAAGAAATTTAAGTAAAAACAATACATGATTTTAAATTAAAAATGTTATAAAAAGGAAAAATGTTAGTTACTTTTACAAGCCATTCTTTGTGATAATAATAATAATATATATTATATACAATATTTGTTAGTATGTATAGGTACAATATACCTATATATTATATACATATATTTTTATTTTATTATTTTTACAAAAACATATTATATTTTATTTATTTACAACATATTTTAAAGTGTATAAAAACATTTTTATTGGTGTTATTATACAATGAAGAATTGAATTTATTTTATTTTGTATTTTTTGAACTTTATTTTAAATTTATTTAATTATTAGGAGTATATACAAGTGTTTTGAAAAAATACAGTATATACAATTTATACACACAAAATAAATAAATACATGTATATGTATTGCACAATTGAACCCAAGTTAATTTTTATTATTTAATAAGTTTCATTAAGGAAGTCAATTATTTTGAGATCTTTTTATTGATGAATGAATGTTTGAATGATATATACGTGATGAATAGTGATTAATATATACATACTAAATAAAGAATAAATAATATCAACAAGATTTTTCTTTGGATTTTTGTGAATAAACAGAGACCCTATCTCTTCCTTCTATATTCCTTGTCCATCGGACCAATATTCGACCTTCGCTCAAGGTTCGGGTCAGTTTGTACTTATTATATAATTACAGTCTTCTTTTTATTTCTTTTTCTTTTTCTTTTCTTCGTTATTCTTTTATTTTAGTTAAAAAGAGTGCTAAATATACATTATTAACAAAATCAATGATGAGTGATAATTTATTGATTTTTAACACATATTACAAATGTTTTGCTAATGAATTTGGCTAAAAATAAAAGAATAAAGATGATAAATTATGGATTCATCACTATTATTTCACTTCATTTCATCATGTATAGATACCTATGAGCGTTTCGGTTTTTGGAGTACAACACAACTTATATATTATTTGTAGTCCCCAATCATCCCCATTTTTTGCTCGTATTATATACTTGGGATACCATATCTTAAGTATAGAGGGGACTGATTGTCCATTGATTTGCGTTTCTGATTTTGTTCTCTTTTATTTTTCTTTTGTTTTCCCTTCCTTTACACCAATCACTAGTCCCTAATTTTTGGTCACATTCTTTTCTATACTTGGGATGCTTGATCCTAAGTATAGGGAGGCAGAGTGATTTCGATGATTTTATTTCTCTTTCTTTTTCGTTCCTTCGTTTGTATATTCCTTTTCCTCTGTCACCTCATTTTTGCCTTCCACTATACTTACGATGACTAGATCGTAAGTATAAGAGGGTCGACTGACTTCTATTCTTTCTATTCTTTTTTGCCCACTTTTACTTAGCATGAGTTATGTCCTCCTTTGTCTCTTTCCATGCTATGAGGACATAACACATGGGGTGCATATATATATATATATATATTATATGCACTCCATTTATAATTCATATTTTTATGTATTTTCTATATTTATAAAATCTATAAAAAGTTAGTAGGGGTTCATTTGTGTTTAGAATCCACTTATTTATTATTTATAAAATCCTTGTAAATAAGTAAAATATATATAAAATTCTTATTTAAATTTCTTAATTTAAATTTTGTATTTAAAATATGTATTTAATATTCACAATGCTTATTTTAAATAATACTTATTAAAATATATGTAAAAATAATTTAATCTTTTTTTAAAATTCTTTGTGTATAAAACTTGCAAAAAATTAGTTATTTAATTCAAATAAAAATATTGGTAAATCATCTTGTAAAATTCTTGTACATGTGCATGTATATAAAAATTGAAAATTCATAAAAATGTGAAGTCCTAAACTTCATAAAAATGTAGTCTTTAAAATCCATAAAAATGATAAAATTTAGAAAATGTACTTCACAAAAACATGATTGCATTTGCATCATTATTTTTGAGAACAAATTTAATATATCGAACTGAAGATGGGAATAGCCTAAAGGGTGTAGCTTGATTATGGCCTTTAACTTTCATTGTAAGGAGCCTAGTTAAGAAGTTGAATTTAGACTCTTCAGGTCTTTGACTTAAATCTTTGGGTTCCATGAGACCATGTCTGGGAAGTAAACTTAATCTTGCGTTGCCATCCATTTAACTCTTCATCGGCAAACCTATTTTGGATGCATGCACTTTGCACTTAGCTCGACTTGCATGGGGTTGCGAAGAGCAGTTCATTTTAGTGGTGCATTTTCATCCTTGTCTGGTGGCACGTGCGTTAAAAGACATGAGTTGTGGGGTTGAAATAATGCTTCATATAAGAGAAGGATCTGTTGGCATAATTTTTCCAAGATCTCAAAAAATGGACGGAATGAAAGATGCTATATCCCTCGAGGCACCAAAAAGATTGATGCAATGCAAGCAACATTACAAAGTATACCAAAAGGAAACAAACCACCAAATACAAATATGACCGCAATGGTACAAGCTTCCAAAAGCCTGCACATCTTAGTGGAGACTTAGCTACACTGGTTGGTCTTCACAAGGAGACGTGACTACACTGGTCACACTCCAGTTCTTTTCTCATTCTTCTATATTCTCTCTCTATTCGATTGTGGACATATCATGACCTACCTTAGAAGGGAATACCCCTCTCATCGAGGAAATAGTAGCTGGATGAGGAACCAATGGGAGTTTAATGTTGGGATGGGCAGTTCGTTCGCTTCTTTAAGCAGGTTGAGCTAACACAATTCACACACACCGTACAAATTGAATTCAAGGTTGATAGAGTTTGAGATATGGATAAGTGGATCTGAGATGGTTGTTGAGGTGAACCTAAATAAGGATTTGCGGAACTTGAAGATTGTAGAGATTAAATCATAATCCTAGTTAAAGCTCCAACAAAATACTTGTTTTAGGCCCAACCAAACATTGTCCTTTGTGTGTTCTCATGGATTGGTTTAGGAAAAGAAGTTCATTCTTTCTTTCTTTTTTCGTTATTTTTTTAAATAAGTGTTTGCTAAGGGACTAGCAACGTTTAAGTATAGGGGGTGATGAATACATTATTCATTAACTTTTATGTCGTATTTTATCTTAAAACCCTTAACAAATGTATGTAAATATCCATTAATTCACACTTCTTATCAAAACATCACTCACTAATAAAAGTGCATTTTTCTGCATTAAAAACATGTAAATAAATAAAAGAAATAAAAAAGAAAGAAAATAAAAAGAGAGGCATACTGTAAATATGTATATATGTACAATATGACTAAATAAAATATAAATATAGCTGAAGGATATATTTATATAACCTAATCCCCAAGACTAAGTCAGCTTGGATTAGTCAACACATAATTAAGTAGGAGGATATAAGGAAGAAAACATCAAAAAGAATTAATTATGCACTTAACACAATATTCGTTATTTATCCAATAATTATCAAAACTTCAATGTTCTTTAATTAATTCATGTGTACATATTTTCACCAAACTCTTCTCTTATTTATTTCAAAAAAATGTATATAAAAATATAAAAATCCAAAAAAAAATGCATGCATATATGCCAAGGAATTCGTGTTTTATATTGTAAATTTCTCAACTTTCAAACATCATAACTTCTTCATACGAACTCCAATTTCACTCTACCCACCTTTAAAGTTCATAAAATAATATTATCTAATTAATGAAGGTGATTTCACTAACATCGGAGTCTATTTGCAGAAAATCGATTTTGAAACCTAATGACAACTAGGTTCTTGGGCTATCTATTACACACTATTTATGGTTTCATTGATTTTACTATTTTTTAATTAATTTCTTGATCTTATATTTTATCCATATATTATTTTAGAGTTTTAAACCTTAGTTAATATTTTAAATAATTCAAAAACCCTAAATTATAGTTGAAATTGAACTACAATAAATATACATGTATTTTTTTATTTATTTAAAATAATTCATTAAAATTCTAAAAATTCACAACTCTCTTATTTATTATTATATTGATTAATAAAATATAAAAATAATATGTTATTTGTTAATTTATTAATTTTAAAATCAAAACCCTATTTAATAAGTTTGTTGCATACTTATTTATTAATTTTATATTTATATTTCATGAAAAATTTATTATTTATAAAAATAAATTATGTAATAGATTAGTTAATTTAATTATACATACTTTTTATTTTTATATTTTTTAAAATAATATTAGTTGATATTTATTAACTTATGTAAATGTTATTTATATATTTCTGCCTACTAGACACATGTCAGCACCTAAAGCTTCTTCTCCAAGAAGCTGTTGAACGATCTTCTGTTTCAGCCACTCCACTTCAACCATTTTTCCCGCATCCATCGTCAACCCTTAAAATCAATTTAAACCCTCGATCCTAATCTCCCAACAACCTTCATCATCGACCACCCTTACATCCCTACCTAACTTCCACCGATTATCCTATTTATTGATCTAAAGTTGGTTCATTCAAACCAACTCTCATGCTACCAGAATCATCTGGTCGATGCCACATCTTTATATCCTTGCAACTCCTTCCTTGGTGGCGACAGTGCTGAGGTCGAGCATCCGCGTGGAAGGTGGACCGCCAGGGAGACGTTCCAAGGTCTTGCCTGACCTTGCATCACCGCCATCGCGATGTGGAGCTCCAGTGAAGTGTCCACCATCGAGCGAAGACATGAGGTCTTACACCTCTATTCCCAGGTACAATTCCTCCATCGTCTTTATTTCTCGATCCCCGTGCCCCAATTTGGTGGCTACTCAGCAGCAAACCCTGGTGGCTACTGCATGTAAAAATGCATTCTTGACATCCAATTGAAACAGGGGCCAATCTAGAATCACGACAACAGATAAAAGAATCTGTAAGGTAGAGTGACGAGCAACTGGAGAAAATGTATCAATATAATCCACCCCGTACGTCTGAGTAAAGCCCCAAACCAGGTGAACCTTGTACCTATCAATGCTGCCATGTGCATTGTGTTTTACTGTAAACATCCACTTGCACCTTACAATAGATGCCCCAGTAGGAGCTGGAACAAGGCTCCTAGTACCTCTCGACTGAAGGGCGGCCATCTCTTCCTTCATAGCCAGACGCCATCTACTATCAGCTAATGCCTTCTGGTAAGTCCGTGGAATATGCACAACGGATAAAGCAACTGCAAACCTCCTGAAGTCCCCTGTCAGACGCTCAAAGGTGACATGAGAAGCAATAGGATATGAAGCACATGCAAATCAAGTTCTGCATCTCCTGTACCTCCATCCGTATCATCCCCTTCCTGAAATAGCCCTTGATGAGAAATACCATCAGACCCATCATTAGAAGTAATGTTGTCAGAATAAACTTGGGGCATGCTTGATGATTGACCATGATCATGAGCAGGGGCTGGCCGTCGACTGTAGTGGTGTGGTAAAGGAGGAACCAAAACAATAGGATGAGGTAATACTGGTGGAGGTGATTGTGGTGGAGGTAGTGGTGGAAGTATTGGAGCTTGTGATGGTGCAGTTGATGGGGCATACATGGGTGGAGGAGGAATATAGATCTCATCATATGTGTTTGCTGGTGTCACCTGTCGCCTGTATGTGAGAAAAACATGGCTGACTCAAAAAATGTGACAACTGCACATAATACCTCCGTTGTAACAGATCATAACAACGATAACCTTTCTGAGTCCTGTAATACCCGATAAAAATGCATTTAACAACCCTAGGAGAGAGCTTGTCAATCCCTGGAGACAATTGATGGACAAACACAACGGACCCAAAGACACGAGGGGTAAGGGAGAACAACTCCTTGTCAGGGAAGATAAGGGAGAAAGGTATCTTCTCCCCCAACAATGACGAGGGCATGCGGTTAATGAGGTAACATGCTGTGAGAACCGCATCGCCCCAGAATGAGTGTGGGGCACAACCCTGGATAAGTAGCGTACGAGTGACATTGAAAAGGTGGCGGTGCTTTTTTTCTGCAACACCATTCTGTTGGGACGTGTAAGCTCAAGACATTTGATGCGGAATGCCATAGGATGAAAGAAATTGAGATAGTACCTGGGTACAGAATTCAAGAGCATTATTAGTTCGCATAATTTTGACAGGTGGAAAAACATTCTGCACTTTAATAAAATTCATAATAGTATTGCCCTTTTTTGATTTTATTCTTTAACATAAAATCTCAAGACAAACGACTAAAATCATCCTCAGCAATTAAATAGAACATGTGTCCCTGATGATCGTGAACACGACTTGGACCCCAAATATCTATATGGAAAAACTCAAATGGAGAGCTACTGCTCCGACTTTGACGAATAGGGAAGACAGACTGATGATGCTTCCCTAACTGACATGCTTCACAATTGAACGACGAGCGAGGTGAGATTTGGGGTATGACTTGACCCAGTTTCTAAAACGGGAGATGATCGAAGCGCATATGCCATAGATAAGGAGAGACATGTCCAGTAGAATGAGATGATGTTCCAGCATAAGGTGTTTGGACCAGTCGATACAACCGCCTTGCTCACGGCAACACCAATCACGTTACCTGTGATAATGTCCTGAAACACAAGAGATGATAGGTTAAATATTGCTCGACAATGTAAATTCTTAGTAATATGACTAATTGACAATAAATTCATTGAGAAATTAGGAGCATGAGGCACATTCTGCAACTGCATAGAAGGTGTTAAGGCAATCTGCCCCTGTCCTGTGATGGGAGAATGAGTCCCATTTGCTATGACCACTGTCCTTCCTGGAGAAACTTGCTTGTAGGATGTGAGTTGATGTTTGTATCCACACAAATGATGTGTGGCACCTGAATCTACAATCCGTTCTGAGGTACCTGAACCCTCGTAGAAAGTAGAAGTATGAGCACTACCTGAGGAACTAGCTTCTAAAGTAGCAGCAACGTCCAAGCTATTCTCTGAAGCAGATGGAGGAGTACTGGCTGTAGGCATGATATCTCGCAGTCGAGACACAAGTTCATCATATCGTGGATCTAATGCAGGTTGAATGCCATGATGTTGAATATGTTCTGCTGCACGGGCAGATGCTGGGAAACCATGCTTGGAGTAGCATGTATCTTCTATATAACCAGTCCGATGACAGTAAGTACACTGTGGTCCACGACCTCGGTCACCCCTACCACGTGGTCCTCATCCACGAAACTGAGATGTGCTACCTCTTCCATGAGAGGCTGCCATAGCAGAAGAATTTGGCACAGAAGCAGGACCTGAGATGTTGATTCGGCTCGATCTCTGAAAAGCCTCATCCATGGGAGGAATGGTAGCATCTGCCAGAATCCGAGAAGAAGCAACCTCATATTGTGAGTATAGAGAGGCAAGAAAGACTTCCACCATCATGGCATTTCAATATGTCTTCAACTGCTCTGGAGTAACTGTGAGGGGCATGAAGCTATGAAGCTTCTCGAATATTCCCCGCAATGCAGTATAGTGAGCATGCAGGGGTCGACCATTCTGCTTTATCATTAAGATGTCATGCTGAAGCTGAAGGATTTTTGTCTCATTCTTGGCTTGTGAATACGTGATAGCAAGAATGTCCTACATGGCTTTGACAGTAAGTTGACGCAAAACATCGTTAGCAATGTCTGGAATCAAGGTCCAGACAACCAGACCTGAGCATATGCATCATCAGCCTCCCATGAGGCATACAGCTCTGTCTTCTCTGTTGGCTCGTCCTCGGTAAGAATATGTTTCTTACCCATCGATTTCATTAGGATTATGAATTGCATGGCCCATAAATCGTAATTCGACCCATCCATCTTCACAATAGGCGCATGACCTCTGAAGGCGCCTGTGGTGAGGATCTCGACCTTGCTTTCTGACATGATGACTGGAGACAACTAGGATTGTGATGAACCTCAGTTTCATCATCTGTATTTCCTATAATTAACCCCCTTGCTTAAAGTTTTGTTAATAAAACCCAGTTAAAGTGTTGTAATTAACAGAGTCCTAAATAAATTAAAAACCACAAAAAAATGGCAAAACAAAAATCAGTGGTATTTTTAGACTTAAAGATATCCATAAAAATTTGGAGGATATAATTGATCTCATCTCTAGTTTTGGTCAACATGAAACTTGTAGATCTCATCAAGATCTACAACTTTCATGTTTTGAGTTTTCTCAAATTCGGCCAAATTAGCCCTCAAAAATCAAAATTTCTCTTCCAATAATCTGATTGGGCCACGTGGCCCAATCTGGGGGCGCCACGTGGCCCGGCCTCCCTTGTATTTTCCGCATCGATTGCCAGCCGTCGGATCGCCCTCTTGATCCAACGGCTGGCTGCTCTCCACGTACCCGCCTTCTCCTCGACCGTTTGATCATTCCTCCACCTCCATCATCACCGCACGCTTGCGCCTCACCAGGAGCGCGCCATGTGGCGCTTTGAAGACCATCTGATCATGCCTAAATTCTCTAATCTGAGCCGCTAGATTTTCTTTTATTTTCAGCCATCTGATCAAACCTCCTTCGCATCTGCTCCCTCCGTTCGCGCCGCTCTCTCAAACCGACACGTGGCGTGAGCGCAGCCCTTCGATCGCTCCGCTCCCGATCTTATCTCAATCGTCGCTCCGCGCCCTTCTCTCAGCCGTTGGATCGCAAGATCCAACAACCGAGGCCTCGTCTTCCTCCTCCCGCATCCTCCGCCGTATCCCCGCGCCTCACAAACCTCCTCCACCTATCTAATTTTAGCCGCCTCATCCGACCTCCTCTCCTTTCGCCAACCGCCTCTAGGTCTTGCCCAGTCATCCACCTCCTCCGCGCATATCTCCACTACCCACAACCACCTTCCAGACGACCCACAACTCCCTCTAAACCCTCGACGCCACTCATCAGCACCGCCGACTTCACCCTTTAAATACCCCGCCCCTCCCACCGTTCACCGTTGTCCATCGACCAAGGGGGAGAGGCCTAGCCCTCCAGCTCTTCCCTGTGACAGGGGGAGGAGCTCGGATTGAGCGACAATGGCCTTCTTCCCCGATGAGACCCACCGCCGATCACAGCGGTGCTGCGGAGGCGCCAGCCCCGCTCGAGCTCCGAGGAGTAGCCGATCTCGACGTGCGACGACCCGGGCATCTTCTCCGATGCCCAGCCCAGGCTCCCGCTCCGCCAACCTCCGGTAGGTCTTCTTCCTCTTCCTCCGCATTTCTTCTTGATTTTTCTTAATTAATTAGGCCTCGCCACTCTTCCTCGCCCTTCACCGATCACCTGTTTAGATCCATCGCGTATCTTTCAACTTCGCCAGCCATTCCGATCACCCCCTTCCTCCGTCGCGACCTCCTTCACCCCAAGCTTCCTCCTCCGCCGGAGGCGGAGGAGGACCCACTAAGGGCCTCGCCTTCTGCGCTCCACAAGAGCCCTCCGTCCACTTCATCTCGCATGCACACACGCCTTAACCCCCTTGCAGGTCAACCAGCACCAATGGTCGGACCTTGGGCGGAGCCAGGTTCTAGAGCTCTGCCTCCGGCAATCAGGCGTCGACGGCGAACTCCAGATGCGTCTGCAGCTTCTCCGACCTCGGAGCTTCATCGTCAGATCTTCAGAGCCAGCCCCCGAGCTTCACCGAACGCGGCGAGGCGCGGCGGAGCTCCAGGCCTCACGCCGGAGCTCCAATAGCGCCGCCAGCCATCGAGGAGGAAGGAGGAGCAGCCACCGTTGGATCTAGCCCCACGGCGGAGATCCAACGGTCCTGGAGCGACCACGTCGACCATCCCGGAGCGCGGAGGCTCGGTGGGACCGAGCCTCGCCCGAGGCGCCCTCGAGCCACCACGTGGCCCGAGCCACCTGCTACGGCCACCCGAAGCAGCGCCGACCCTCGCCCCCATCCGATCCTGAGATCACGTGCTTCACGCACGTGGCTGTGGGCTTTTTGCATCGGCGCCCTCGCACCTTCCACAAATTGCATCCAGGTCCTAATACACGTGGCACACCCAGAGACCACGCTGAGCCTGATCGCCACCAAGCCTGGAGGCTCGGATATCCCGAGCCAACCCGAAGCAGCAGCGAGCCTCTGCCAAGCCCGAGCCACACTCCGAGCCTGGATAGCGCGTGCAGGGCACGTGCTTTCTGGGGTATTTGCAGAGTCGCCCACAACGTTCGTCAAAATTGCATACAGGTCCTGAGCACGTGCAACACCTGCACGCCTGGGGTTATTTGCACTCATACCCTTGCGGGTTTCAATAATTGCAAATATGCCCCGCGCGTATGGTTTATCTACAGGGAAGTCCTCCACACTTATTTTTATTGCTTTTTAGTCCTTCCCAGGGACTGGTTTGTAGCTATCTTTTCATGTTTTTATTTCATTTATGCCCCTGGCTTCTCCTATGCATATCTTGAGCTATGTTTATCCGGTTGAGATGATTTTAGTTTCGTTTTAAAGCTGATCTGATGATCTTTCTAATGGCATGCTTAGTTGTCGTCTTGGACACAATGAGTCTTATGAGTTATTGTATAGTCATGTGTCTGTTTGAACTTGCACTGATGCCTTGCTTAACATTGTTCATCACATCTGCCCTTTTTAATTGAACTCGAAATTAACTCTTATTTATTTTTGCTCATTATTTTCACCTCGAGCATATTTTAATTGCATTACATGGCATCTATTTGCATTATAAAAATGGATAAAAAATGCATATTTATTTTTAATGCACTATGTTGTGGCGTCTGCATACTTTGACCTATAAATTTGCTTCGACTCAACACTTAGTTAAATAAATAGAAAACCGATTAATACGAGAGAAGCGCGTGTCCCTGAGTTCGACCTTGGTTTCTTGCCAAGTAAAATATAAAAAAAATTAAGACCATCGCATTCTTATTAGACATGTATCAATGAGGTGGTCTCTTTGATGACCAAAATCGGCCCGACTGCTACGACATGTTGAAGTGCTAATCTAGCACTCTTAAAGGGCCGATTTTGCGGGTTGTCAGATTGCAGACGAGATAAACTTTTGTCTAGACTGACATAACAGGGTTTGGTTGCATGTGTAGACTTGCACAACCAAATCCATCAAACTGGAGGTGCGAGCGGAAGACCCTTTAGAAAAGGAATGGCAGTCAGACGACCCTAGGGGTGGCGGGACCCGAGTGGTGATGGGACCCAAGGGGTGGCGGGGACCCGAGGAGCGACGAGGTTTGAGGGGCGACAGGGCCCGAGATGGCAGCATTGGCAGGAGGTGCTCATGAATTCATGATACTTCGATACCTGATGGATCTCCAAGGTGTGGTTCTTCTACATGGCAAATCATCACACCAACATCACTGTTTATGTTGATGTCGATTATGACAGTTCTTCTGAAAACTGCCGATCTACTACTGGGTATGCGATATTTGTTGGAGGAAACCTTGTCACATGGCGTAGCAAGAAACATACAGTTGTGTCGAGGTCAAGTGCAGAAGCTGAATATAGGGCTATGGCTCAATCCACATGTAAGATTACCTGATTAGTTTTCTTTTTGGCAGAGATTGGGCTTCTAGCTAATATACCTATTCCATTGTATTATGACAACAAATCTGCTACTCATTGCC
Organism: Ottelia alismoides; assembly: GCA_037367405.1. Lineage (NCBI taxonomy): Eukaryota > Viridiplantae > Streptophyta > Magnoliopsida > Alismatales > Hydrocharitaceae > Ottelia > Ottelia alismoides. Next base: position 979,988 of record JAZKJV010003834.1, read on the forward strand.
ACCAACCTAGTCTTCCACAAGCGAATCAAACATATTGAGGTAGATTGTCATTTTATTCGAGACGTTGTACAAGAAGGAAGATTACCACTCCACTTATATATCTACAAAGGTTCAGTTAGCTGATATATTCACAAAAGCATTACCCAAGAGACATATTTTCTTGCTTATCTCTGAGTTGGGCATGATTGATAAATATGCTCTAACTTGAGGGGAAATGTTTATTATTTGTTTTCTATACCTTTGTTGTAACCCCCTCTAGGGTACTTATGTAATTCCTTCATTTTGACTCTCTATGATTAAGATTCTCTTCTATATAAGAAACCCTAGAGACTTGGAATATGACATGTTTTTCTCTCTATCGTTCTCTCCACAACCACCGTCTGAGATATGATGACTAGTTTTCTTACTCAATATCCTCTGCATTTTCATAAATTTAATAGGGTTTTTATCAGTTGTGCCCCTCCGAGATATCGCAATATCAGTTATGCCCCTATCTTTTTGGTAATATCAGTTGTGCCCCTCACTTCTTGCTCTGTCATCAGTTGTGCCCTTTTGTCAGATTGACCGTCAAAAAATTAAAATAACCATGGTTTATTCAAATCATGGTGTGGTTAAGAAGGGTATTATGGTCAAAACAAAATCAGGGGCGGAGGAGGAGCTCGAGGGAGGTGCTCGGGGTGGACCGCAACGGAAGGAGGGGGAGGCCCAGAGGAGGGGGAGCAGGGTGCGCGGGGGGGAGGAGGTGCGGCGCTGGGGAGGGGAGGTGCGGGGGGAGGAGGTACGGCGTTGGGGAGGGGAGGAGGTGCGGGGGGGGGGGGGGGGGGAGGTGCGGCGCCGGGGAGGGGAGGAGGTGCGGGGCTGGGAGGGGATGCAGCCTAGGGGAAGGGAGCACGACGTCGGTGAGGGGAGGGGGCATGGGCAGAGGCGGGGGCGGCGGGCTGAGAGGAGGTGCGGGGAGCTCGGGGTGGAGCTGGGCGGCGCGGGGCAAGGGCGGAGAGGGAGGATGAGGAGGTTGGAGGAGGAGGAAGAGGATGAGGAAGATGGTGTAAAATGACCACATAACCTTTTTTTAAAAAATTCATTCCGCTTATGTCCTCAAAGTTAACGTCCGTTTGCACTGTGGATGGACGGTTACTAACCCGAGGGGCAAAAGTGATAAAATAGCAAGAAGTGAGAGGCACAACTGATATTACCAAAAAGATAGAGGCATAACTGATATTGTCATATCTCGGAGGGGCACATGTGATAAAAACCCAATTTAATATCTATTTTCTTTACCACGAATCAATATTGTTTCATTTCCTTTAGTCATGGAAATATAAGCATGTGCTGCCATTGGAGATAAGTAATAATATGTTATACTACCAATCGATAATTGTAGTTGTTTTGACTTTGAGCTTGTTAGGGCTTGGACTGGTACAAGAAAAGCTTAAGGATGGATAAAGATGGCGATGTTGCACAGGAGTTCATTGAGGTAAGTGTTCCATCCAAGGGCGACGCTGCAGCATCAGAGAACCCGAGTGGCCTCTCTCTGAAAATCGTTGAGGATGGCGTGCAGGCTCTGGTCGAAAGCATGGAGGTTCGAGATGGAGATGTGTATTGCACTGTAACAACCCAAGGAAATTTTTAGTGTGTATAATATTCTACTATAGAAATGCTATCAGTTGGAAATTTAACGGGTTATGATGGGAAAACTGTCAACAGAATTGTTCCTTCAGAATTCGCCGAAGGATTGCTCTCTCTAAAGTGCCTTTCCTATCGAGATAGTTTAGCCGTTGATGTTCAAATTGGCCTTGAAAACAATTGTTACCATTGAGCGATAGCTTCTGTCAAAATTAAACTCCAAACCTGAAAAATGGTCTGCTGTGAGAATAATTTGATGAGCAACCAGTTACCTTAACAATCTGAATAACTTCGAATGGATTGTGGATTGTGATTCTTGTTATAATCATTTGGTGGTGTCTTGGCCTGTATCTGTATGCAGTGCCTCAGCAAAGTTAGCAGGTGTTGATTTCATATATGTTTCCTCATTCCTGCTAAATGTGATAAAAGCTTTGCTCCATAAAAATCTAGTAGCAGACTATGTTTTCATCACATGCATCATACGAATAAATGCAATAATGTATAGCAGAAACAATCTCCATATGGGGATTCTAACAGTGCTTTGAAAGGAAAACAATTTCCAATTGTTTAATAGAAAACGGTTCTTGAAAACCAGGAGTATACCCAAGAATGTACACAATGGCATGCACACGCGAACCACCAACTTGAATATAACCATTCACAGGAAAGTTTTTAGCGGGATATTATAAATGTGTAACATGAAATCTTTTCCTAAGATATTATGTATGGGTAAAATGGAGCTTCTCACGTGGAGCTAACTTGGCTCATCTGCTCATTTTTTTCATTTTTTATTTTTTAAAATGAAACCGTGAAAATTCATCACTATATCTCTATGTTATGCCATTCAAGTTTCATGTGAAATATAGACTCGTGCATACTTCATCCAAACGGGTCGATTTCAATAATTATGCGACAGTTAAAAAACGATGGTCTAGATGGAGATCATAGTAGTTTCTATTTCACACGAAATTTGAATGATATAATATAGGGATTTTTACCCGGCAGACCCTATAATCTTTGTTAATTACCTCTACGACCTTTGAAACATCATAATTCCTCCCTCACCCCTGTAAACTTGCTCCGTCTTACCCCACGAACCCTATCGTTAAGTTGACACATATAGAGTTAACTTCCTTGAGTTAAAAATGAGTTAATCTAACCAAGCTACGATCGGACGACTAAAATTAATCAAGAAGAAAAAGTAATCGATCCACTTTTGACCTCCCTATGGACAGCCTCCCTCCCATGGTGCTGGACTTCTAGATCTGAACTGGAGAAAGTAGGTGGACGACGGGTGGCTTCGCAGGGAGGCAGCATTCTGGGTGTCGTCGGGTTGGAGGAGGGGAGCAACTGACGAAGATCCGAGGTCTTTCTATCAGAGAGGAATTCTCTGACTCGAAGCTCAATACTGTAAAGGCCGTGTCTATTGCCAGCGAAACAAATTTCCGACGGAGGAAGAACATTGATGCGGAGTCTTACACACTGTCTCTTGAATGCCAAGAAGATGGCTGCGGTCCGACACAGATGTGCAGCTATTACATGTGGCGCCAGAAGTTCCCTGTCAAACCTGAGAACAGAGTGGAGAGGAGAAAGGAAGTTGAGGAATGGAACATCACGCTGGCATTTCCGCAAGGACAGAGACTGCACAGAGGGATGAAGATGCCCGGTATATATGCATTCCTTCAGACCGGGATGATCACGAATTTCCCTTTTATAATCCAGGCAGATTTCATCCTGGTGTCCTCCAGGGAGTCCATACTCATGGATAATCTTTGGAACATAGGCATTCTGAACTGTGTGGCGCCCGCTTTCAAGAATGCTCTAGTAGCTCTCATGAAATCAAATGCCGAAGTGCCGTTGTCTTCTCTACCACCGATGTTCAAGTTCTTGCCTGTTGATGGATCCAACTTCCCTGTGCTAGAGACAGTAAGGCAATCGATCAAGAACTTGCTGGATGCAGAGCACATTGTTCCGTGCGAGTCCTACACGGAACAACGCATATTCTGCAAGGGAGCCGAAGTTGCACAGCTGAAACCTGCATTTTGGGACATTCTGATTGAGGCTCGAAAGGCTGGTGTTAATCTGCAGAACCTATCATCTCATGGGACCCACATCTCTGCCTTGCATCTGATTTGGATAATATCCCATGGCTACTGAAATGGCAGGCAGAGTTTGGTTCCGCTTGCAAACATTTCTTTGTCCCAAAAGAGATGCAAGCCGCTTGGGGAAATCTGCTGCAGCTTGGACCTCTCGTTGATATCCCGCTGATCACCAAGATTATTACGACAATCGAATCAGGGATTATAGATGAGCTGAAGTTACTTGGAGTGATGTCAGAATTCGGGGAAGCATGCCGGTTCATCGGGAAGAGATTTACATCAATGTCAATCGCGAGAATCAATGCCGTTGCGATGCTCAGTTTCATAAAATTATTGAGGCAGAGATATATGCCCACCGATGATTTTGTCAATGTCATCAAGAAAGAAAGTTGGTTGAAATGTAGCAATGGTTACATGTCTCCGGTTGGTGCTATTTTGTATGATTCTGAATGGGCTTCTGCTGCTGCTCTAAGTGATCTTCCCTTCATTGTTGCAGATTACTATGGTATGGATGTCGTTAGCTTCAAATCCGTACTTGCAGTGCTCGATGTTATTGTTGCATTCGACTACAGGCTTCACTCGCAGCGTATAATTGACAACCTGAAAACATCGATTTCTTTTGGTTCTCTGTCGAGAATCCCCCTGGCAAGCTCTCTGCGTGGACGGGGCGGGACTGCTGCAAGTGGCTCGGTGCCAGCTGCGATCTCTGGCGGTGGGGGTCGCAGGGGCTCCAACCGGCGGGGGGGCTTTGCATGGGTAGCTACGGGTCGCAGGGGAGGAGGGGATTCAACCGGCGGGCAGCGGTCGGAGGGGCTTCAACCGTGGGGGGCTTCTTAGGGGAGGAGATGGCACCTATAGTAAATCTGATAACTAAAATGGGTTTTATCTTAAAGAAGATAACAGAATTCGGTTAGTTTTAACGGCTATATGGATGGTGGTTAACCACAAGGTCTGTCGGGTAAAGGTTAACAGGTTTACGGGGGTGAGGGAGGAATTACGATGTTTCAAAGGTCGTAAAGGTAATTGACAAAGATTATAGGGTCTGCCGGGTAAAAATCCCTATAATATAGGGATATAGTGATAATTTTCACAATTTTATTTTTTTTAAATACAAAAAAAGAAAAATGAGATGGAAGAGCCAAATTATCTCCTCTCAGGGGACAACATCATTTTACTCATTATATATTTATAGCTAGAAAGTTATTGGGTATCGGTATGTTTTGAAACTGCAGTAAATATGGCATGATTTTAATGCTCGTACATTTAGCAAGATTTTGAATCTACCGTATTTCTTTAATCTTGCCATATTTTTAAAACAGGTTCAAAATCATGTCATAAATAACGAAACTATCATAAATGCAGATCATTTATAACTTTTTTAATCGTATTATAAATTTAGAGCATGTTTAAAATCATGAATGTTGCTGAAAATAATTCTGCCATTAATTTGGAGTGCACTAATAAATGCTTTTCTTGCCAAGCTGTAAATTTATAGCACGCTGCCAAAGGTTCCTACCATCTTGTTGTGTGTCACATCATAGTCATATGACTACAATAAGTTGCAGTTGATGTTAATTTTCACGTCAACTGTCAAGTAAGGTAGGCTTTGGGATAAGATTTTGGATACTTTTTGAATATGTAAAGCAATTTTGCTCAATTTCAAATCTAGAGGTTAATAGTAGTCTAGCACCTTTCGTGAAGTAGAGTTTGGTTGTTTGAGGGTAATAGTGGAAAGTTGACATATAAGTCACCCATCACTCTAGTGAACCAAACATTATATTTTTATTCACGGGAAAGATGATAGATATTTTGTTCCATATAATAGGGAATTAATTTGTTCTTGTGTCCAAAATAATTTCTATGATATATTAGAACTATTACTTATACAATTTAATGATTTCTAAAAAGAGATTCATACCTTTATTATTGTTTAGATTTTGTGTTATTTGGTAATAAAGATTATAATGAATTAATTAAATTCTAACAAATCGAAAAGAAGAAGTAATGATTTGTTATAATGAATTAATTAAATTCTAACAAACTAAAAAGAAGAATTAATGGTTTGAATCGTATATCAACAATCAATCCTTGGTAGAAGATTCCATTGGAACATTTATTTATTTAAGACTACATTCGTCTCTTTGTTTTTTCTTAAAAAAAACAAACAACCAAAATGAAATGTGAGGGAGAATGACAAGAAGACAATGGAACATCAATTTGGAAGTCTACTTTAATAGCAATGTTACAATCAATGCTTTCTTTAGATGAATGTATTTTCCATTGGATTTAGTAATGATTGAGTATGCGAATATAGAAAATAAGTCATACAACATAAACAAAGATTATAATGGATAAACACCTTTATTTATATTCCAAATTTCAAGGATTTAAAATAGTAAGAAAATGTCAAAGCTTGACACATGTAGTAATCACAAGAGTATATAATCAAAATCATACATGAAAATTCTGCTTGATATACCTTTTCAAAATAACATCATGTAAATGAGGAATTCTTGTTTGACGTCGACAATATACCTTTTTAGAATATCTCTGCTTTAACATTACGTTACTTATGATATCAAAGCAACATTGATGAGCAGTGTGGTCATCCAGATCCATAAGATGGCATCTTCTCGAGAATATGTTGCATCAAAAGCTGCTATTATCGATTGTAATGGAAGCAACATTAGAATTGTCAAGAATCTTACAACGAATAACCTTTTATTTATTTCCTCGAATCATCATCACCTTTAATTTTTCAAGCTTTGTTGATGTACATATCATATATGCCTATTATTCTTCATCCATGGATATTCGTGGTAATTCATTATCCGTTTCATGCTATGGTAATAAAATTTGGATGGACAACCATGATGATTAGAGCGGATTGATCTGTTGACATATTGACATAAATCGGTTACGTTTCACATAGATAAGGTTGGTATCTTTCCTATACAAATCCCTAGTTTTGCCAACAGAAGTGAGCAAAGGAAGGAGAGGAAACAAAGGTTAGTGGTAGGGGATGGTTTGACAAGGAAAGGAATGACAAATGATGATAAATATCCGTTTAGGGCATGGGCGGATCCACATATAGACTATAGGGGGAACATGCCCCCTAACTTTTTAAATTCCTCTTTTTTTATCATTCCATATTAAAAAAAATGCGGCCATGTGCAGTTGTGTCCCCTCATCATCCGAGATTAGGAATTGGAAACTTGCACCATGCCCCCGTCATCCGAGAATTTTAGATTTGAAATCGTGTCCTCCATCCCTCCTTGTGTCTCGTGCACTTCATCCCTCCACATACCTCTTGCACTCCATCCCTCCCCTTGTTTTGTGCACTTCATACCTCTCGGATCCCGGCTCGGCTCCGCACATTCTCTATAGGCTGATGCTCTTCCCCGTGTCCACTCAGATACTGTGATACTGCATCCTAGCACTTCACCTTCTTCCTTGAGACCCGATGTGCTACGGTAAAAACTAAGAGCGCATCTCAGTACCAAGCATCCTCGGTTCTCTCACAGTTCCACCGATCTATCAAATTGCGGACGTCCACGATAAGGAGTAGGAGCACGTCCTGGAACTCCTAGCACCCTTGCAACCTCGCAATCACACACTCCTATTCTACAACTCAGTGCATGTAACAGTAATAGAAGATCTTCATACTTCATAGGCATATGTTAATGTTTGTGCAAAACAAGCATCATTTTACCAATTGGATAATGCAATCGGAAACAAACTTTTTTTTACCAATCCATACTTTACTGTTGTAGTTGCTACTTGGATGCTATAGAATTGTTTAATTAATCATGATTTTCATAGCCGTTTTAGGGTATTTCTATATTTTCTATGAATTTAAAGCATGGTTTTCAAATCATGATTTAAAAAAAGAAGAGGTCAAGTATCAACATCTTATCTCCCATTATTACAATAAATATTTATATGCAAAACATATCTTTATGTCTCTACACACAAATTTATTTCTATTGATTTATTTTTTCCTGCAATATTATATATTTATTATTTATCGGTGTGCTCCGCTACTCTATAATCCGAGGTCAGCCACTTTAGGGGGTTGTAAAATATTTTAGATTAGTTTTCTCATGTCAACAGTAAGAAATAAACTAGTGTTAACAAAGTATTGCACCTGATATTCACACTTTTTTCACTTAAATTTCATTTTAAATATTAGCCAAAAATTGGGAAATGTTTATGCACCGTCCTCCTTTTTGATTCTTCATTGATTGTTATTTAATATTTGGTATTTATTATATATTTGCTCGAAGTTAATTAAAAATTTAAAATCAGAAAAGTTAGATTCCTTGATTTGTAAGCTTAGAGAGAGATTTAAAATCAGAAAAGTTAGATTCCTTGATTTGTAAGCTTAGAGAGAAAAATTTAAAATCAGAAAAGTTAGATTTTTCCCTACGCGAGTAATCGGATCCAATCGTTCCTAATGATGCTCAAAGGTCCGGATCCGGTTCCATGCCTCCATCCTCCTACCTTCAGCAGTACCAGAGGGGGAAAGGTCGTTTTTTTAGGGTTTCGTCGAACCCCACTGTCCCTCCGCTAGAGCTAATCACCGACGATCTCCCAACCCCAATCGGCCTCCATCCTCCAGTGCCCAAAAATCCAGCCGAATACACTGCTGTTCCCCTCCCTCCTGCAGCATTCAGGTCCGGAGGTTGGTTCATTGATTAGGGAGTCCCGTTTGAAGTCGTTCTTCTATTTTAGTATAAAATTTCGAGTCCTGAACTGATGTCATTCTGCTGCAGTTGCTCAACAATACAATTCAGTATTCCCTATGTTCAATTTTTCTCAGTTGAAGGCTACTTTTTATTAATCCCAGTTTTGTCATTCATCTATCATTTAACTGTGCTACGTTCATTTTACACGGTTGATCGTCCTATTAAATTGGTTCATTTATTTCTCGTTCCAGTAACTGAGGTAGTACAACATCTTCTGGTAAAACAATTAGTAAATTTAAGGGATTTTTACCCGGTAGATCCTTTGTCAATTATCTCTACGACCTTTGAAACATCGTAATTCCTCCCTCACCCCGTAAACTTGCTCCGTCTTATCCTGCGAACCTTACCGTTAAATTGACACGTCTAAAGTTAACTTCCTTGAGTTGAAAGGGAGTTAATCTAACCAATCCATGATTGGACGGCTAGAGTTAACCAAGAAAAGAAAAAGCAGTCCTCCCTCCTCTACAACTTCCTTTCCCACTGCACCAATGGGGGGAGGGGGAGGCTCAACTGGAGGAGATTGGGCGGGGGTCGAGGGAGGCCGCTTGCGCTGGAAAAGAGCAGGAGCTTGAAGCGACAGGGCGGGGGGGGGGGGGGGGGGGGGCTTCGATTCGGTCGAGGGAGGGGGGGCTTTGATCGGCCGGGGTAGGGGGCTTCAATTGGCGGGGGGGGCTTTGCAGGAAAGGCCGGTGGGACGAGGGACGCATGATGGGGGGGGGCTTTGTAGGGGAGGCGACGGGAAGGGAGGGGGTTCTTTACAGAGGCGACAGGCCGAGGGGAAAGGGGGGGCTTCGATTGGTAGGGGAGCTGGCGGGGGGGGGGGGAGGGCTTTGCAGCGGAGGCAACGAGAGTGGGGGTGTTCTTTGCAGAGGTGACGAGCCGAGGGGAAAAGAGGAGCTTCAATTGGAAGGGGAGCCGGCGGGGGGACGCGGGGGGGGGGGGGGGGGGGCTTTGCAGGGGAGGTGGCCGCGGGAGGGGTGGGCTTTGAGCAGGTGTGTGGGACTTAGAGTGGCAACAGGGGGGGGGGGGCTTCGAGCAGGGGGAGGTTGTGGGTGTGGGCTTCAAGCAACGGGACGGGGTAAGAGCTCCGACCGACGGTTGTGGCTTCGCGCAGGAGTGTTGTGAGCGAGGGAAGGGCTTCGAGCGGTAGTGTGGTGAGTGAGGGAGGGGCTTCGAGCAGCGGCAGAGGGGTCGAGCAAGGGAGGATGGCTGACAGGACCGAGGGAGAGGGCACCGTGTTCAGATGGAGGTGGAGGGAATGACAACTGGAGATGGAAGGTATGAGGGAGTGGCACTTGTAGTAAATTTGATAAATAAAATGGGTATAATATTGTTAGAGAAAATACTCAGTTGTGTTATTCCATAGAGCTCTAGGGTCTCTTATATAGAGAGAAAATCCTTGGGTAAATTACATAGATGTACATGAGATAAATAAGAAATACGTAACGGTACATCATAACATAACGCAAACCTCTACACTCCCCCTTAAGATGGAGCATAGATATCGATCATGCTCAGCTTGGAAGAATATATCTGGAAAGGTCCTCTGAGCAATGGCTTGATAAATATATCAGCAGTCTGGTCCTCTGAATTGACGTGTGAAGTGGAAATCAAGCCCTTCTGGATCATGTCTCTAGTGTAGTGATAATCTACCTCGATGTGCTTTGTTCTTTCGTGAAAAGCTGGATTATTGGTAATGAACAATGCTGCTTGGTTGTCACATTGAAGCTGTATGGGTAAAGAGACATTTACATTCAAATCTTCCAAGACTGCTCGAACCCACATCATTCTGTGCTTGCTTGTGCCATGGCTCTATATTCGGATTCAGCACTGGATCTTGCCACAACAGTTTGTTTCTTGCTTTTTCAAGAAACCAGAGAGCTTCCTATAAAGATAGCAAATCCTGAAGTAGACTTACGATCCTTTGGGCATCCTGCATAGTCTGCGTCTGCACAAGCGGAAATGGAAAAATCTGTGTCCTTTCTAACTAACAAACCTGAGTCTGGAGAAGACTTTAGGTATCTCAGTATCATGTACATGGCTTCCATATGGACTTGCCTAGGCTGCTCCATAAATTGACTCACCCGGTTTACTGCAAAAGCAATATTCGGTCGAGTTATGGTGATGTATAGATGCTTACCCACCATCTCTCTGTATCTTCTTTTGTCCACCTCTTCATTATGTTTCATACTTGGGTCCATAGGAGTGCTCGATGGTCTGCATCCAACCATTTTTGTTTCAACTAGCAAGTCTGTAACATATTTTCTTTGGGTCATCACCATTCCTTGTGCGTTTCTCGTAAATTCTATCCCCAGAAAGTATCGTATGGTACCTAGATCCTTTGTAACAAACTGACTGCCCAAGAGTTCTTTAGTCCTCTTAACTCCCTGAGCATCATCTCCTGTGACCAGAATATCATCAACATATACCATGACAACAACTGTTCCTTTGGGAGTCTTTTGAATAAACAACGAATGGTCCACATTTGAGCGTTTGAACCCCTGTCGTTCAATCAACTGAGAAAGCTTCTGGAACCATGCCTTTGGACTCTGTTTAAGGCCATAAATTGCCTTATGAAGTCTACACACCATGCGAGTCTCCCCCTCAGCAGTAAAACCCGGTGGCTGCTGCATGTAGACTTCCTCCTGTAGATCGCCATACAAGAATGCATTTTTGATATCAAGTTGAAAAATGGGTCAGTCACGTACCACTGCAACGGATAGAAGTATGCGAAGCGTCGAATGTCGAGCTACTGGTGAAAATGTATCCAAATAGTCGACACCATAGGTTTGGGTGAAGCCCCGTGCAACAAGTCTTGCCTTGTATCGTTCAAGACGGCCATCTGAGTGATATTTAACTGTGAACACCCATTTGCAACTAACCACAGACGCACCAGATGGAATAGGAACTAGGGTCCAAGTCCCTCTAGACTGTAAAGCACACATCTCTTCCTCCATAGCTAACCTCCAGCAATCAATCTTCATAGCGTCTTGATATGTCGTTGGTATCTTTACCGAGGACACAACTGCAACAAATCTCTGGAAATCACCAGTAAGACGATGAAAAGACACCTGAGACGCAAGAGGATAGGTCACACATTTCCTTTTCTGCTTTCTAAGTGCAATAGGAATATCCTGATCGTTATCCGTTATACTGACTGGCAGATCCACCTCCTGGAACACAGATTCCTGCACCGGAACATTATCTAATCCATCATCAGTACCAACATCATAGCATACCTGAGGCGTGATGGATGGTTGGCGTGTAGCTTGAGCAGGTCCTGACCGTCGTGTGTAGAATTTAGGGAACGGTGGAATGTGGTGGTATGGCGGTGGTAGTTGTGGTGGTAATTGTTGAGTATACTCGGTTTGACCCAGACGTGGAGGTGGAGGAACATAGACATGATCATCCGGAGACGTGGAAGGAACCAATCTGTCACCTGCTGGGGAGAAGTACATAACCGGTTCAAAAAATGTAACGTCCGCACTGACATAGTACTTGTTGTTAAGTGGATCATAACAGTGATAACCCTTTTGAGTCCGAGAGTAACCTACAAAAACACACTTAACAGCTCTAGGAGAGAGCTTGTCAAGTCCTGGAGATAAGCGGTGAACAAAGGCAACTGTACCAAAGACACGTGGAGTAAGCGAGAACAAGTCCTTATCAGGAAAGAGAACAGAGATTGGAGACTTCTCCCCAAGAGCTGAAGAAGGCATAAGATTGACCAGATAACATGCCGTAAGTATAGCATCTCCCCAGAAAGATAATGGCGCACAACTCTGAATAAGTAATGTTCGAGCAATATCAAGAAAGTGACGATGTTTCCTTTCTGCGACACCATTTTGTTGTGATGTGTAGGCACAGGAGGTTTGGTGAATAATACCTTTAGAGGAAAGAAACTGAGAAAGAGAGCGGGTGCAAAATTCTAATGCATTGTCCGTGCGCACATATTTAACATTAGAAGAGAAAACATTTTGCACTTCATTGATAAGATTTTTGATAATACTTCCTGCATGAGATTTGTTTTTCAAAAGAAAAGTCCAAGAGACACGAGAAAAATCATCAACCACGACTAGATAAAACCTGTGTCCCTGATGATCAGGTACACGACTAGGACCCCAAATGTCAACATAAAACAATTCAAACAGGGAGCTACTGCTCCGACTCTGACGACCAGGGAAGCTAGAACGATGATGCTTCCCTAACTGACAAGCTTCACAACGGAATGAGGAATTCGGAGAGATCTGAGGCAGGAGGTGACGTATTTTCTTAGCGGAAGGTAACCAAATCGAAGATGCCAGGTATACGGGGACACAGATCCCTGTGAGTGAAGAGAGACGCCAGCATAGGAATTCTGGACCAGACGATATAGGCCATTGTGCTCAGAACCACAACCAATCACCCTGCCCGTTAGTATGTCCTGAAAAATGAGAGATGATGGGTCAAATATAGCACGAAAGTGCAAGTCTTTTGTAATCTGACTAATTGATAATAAATTCATGGAAAACTCAGGTGCATGTAGAACATCCTGTAAGTGCATGGAGGGTGATAAGGAAATCTCCCCCTGTCCAACAATAGGAGAATGGGTGCCATCAGCTATGATAATAGAGCGACCCGAAGAAATATCCTTGTAGGACTCAAGTTTATCTCTGTCACGGCAAAGATGATGGGTGGCTCCAGAGTCGACAATCCAACCAGATAAATCATGGCAAGGACGAAAGGCCGAAGTACTACCTGAGGTACTGGCAGCAGAGGTACTGGTCGATGCAGAAGCTGCAACATCAGAGGTACTGGCATCATCCGACGATGACTGCGGCATAATGTCACGAAGTCGCGCCACAAGCTCCTCGAACCTGTGATCTGGAGTAGATGCTGAAGGAGACCGAACATGTTCGGCTATCCGTGCCGAAGCTGGAAACCCATGCTTTGAGTAGCACGTGTCCTCGAAATGACCAGTACGATGGCAGAACGAGCACGTCTGACGAATACATCCTCCCCGACCTCGTGTACTACGGCCACGAAAAGGCGATTAACCACCTCTCCTTCGGGATACTGCCATTGCCGAAGGAGGTGGAGTAGCTGTGCTGGAGGAGACAGAGATACGACTGAGCCGCCTATGGACTTCCTCCATAGGAGGAATAGTAGCATCGACAAGGATCTGAGAGCGGGCTGCCTCATACTCAGGATCAAGAGCTGCAAGTAATACTCCCACCATGGTAGCATTGCGAAAGGTCTTCTGTTGCTCGGCAGTGGCCGTGAGCGGGATGGTACTGTATAATTTCTCGAACATCCCTTGTACTGACGTGTAAAGAGAGTGAAGTGGCCACCCATTTTGCTTCATTGTAAAAATATCATGCTGCAATTGCATCATCTTAGTCTCGTTCCGCACTTGAGAATATGTAGTAGCCAAAATATCCTACATCGCCTTGGCAATGGGTTGATGGAGAACGTCATTGGCAATCTCCATCGAAAGCGACCCTGATAGCCAGACCTTGGCATATGCATCATCAGCCTCCCATGAGGCATATATCCTCGTCTTCTCCGGTGGCTCATCTTCGGTAAGAATGTGTTTCTTACCACATGACTTCATGAGGCTCAGGAACTGCATAGCCCAGAGCTAATAGTTTGTCCCGTCCATTTTGACTATTGGTGCCGAACATTTAAAGGCACTTATGGAGGGCATATCAACCTTTTGATCTGACATGTTGCCGGAGAAAAAGACCTAGGGATGATAGACAAAAGAACTTTTATCTACAAAGACTGGATGGGATTCAAGTGCATATGTAGACTTTATGCACTTGAATCCATGGATGAATAAGTGCCGACCGACGAAGGTGAGGAGCCCGGGAGAGGGGGCTACCTCGGCCGCGGCGAGAGAGGAGGCTGGAGGGGGCCTCGACGGTGAGAGAGAGAAGGAGGCGGGAGGCGGGGGCCTCGGCGAGAGAGAGGCTGGCGGCGAGAGGTGGGCGAAGAGAGAGGGGTGGGCGGCGACCGAAGGAGGGGGGGGGGTGACGGTGGAGAAAAACCCTAGATTAGGGTTTTGGCTCTGATACCATGTTAGAGAAAATACTCAGTTGTGTTATTCCATAGAGCCCTAGGGTCTCTTACATAGAGAGAAAAACCCTTGGGTAAATTACATTGATGTACATGAGATAAATAAGAAATACGTAACGGCACATCATAACATAACGTAAACCTCTACAAATATAAAAGAAGATAACAGAATCCGGTTAGTTCTAATGGTTAAGTGGATGGAGGTTAACCACAAGGTTTGCAGGGTAAAGGTTAACAAGTTTACGTGGGTGAGGGAGGAATTACGATGTTTCAAAGGTCGTAGATGTAATTGACAAAGATTATAGGGTCTGCCGGGTAAATTTACGCTTGCTTGATGACCCATTGCCTCAAATCACTGACCACTATCATTAGAAACTCTGTAGTCATCCATTGCGTCATGGATGCAATCGACGTCGCGACCTTTGAGCCCATCCTCTTGATCTCTGTGAACCTTACTGCCACTTCTAAATCAAGAAATGTATAATAGGAGAATTTATTCTTTAAGTCAAGTATAGAATCGTAATCTCCGTTTGTAATTCTTGAATTCAATATCTTGTCATAGCTTTGACTGAAATTATTTGGAGCCACTAGACTGAAACTATTCAATTTTCTAGTTTGTTAGGAGCAGTCTTTTAAATTTCGCTGAAATTTCGGTTTCGAGAGGTCATGGGTATCAAAACTCCTATATATATCGATTTCCCAGATTTCGACTGAAATTTCGATGATATTTCGACATATCTACTCACTTCGACCCATTTTGGTTGAAATTCATGGATTTCAGTACAAAATTTCCTGGATTTCGACCGAAATTTTGGTGATATTTCGACATATCGACCCATTTCGGTTGAAATTCATGGATACAGTGTATGGTGCGACAAGAGGGTACATACATCGATTATTCAACTTGGGGAGCTTCCTCCCCTTTGGGTTTAAGCAATGGAGATGAAAAACTCTATAGCTTCTATATATTTGATATGACGTGTTCCTTTCATTCGTTTGCCATTTGTCTTCATAAATAGATGCATCTTTAAGTATGTAATTAATTATGTAATTCATTCGAACTTTTTCTGTGACGGTTATTTCTATGAACAAAATATTGTTTAATTAATCATTATCTACATTTTAGAATAGAAATGCTTGTTTATTTTTATGAACAAAAGACGTCATCTAAGTGTTGTTAACTTAGTTATTTTGATTTCCAATTCCAGTATCTATCAGTCAGCTCAACAATATGTCTGATATGACTGATATGGTGTGATATAAGGCGCATGGATGAGAGATGTGTTTGATATATAAGTGTGCAGTAAGCTGTTGTTATAAGATCTTGGATTGGATGATATTAATTTCCAGTATGTCTCAGTCAAGAATCAACATTAACATCGATTTGGCCAATATAACCGATATGACCAATGTGTGGGATATAAGGGGAATATATAAGCAATATGTGCGATATAAATGTGTATTTGTAAGCTATTTATTGTTGTAATATCTCGGAAGATTTTAATTTGCAAGAAAATGATCGAAAAATGGCTTTTTTGAGTCATTTTCGGTATTTCTACCGAAACCGTCGAAATTTCCTGAAATTTCACCGAAATTTCAGTTTTGGAGGGGACCGAAATGAAATCGAAATCGAGATTGCGAACCTTGGTTAGGACTTAGGAGTTATTCAAGTGTTTGTTCATGTTATTTCCGGTAATGCCTCGAGCCTAGAATACTCTGTATAGTTTGAATATACTCATAAGAACCATTCTCACGCTTGACATATGGGGGGATGGTTGGAAATCCTTAAGCAAGTGACAATAGTATAGTTAGTTCACTCCCTAAAAGGCCGGCTAAAAGAGTCGGGATGCTCTATGATAGAAATTTATCATATTGTATACATGATGCTTCTGAAATGGACAAGAGTATACAATTCTTTATCTTCACAGTCAAGTCAAGATTTGTAATCTCCATTTAATTGAAATTGAAGTGACAAGAAATGACTATGGAAGAGCCTTATTCAAATAAGCTAGTGCTAGAAATGGAAGTCTATAAAGGAAAAATGCGATTTCTATCTCTGTCATAACATGATACAGTGAGATTAGTGCCACTGCCACATGCACTCATTATGCAAGGAGTGGGATAACATGGAGGAAAAGTGGGGATCCATTTCAAATTTCAATCAACCTCTTAGGATGAGAAAATGAAGTTCATCATTGCAGAATATCTTCTATTGTGATGATTATCCTTTGGCTTATCCCATGCCAGATGACCATGCTTTGGTTTCTCACCTCTTCTATTGTGAAATCGAAAGCATCAACTATCTCTCCTACTACGTAACGATATCTCTTTTTTGTGGTCGTTTGCTTTGGGTACACATTTTCTCCATTCTTCTTGTCCACCTTCTTATGTAAACAAAGGTATCTTGTTTGCAGGATTTGACCCACTATTCTGTTCAACACTATTCTGAATATAAATTGTTATGTTGAGGGTGCTTGATCCATAATAGTTTGCAATCTTGATGTTTCCTTGCTAAATCTTCTAGATGACCGCTGACCTCTAGTCGCGATCCTTAGGCTTCTCCCCAAAACTGTGATATTAAGTGTTATTCTTTCACCGTCACACTCTTCCTTTATGCGTGTACACCTATTATATCCATCACAAAAACCGTCTTAATGAGGGGTGGCTGGGCCCCAATCCAGGCTAATGAGTAAACAAAATACATCAAACATCACATACAGAAGTTCTACAATTGCTCTCATGACTTATGATAAAGAAGCTCCCAAGAACAAAATGTGATTAATTGTCGGCTTCGAACTGTAATATCAAAAACATCCACGTGAATATATCATATTCATCAGGAAGATTGAGTTTAATTGAGTTTCTTTCACCTGTCCATATTTTTCATTAATTTTTCTGGTTTCCTGCTCTAAAATGCAAAATATCAGTTTATTTAAATGGAAGAAAGAATCTTCAGTCGTCTATTTTTGCATTGTAAGTTGGGTGATCATAATCGCAGAAGTATGTTTACACGCGTCTGTCTTGTTGGTTGCTAAGCACTGATTCCCGTTATTGCTAGATCTGAAGGGAATCCAAGTTTGTTGGCTACTAGTTTGCCGGTCAATGGCCGGACTACCACGTTGCTCGCAAAGTGGACAGCTTGCACTTTTGGCCATTCTGGTCTCTTTTGGGATCGTCTTGCAATTTCTTGTAAGTTGCATTTTTGTATCCCCGATCCATGAAATATCCTATTTTATTTTGTTTATTATGTTGCAGGCATGTGCTCTTTACAATAATTGGTGGCCCATGTTAACAGGTTGGTAGCATAAGTTAAAAACATGCATTTTTAGATGAAATTTCTCTTAATTGTAATTAATTCACTCCCGACTCCTGTTACAGTTGTCATGTATGTTCTCCTCCCAATGCCGTTGATGTTTTTCACGGGATCTAGTTCATCAATTTTTGCCAGTGAGAGGGACAGGTAGCATTTTTGCATCTAGATCTTTGCCTGTCTTGTAATCTTTGTTGTGATCAGTGTGGGATAAGAGCCAATGACTGGAAACCCCTGCTTAGTTTATCTAGGCTATGTTTAGCTTGTCATATCATGTTCGAGACTGAATTTTTTTAACTACTGTCCATAGCTGCATTTGACCGTTATTTTTTTTGGCCGGTGTCTTGTTATCCCTATTTGCAGCTGGTTGGATTTCACGAAGTTCTTGACTGGAGCATCTGCTGTTGGAAGCATTGCAATTCCCTCTATCTTGAAGCATGCTAATCTCATTGGCTGGGGGGCATTGGTGATGGACTTGTTGTCATTCCTAATATTTGTTTTGGCAATATTGTTTTACATGATGGTGTCCAATGAGGATGACTACAGCTCGTTCTGATTACCACTGCCTGCATCAAAGAATGTAATCACCGTAAGCCCCTTCATCATAGACATTATTTTGCAGTTACCTTTCCGTGCATCTATTTATTAAAAGATTTTGCATCCATTGCCTTTTAATGCTACATATAGTATCTTTTTATTCTCCATCATAAACATAATTTATAGTTAACCTTTCCGTCCATTTATTTATTTGATCACTTTTGCATCTGTTGCCATTTAATGCCACATATAGTATCTTTTTATTTTTCTCTGAACAATGTCGGGACTCTGGAGTCTGAACCCCTGATATTGGGTCCAGTACTGCAAATCTTCCTCAAAAGGAAGTACATGTGCTGGCAATCATGTTCTGCATATATTTGGACATAGATTCCCCCTTTCATCTATCTGAGTTCTTTCTTTGGAAAAAAAGGGAAAATAATAATGAAGCAATATAATTAAACTAGCTTGATTTTTCTCTCCATTTCCTTAAAAATAAAGTTATTTTCACCTATGAAATCCGTTAATCAATTTCCTCTTTTCATCTCATAACTTTCAACTACTACGATAAACAAGTTATTTGCCACTATAGGTAAGGCTTGAATCATACCTTTTTCATTTATGGGAATACGTATCCACCTCTTAGTTACGCACAAACAAATATAAATATTTTGTGATGGTGTAAACATAACATCACAATGTGTGATTTGCTGATGTTGCTGCGCAGAAAATTTAAGGCTTTTCTCTTTTGTTATTCCTTTGAAGCAATTCACTTAACCTAGTTTGTTATATTTGCTCCAGGTCAATTTGTCATCGCCTTGTACAATGGTCATGGGTGGATATACGATGCAACTCTTTCTCATCTGGATATATAGTTGTACAGAAACAATATCTTTTTAGTGGTTTTTTTATTGGGGATTTGGTTTGAAATTTCTAGTTGAACGGGGTGATAATTTTGTTCAACTGTGGTGTTGGTTTCTTAGTCTTACTTTTCAGGAGTCCTCCAGGAAGTAGTGTATCACTGTTTCTTGTTATTATTGTTTGTTTTATGTGGTACAGAAGGAACTTGTTCCATTATAAGAAACCTTACTAAAATGTTCTGTTTGTGGATTATATTGCCTTGAAATGCGATATAAGTTTGTAAATCTCTGCTTAAAAGAGTTGGTTCTTTTAAAGGTAGTAAATGCAACCATATGTGTTCCACCTGTTTTGTCCATCAGCTGAATGAGAAAGAGCTGTTTTGTGATGTCAATGTTGGACATACATGTGTGTTTTTAGCAAACTTTTTATTTCATTTTTCTAGCGTTGTGTGTGTGTGCATGGAAATAGTTTTAGGTTTGGATAGGATATTGAAAAAGGAAAAATGGTAGTGGATTTTACTAATCGAGCCTGTATATTACAACACTCTTGGAGGAAACTATTTCCTAATCTCATTTTTCAATCAAACAAATGGATCATTGATTATATACATATAATGTCTTTTGATGACTGTGGCTAAGTGTTGCAAGAACCATTCCCAATTAATCATCATTTTCAATATTCTCATTAATAGCAAATAGTAGGGAAAATAAGTGGCATCTACATCAATTATAGTCATGACAAGCATGTAGCATGAATGCATAGTACCATACAAGTGAGTGCCACATATTCTGATCAAAGGACGGCACCATTTAAATATTTGGATTAGGGGTACAAAGGCTTAAAAAATCAATTAGAATGTGCACTGTATTAGGCTTAATTGTAGGAATAGGCATGAGGCAGTACATTGTTCAAGGTTTTTGATTCATGTCGACACTCACTTGATATATGAATGGACTCATCTTCTTTCCAAATATTTTTACCTGTTCTTTTCTCCATATCACAAGCATTATAATAATTTAATCGATTTTGATAATCGTGTTGGATCTTTGCCAAAATGGGAAATAAAATGTAATCAGACTAGACTAGGCCACTAAATGTTGGAAGACTTGCTCGGAATGTTGGAAGGATTACTTGACAAATAAAAATGATGTGCATTGATGACTGGTAAGCTTTACCATATGCAGCAACTTGTATTTTTTTTGAATGTGGGAATGATGACGCCATTGGCATATGCAACTAACACAATAAAGTGACGATGTACTTTGAAGCAATCTTCGTAAATTATATATGATAATACTGAGTTGAATCAATATTCCCTTCCTAATAGTATACATGCTTTGTTTCAGTGAGAGTTCCAGGTGAGCGAGGTTGGTCAGAGAGGGAGTGAGGTGCCAACTAAAACTATATAAAATCCAAGTGGATTAGACTAGACCAGTAATCTATAATATACGAAAAAGATAGTATAGGAGAGGTTGGAAGAACATGAGTTCGGCGCTTTGCAATCGAGTGATAAAAACTGTCTTGAAGCTCTTGTTATACTACTACTACTTTCATCATTTTCATTATAAGAGTAGTCCACATTTACCATAGATTTTAAAAGAGATGATAAATCATAATCAGATTCATCATCTCCTATCTCCCACAATCCCTAAAACATAGTTGTCACCATTGTCATCTCCTATCTCCCACAATCCCTAAAACGTAGTTGTCACCATTGTCATCATCGACAACATAATCAGCTTTTTGCATCTCTTACATCATTGTTGTGGTCTTCATCATCATCTCCAATATTTTCTTGTTTAGCTTCTTGTAGGAAAAGGAGATGGGATCGCGTATAACATATCGTATAATCATAGCTAATGGAAATTTGTGATATGACATCCATTTTGTTTTCTGAGAAATAAAATTACTTTGTAAGTATAGATCAAGCTCTAAAAAGGGTTTATAAGTGAATTCTATTATATTCCTACCAAGGTATAACATTTGAGGATTGTCAAAATTTTAGACAACCGCATCATTCAGATAGCAATGGGTAACATAAGTGCAAATGGTCTCCACAAGTAACTCATCAATAAAACCATGTGAAGTATTTTCCAACATCAAATATACACTCTTATCATCTCTGATAGTCATCGGATTATATATTTTGCCATGCGCGAGCCACATACAAATTAACCTTAATAGATACACATATCAATATATATATATATATATATATATATATATATATATATATTATTTACCAACCTTTCAATAGCATAAAATCATCTTATACTAGTGAATATGCTGCATATCCTTCGTTTTTTTTCACAAAATATGGTAATTTTATAAAAAAACTCATAGTTGGAATATGCTGCAACTCACTATAGATGACCAAGTAAAAAAAATGAAATTATTATTGTTATAAAATATGAAGAATGCGGAAGCGATTGATAAACAGAGCATAAACAAGAAAGATCAAGCATGGGAACACCATGATTTTACGTGGAACCCTACTCCGTGAGGAGCGGGATGAAACCACGGGAGAAGCCCTCAAAGGGGCATATGCTTCATTGCTTTTTCTCAATGAATACAGGAGGTCTGGGGCTCCTTATATAGCCTCTCCAGAGCCTCCAAGTCCCACCACTAGGCGGTATGGGACTGAACACTGGATGGGGTAAATAGATCTTCTCCAGGATCCATTTACCCTGCTACAACACAATAGGCTCATACAACTTATACTTTAACACTCCCCCTCAAGCTGGAGCATGCAATGCTCAGCTTGGACAAACAGAAAGAAACTCAACTCAACGCTACAAGACACTACGGACAATATCAACCCAACACGCACATTGCTGCAGTCGAGGACGTTGCTTCTCATGCCGTGCAGGTGAGGAGGGCGAACGGGCTGGAGTGTGAGTCAACTGAAGACTCGAAACCTGACCATCGAGTATGAACTTGCGCCTAAAGTCTCCTTGTCGGAGAACTGGGTCTCGCCCATCTGGCTCAGAGAATGGTGCACTGCTCTGGTGTACCTATGATACCACATGAAAATCCTTGCCAACATGGCATAGGAAATGGTCCTCTACTCTGGAGTCCCTATGGCTCACATGAAAACTCTGACCGAACAACAACAAGAATGATGGGGACCACGAACTGATGATGGCAACATATGCTCATCTGAAAATGACCGCACACTCGTGCGTGTCTGCTGAACTCGGAAAACAATCGTCGAGTCTGAAACCGAACTGTAGAGTCAGATCAACTGGCTGGTCTGGAGACTGATATCTGAATCTGGATCTGGAATACAAGACCTGTGACTACATATATACTCCCCCTTTCTCCCATACAGATAAATCGACAAAGTTGGGAGAAGACAACAGAATGGGGAAAACAAACCATGCTCGCGGCTTTTCATTCATTTTTTTATAAGCCGTCTCTTTTTTTTGCAATTTTTTTAAGCCGTTCATTTTTTTCGGCTTTTGCATCATTTTTTTAAAATCATTTTTTTTAAAATTGTGTGCGGCTTTTTTTTAATGCACGCGCCTTTTCTTTTTCAAAAAACTGTACGTCTCCTTTTTTAAAAAAAATAATGTATGTGTTATTTATGTGAAAGCCTTGGACCTGCGCGAGATGTGCCTACGCGCGAGAAGGCGCTGGGGCAGTATTGAGATCACCGGGCGAACGCTGGAGAACGACGCCGCCTTTTCTTTAGATCGCGCAGGAGGGTGCACCTCTCGAAGATACGCCGCCGACTGGGCTCTTCGCACGCCTGGGAGCATGCGCGCAGGGAGAGGAGACCTCGCCTGGAGGTTCCGCAGGACTTGGAGGCTTGCGCGATGCCAAGGGCACCGCCAGGAGACAAACATCAGGCCGCCTGGGCTTGCAGGGGTTGAGAACCAATCAACAGCAGGGGCCTGTGCGATACCAACAGGGGTTGAGGTGGCCATCGCCTGGAGGATGACAGGAGGTCATTGAGGAAGCAGGGTCCTGAGCGATTCTTCGGGGACTTGTTGGAGGCGCGCGTCCTACGCGCACGAGATCTTCATATCTTCTGCGCTAGAGATGGCGCCGCATGCGCCTGGAAATCTGGAGCAAATCTGGAGGGCGCCGCCTGGGCGCCGTGAACTGGGACAGGGGCTCTGAGCAGCCGCCGCCCGGGCCTGTCCTGGGCTTGGGATTCACGGGCCTGTGAGTAGGGTTCCAGACACCCTTGCCTGGGAGAGCAGCGTGCGGCCATATAGACAGAACAAATCTAGGGTTAAAAAAAACCCTGGAACATAGAATAATCTTCGAAAATAGATGTGATCTGCGTAATAATCTTTCAAGAACTGATCTCCGAACATGTGAATAATATGCCGACGAAGCTTGAACAAATAAGAACAATCGAATCTCGAACAAAAAACAGATCTCAAGAACAAATCCTCGAGGATCGACCCGCTCTGATACCATGTTATAAAATATGAAGAATGCGGAAGCGATTGATAAATAGAGCATAAACAAGAAAGATCAAGCATGGGAACACCATGATTTTACGTGGAACCCTACTCCGTGAGGAGCGGGATGAAACCACGGGAGAAGCCCTAAAAGGGGCATATGCTTCATTGCTTTTTCTCAATGAATACAGGAGGTCTGGGGCTCCTTATATAGCCTCTCCAGAGCCTCCAAGTCCCACCACTAGGCGGTATGGGACTAAACACTGGATGGGGTAAATGGATCTTCTCCAGGATCCATTTACCCTGCTACAACACAATAGGCGCATACAACTTATACTCTAACAATTATCGTATAATTTAGGTCCGTCGAGAAACGAAACTTTCTACTAAATAGTCAAGGTTATACATAGTATTAAACTTGTAACAAACAATACCTGATATTATACTTAGAGTTTCATGATATTTTTTAAACTATTCATCTTTATGTATGACTTGTTGCATATTCTCTAAATCACTAGAAATAGTGTGTCCTGACTTCAAGAAAATTTGCAACTGTTCAAGCTCAATACCAACTTGATAAAGTACTGAATGTGATTGTTTTATTCCTCGTCCTCATTCATCTTAAAAGCAATGTGATTACATCTTGAGCAAATGAAAGGGTTTTCCTTCTAACATAAGCAGATCTCACAGATAACAACCATGGAAAATGGATTGAAGATGACAGTACATGAGACATTTCAGACAGGAAAACCAGAACTGACAATTTATTTTATTCCAATTAATCAGATGGTGGTCCATCAAACAGCTAATGAAGGCTGCCTCCAAGAGTATGGAAATGAACATTTCATGCATAAATGGAGCTTTGGACTACTCCTTGGAATGTGATGGCCACCATTCAGCTACTTCAATTACTACTGCTGGATCATAAAATCGAGAAAGCAAACTGCTACCAGAATTCGCTCTGCTTGTTCCCTCCCCTTCGTTTAACTGGTGCGGTTACAGATATTCTCTGATTTTACTCAAAAAAAGATATGTCTCTGACCGTCCATCAAAGATCGAACAGAAAGAGGTTGTTTGGGGTGATAAATGAAGTTTAAAGTGTTACCATGGAATGAATCATTTTACTGCTGGATGGCACATCCTTTCCATACGATACTCGTTCTTACTAGCATTGCCATCGACTTACCAAGCGACACAAACACCTTTTTTAACTAATGCATGCACTTTATTACCCCTGGGAAACAGAATGCTACCACCGAATGCACATCCATACCGGGAAAAACTCATTCTGAAGAGAGTGGTTTATTGCATCAAACAACCTCCTCATTTGGATCTTTGACAGATGATCAGGATTGGCACGGTAGCTCCTGTTGTATTACCACACAGCAGGGAATCGGAACATTTACGAGAGAAAGCGCGCGTGTTCGAGTTTTTAAACAGATCAATGAAGCTGATGATCTGAAACAAGTTTAAAGATGTAAAAATGTGTTAAGTCAAAACATAGAGTTGTATATATCAGGACTATTGGGAACTAAACCTCATCAAGCAACATACAAGTTAAACAACTTTAAAAAACAGAAACACGCACAATCACACAACACAGATTTGTAGTGCTCCAGAATTGTGCCTGCATCACTCACTCACACCAGACTTTCGATTGCATTCTCTCAAATATGTTCAGAAGTAAAATACGTGGTTGCCCCAAGAGCTTATTTTTACTGTAATTCTAGGGCTTGTTTGGTAACATGATTGAGTTGGAGTAACCACGGTTTAAAAGGTTAGTAATATGTGTAACTCTTTTATTTGGATGGTTAGGAGGGTTTGATTAGTAACTGTGCTGTGATCTTGTTTTTTTGTAGTAACATTGATTATAGTTATGATTAGCAGGTGATTAATTTTTTTTGTAAATAAAACACAGATGGGAATATCCTACTTGTTAAGGTAATGTATAACATATAGAGAACTAAGCTTCTTTCAAACAAAGGTAAAATCAAATTTCACGTGCTGCAGACAGAAGCACCTTAATTTATTACGAAGAAGAGTGAAAGTTATAATCAAGTTGTTGTATTTAAAGTTAATGTAATTAGGTTTTAATTTGGTAAACCTATGCAATTACATTGGTTTTAAATTTGGTTTCAATCGGGAAATTAATTTGCTTTGAAGGGAAAGTTGGGAATTCCCGAATTTGAAATAAGGAGAAACTTGGGTTGAAGTTTAGTACCACATCTAGTATTTCTAAACTTTTGGTGTCCTTATATATAAGTTCACATCCCAAGCTCTTTTAGTAATAGTAGAGAGGAGGAATGGAGGACCACACACGCGCGCACACTCGGCTTCAGCTCCGACTTGGGAGAGTCAATTCGGAACTCAGATTCGATACTTTTGCAGCGAATTTCATTAGCGGGTCGAATAATTAGTTCCACGGATTAATTGTGATTCGATCGCTTTAAGGGAATTCGACTCGACTCCAACGACTCTTAGCCGTAGGAGGTATTTTCAGAATTCTAAGAGGTGTCCATTGGGGGTGTTTTGGGGAGATGAAAAATTGCACCGATCTTTTTATTCCCTCTCCTTGCACGTTGTTTTCTACACTTGCAAGAATACTTTTCACCGTTGTTGTTCTCCCCGTTTCCCTACCGCAACAGCAGGTACTTTCGAGGATGATCTCGTCTTGTGTGTGGACGACGATCGTGTGCCGTCGTATCCTGGGAGCGGATCACCAGTATTGTGTGGGCGATATCCTCTTTAGGGACAGTTCATTTCATGGACACTCGGTAATCTCTAATCTAATTTATTTACTGTTATGTTTGCCACAATTTGTTTATTGCATTGTTTTTCTCGGATCTCTCCCTAATATGGTTTCTAAATGTTTTATTTGGTTCATGCGTGTATATTGTAAATTATATATGAATTGGATATGCACGATCTTAATCTTGAAAATCTATAATGCTTTGATTCATATTGATCATGAAATTTAAACAATGTATGCTTTAATAATCCGGAGTTATGATCAAGTAGGTCTTATGCTATAGATCCAAGTGGAAGCAAGCATAATTGCTATGCAATTAAAATGTAAAATATTATGATATATATATATATATATGGGTGAAATGTGTATGCCCCTAGGGGGAGCTAACTTAGCTCCCCCGCCCTTTTTTCACAAAATTTTTTTAATTTTTTTTGAAATCTAACACCGTGTAAATTCATTATTAAATCCTTATATTATGTCATTCAAATTTCATGCGAAACAAAGACTCGTACGACCTCCATCCAAACGGGGTCGATTTAAAAAATCCTGTTACCGTTAAAAAATGACTGTCTGGATGGAGACCGTAGGAGTCTCTGTTTCACAAGAAATTTTTATGACATAATATAGGGATATAGTGATGAATATTCACGGAAAAAAAATTCAAAAAAAAAATAAAAAAATTTGAAGAAAATAGGGCGGGGGGAGCTAAGTTAGCTCCCCCTAGGGAGCAGCCCCATTTTCCTCTCTCTCTCTCTCTCTATATATATATATGTGTGTGTGTGTGTGTGTGTGTGTGTGTGTGTGTGTGTGTGTGTGTGTGTGTGTGTGTGTGTGTGTGTGTGTTGGAAAAAGGAGTATGCTCCTTGGGTGTAGCCAACTTACATGCTCCCACCTCTTTTCCCTTATTTGTTCATTTTTAGAAATAAAATCTATTGAAATTTAGATCACAATATGCCACCATGGTGTCATTCAAAATTCGACTTAATTCGAAGCCTCTATCCCCTCCATCAAGATGTCAAATTTTAACGGTTTCAGAATTGCTGAAATTGACTCCCTTCAGATGGAGGGCATAAGAATCTCTATTCCATACGACATTGGAATGACATGTTGGGGGGATATAGTGATAAATATACACATTTTATATTTCTAAAAAAAATAAAATTAGAGGGAAAATGGAGGTGGGAGTAGCCAATTGGCTACACCAGGGTGTAGCCTCATTTAACCCTATATATGGAAAAAAATGGGGCTACCCCCTGTTGGCTGCCCCCATCCCATTTTTCGTATTTTTTTATTGTTTATTTTTGAAAAATATCACTATGTATATTCATCTATATATCTCTCCTATATACCAATCAAATTTAATCAGAAACAAAGACTCTTACGCCTTCCATCTAGAATAAGTAATTTTAACGGCCTTAGAATTGCTGCAATCGTACCTGTTCTAGATGGAGGGTATCTGTCGATATTTGAATGACATATATGAGGGATATATAGATGAATATACATAGTAATATTTTTGAAAAAAATTTAAAAAAATACCACAAAAAGGGGGTGGGGGCAGCCCCATATAACCCTATATATACAGGTTTGTATTGCTGGTTACATATCATTTTTCAAATATCCACGAAGAATGCAAATGAAATTGTACTTTTTGTATAGATATCAGTTTTCATATTCAAGATTATTTAACAATAACTCATTATATATTTTGCTGGTTATATATGCGTGCCATTTGAAAGATTTAGTTTCCAAAATTAAAAAAAATCGGTATTTTCATCTCCCACTAATATCAAAATAATTGATATTTGTATCTCACAGTTTAATTGATATGTGTATCTCACAGTTTATCCCGGGATAAGCTATCCCGGGTTAAATTGGTGACATCACAATTACATCATTGCCGTTGGTTGGAAGCTATTATGCATAAATTTCTTTGGAGCAAGTCAAACACTAATGGGTAAGTGTTCATCTGGCAGATTGGGAAAAATAGTTACAAATCCAATGTCGATAGGTGGCCTCGGGATTTCATGCTTTGAGACAATGAATGGGCTTTGTTTATGAAGGGGGTTAGCAGGATTTAGGGCATGGACGAAAACCTGTGCTGCGAACTTGTTCGTCTTATCTATGACATTCATGTACAAGATAACATTGCTGCCCTTCCGTCGTTCTTTCCCTTGGCCTTTTGGAATGGAATTAGATCATTTGCCCCATTCTTTACAATGGTTGCTCTTTCGCTTTGTAGACAAATAACTGGAGTCGTAATGGCAACTTAACATCACTTTTTCTATTCTCTTCACTATTGCAACATATCAGGAGGTAAAGATGAAAGACTTTTGGATGTAGGGATGAAAACGGTTGGATACGGATACAAATGTATGTATAATCATATCCTTATCCATTTACAAATACGAATACGAATGCAGATACGAATATATACGAATGCAGATACGAATATTGACGAATGTAAAAAATGTGTTACCATATCTTTAAAAACGAATACGAATGTAAAACGAATACGAATCAGATACGAATGATAACAAAAATATTTACTAATACACATGTTTAGGATGGCTTAAACAGAAAATAGATATACCAGATAATGTAATTTCATAAAAATTATATCAACGATGGTGAATGCAATCATAAAATATTGTTACACACATTTATTAATAAATATATTACTATACTTATGTTCGAAAACGAATATACGAATACGAATACGAATATTAACGAATGTTAAAGTGACATCCATATCCGCATCCATTTTAAAACGAATACGAATACGAATGTTAAAATATGTATAAAACGAATACGATAGCGGATCGGATACGAATATATTCACATTTGTTTTCATCCCTATTGATGGGAGTTGGATGCCGTTATTTCGTACAGATTTTTCAGACCAATGTTAAAAAGATTTGCTCAATCTTCCCGACTCCCTGAGCGATACTGATGGCTCAACGGATGGTAGATATCATTGTATCCGAAAATATAAGTTGTTTTTTTGTCAAATGGGCTTATAGAGCGCTTGATAGAACCTCTCCTCCAGTAGTAGACTCCGATTCGTAATTACAATTTTATATGGGGTCTAAAGCTTTCAAGTAGAATCAATATTTTCTTGTCGTTATTGAGATGAAGACGCATGAATACAAGGGACCGTCGTACGAGGCTCTTTACAAGTGTTTCAAATTTATGCCCACTTTGTGATGAGGATATTGAGGCGGTGGAGCATGATGAATCTCCATTTCATCACCTTTATTCTATTATTGACCTTAAAAACCCCGGCAAATGCATGTAAATAGCATCAATTTGTCTATAATAGCTTTCATTATTTATTGTATTAAGTGTACATAAAATAAGACTTTTAATGTCAAAATTATAGAATAAAGAGAAGAAAAGAAAAAGGAATAAAATATTGTAAATATTTTATGACTCTAACCTCGAGACCAAGTCCAGAATGGAATTGGTCGACAAGGAATAAAGTAGGGGGAGATAAGGGCCAATAATACAACAAATATCTCATTTTTTTCATTCTTGATTTATGCATTATTTACACCTATTTTTTTATCTAAGTATTTATTCATCAAACAAAGAAATTTTGTATACAAAATTTGTAGATAATAATGTAAATAAAAATACAAAAGTGAGTTTGTACAAAAATAATATACAATGTACATTTTATATCCATAATAAAAAGCCAAAAACCAAACTTCACAGACTCATATCTTTTAAATAAAAGCTCAAAACATGACAAAATCACTCTAGTTGTATATAACTTTTCAAGATCTATTTAATGGAGGTAGTTTCATATTTTTTGGAGTTAATATGCAGAAGATAGGTTTTGGGCCCATATTGTACATAATACCGATTAAAATATTCAATTTATTCATTACTTATTATTTTTACAAATTCATATTTTTATAATTTTGGAAACATTATTTATAACATATATGTACATTAAAATGAGAATTAAACCTAAAATAAAAAGGAGAATAAAATAAAACTATGCCAAAACATAGATGAAATACCTATGTTCTATATGTATATAAATAAATGGGAAATACATTCTTTAATTCTTTTATTCTTTCATAATATTGTAAATATTACATATATTATATTAAAAATACAAAACAAAAATAAAACTCATTAAAATACATTAAAATAAAAAGAAATATACAAAACATAGACAAAAGACCTATTACTATACCTATACAATTCATCTACCTATTTATTTAAAGGTGCAAATTAACTCTTAAAAATAAAATAAAAATATATTTAAGTATATAAAAATAAGTTATAAATATATAAAATAATAGAATAAAATATACAAAATAAAAAGAAATTATACAAAATACATGTAAATATACCTATAAATACACCATTAAAAATAAACTCATAATAAAATACATCAAAAAATAAATAAAAATCATAACAAAACACTACATTAATTAATAAACATTTTTTATTTTATATACAAAAATTAATAAAATCATTTACTATTTTAAATCATTTATTCTTTAAGAAAATAACAGTTCTGACTCGTAGCGGGCCGAGGTGGACCAATCAAGTCCCTCCGCGGGTTGACCTCGGTCAACTTGACCTCCAGGCGGCTGACGTGACATGGTCTGTCTTTTCACCCATCTTCTTCCTTAAATCCTAGTCGCCACAGGCATCTTCTGACATTGCTTCCTTCAGATGGATTTCTCCCTAATCGATGTACATACACGTGCGCATCTTAAACACCTTGTACATAGCCCTGATTCCTTATTATTAGCCGGACAAACAAGGGTGCCACTCTGCTCATAAATAAACCACCTCCGCTTCCCCTTCAATTTTGGTCATCCTTTCACTCCTTTTTGCCCTCGCCTCCGGCCTAGCGAGCTTCTCCGTGACAGGGAGGAGCCCCTGGAGGGTCCGTGCAGGAAGGAGGTGCGGAGGTTGTACCCAGGCGGTGCTCCAGCGACCGTCCTGCTCCTTGGCCAAACTGCCAGCTGCACCATTTAGTTATTTAGGTAGGTTTTTATCCCAGCTTCCCTTTTATTCATTTAGTTTAATTTGTAGGTCATAGCCGTAGCATAGATGACCCGGTTCGTGGAGCTCCGGCGAACATCTCCACCCAATTTCCTTGCTGATGCAACTTCATATCTGGTCGAGGGACCTTCCCTCGAGCCGTGTGAACCTTTTTGTGCAGGTTTGGAGGGCAACGAGGCCCTCCTGGGCGTTGTTGAACCAGGAACGAGGCTCCTGGAGGTCCTCTTCTTCCTCGACCTCGCCTGATCGCTATGGACCTCCAGATGCCTTCATGAGGCCATCATGGGATGTAGCGGAGAACTAGGAACAGCTAGAGACCATCGGCGGAGGGAATGGAGGCCGGAGGAGCTCGCAATCTCCGATCGAAGCTCGCTGGCGTCGACCTTCTTCCCAGTTCTTTCACACGTCTCCTCCGCCGTTAGATGAAGGACCCAGCTCCAGATCTTCCCAAGACCGCCCGATGGAGCAGCGTCTCTACCGTCAGATCATTGCAGATGATTTAATCTCCACCCTCCATCGACGAATCGTCACACCAGAGGACGACACGTGTCAAGTGGATGAAGCCCAGCCGTTGGACCGCGCGCACTTAAGGGGTAAATTTCACATCTAGCCCCCTGACTTTTTGTATTTAGTTTGTAATACTGTAAATAAAATATCAAGTGTAAAATAAAATGGACTTTTTGCCAAAGGACCCCTACATTTCTTGTTATTACGAATTGGTCCTTCCCCGCCTCACGTGCAGTCCCACGTGAGGTACGTAAATTTTACATGTAACTCCCTGACATTTTTGTATATTATTAAATATTTTAAATAAATTTCTGATTATGTTGGTATATTTGCAACTGAGCCCCTGTCTTTATTTTTAATTGCAAAAATACCCCTGCCAAGTTGTTGTATTTTATATGCTTCATGCATTTATTAAAAATATCTAGCTTGCTCCAAAACATCCACAAAAATTAGGATAAATGTTGTATGCCTTGTAGATTCACGATGTATATTTATTCGGCCATTTTGTGCATTTTATCCATTTATTAAAATTGAAATAGGAGCCTAAATAATCCCTGTCTAATTTATAAAATACCAAAAAATATAAAAACTTTTTGAAAAATTACAAAAAAATATATATAGTATATTTATATATTTATTGAGTCCAGAAAATGTAAAACCCAAAAAAATAGAAAAAGAAAATGATAAAAATTAGAAATCTCCTAAATTCAACAAAAAAATATATAAAAATTCAATAAAAATTCCAAAAATATGTTTTTTCTATTTTATAATTATCTATATATTATTATTTCTATATTAAAATTAGTTTGGGTAATATTGGGATTTATTTACTAATTTTAAAACCCAAATTAGTTTAGATATTTAATTAATCCCATTTTAGGGATATTTTTGGAATTAAAAACATATAAAAATTAGTAAAATTCCAGAAAAATAACAAAAAAATTAAAAGAATATGAAAAGACTAAAAACATTATATTTCTTATATTTTGAGTACTTATATATATACATACCTACACATTGTATATCTCTCTCTCTCCTCTTATATGAGTACATATATAGACATTTACATATATCTATTTTATATAATTAAAAATAAAAAAAGAAAATAAAAAAAGATATATATAATATAAAAACAAAAATAAAATAAAAAATATATAAAATAAAAAACCCACAAAAACAATAACATGGACAAGATAGGAATTGAATACTTTGTGCATATTTCTGCCCCCAACCGTTTGCTTCCAGTGTTCGACCTCTACTCATGCTTACACCTATACACATTTGCATGTAGAGTTATAATAAATTTTAACTTCACATTTTTGAGATTTAATTGCTTGATTTATTATTGTGGGTTAATTGCTGATTGAACAAGGTCTTTTGTCGGTCGCCTCAGCGACTGCGCTCCCGCCCTGTGTGGAACACAAGACCGATGGAATTCCTCGGTTATCAGATGGCGCCGTTGCTGGGGAGCAACGTCGTTTAAGATATTTATTATCTATTTAATTCTTCACTCTAGTCCATATTTATATGATTATTTGCATTATTGATATTATTGTGACTGTTCTGACCCTCTTCTTTATTTGTCTTTGATGCGAGGGACCGTCAAGCGAAGGAGGATTTCGTAGGAAGTCTGGTGCACCCGAGTGAGGCGGAGCTGGTTCTTCTACACCATCCAGCAGGAGAGAGCATCGAAGGCAGATGGAGGAGAATTTTGGATGGCAGTCTCATTTTTGCATTATCTATTAATATGTATGTTTATGTGAGAGAGTGACACTTGACATGTAATAATACAGGACTCTTCCGCTCCGACTTCCCGAGGTCCATTGATCGGGGGATTGTTCCCTAGGGGGCCTCGATGATTTTGACGCTTTTGCTTTTATTTTATTTTTATTAATTTGTGTGGATGAGCCCTAGCTTAGGATTGTTTGACGTAGACTAAGGCCCAAACATTAATATATATGCATGTACCTATAGATATGATTTTGGGACTTAGTCAATTTTGAAATATGTTCTTCATAATAATAGCATCCTGTACTTAGGGCGATTTCTTCGGCTTGCATTTGCATCTAGCATAGGTTTCAAATTCTGTTCTGCATCCCGCATGGAGAGAGAGCTGGAGGCACTGTAAGTTTTCTTACTTAGCATGCATCATCGATTTCTGAGTTGCATGGCTTTTCCGATCTTCTCCCTCTATTTTTGCCAACCTAGGATATTTAATGGAAATTGGAACCTCGATAGGCACGTGCATTGAAAATATCCAAAAAAGTGATAACTTAAATAAAATCGGGACTGCTAACTCTATTGGACTTAAAAGAAAACGTAATGGACTTCCTTTTCTTGGGGAGAGCACCCCCCTCATTGTATGCATTTTAATTGCTTACGTACACACTAAGGAGTAGTGTCCTAATCCGAACAAGCCTCCTAAGTGTTTGTACAACTTTGTGATTCTCACCTCACTCTAAAACCGAAAAGATAAATGATCGTCACCAGACGGTCTTCACTGTGTCGAGTAGGTGAATTGGGGGTTTGCCTTGTGTATTGATTGTGACTTGGAGTCCGTTACATTTTCATTCATTATTTGAGTAGTCGGTCCCATCCGTATGCATCATCTTTTTCATCTTTGAGTCTCTCTACCTCTCTTATATATATATATATATATATATATATCCTCATCTGCATCGAGTTGTGGTATTGGCGCTAGACCTCAATCATTGTCGCCAAGACTTCCGTTTCGCTCTTCTTGACCACCCTCATCGTGACCACCGTATCATCTCTTCTATCGCCATCCTGTTCGGATTAAGGAGAGCATTCCCCTTGAACCACAATTTTGTCGGTGTTCCCGCCCTGTGTGGAACACCAATTTTGTATATGTTTTGATCTTCTCGCCCGCCCTCCTCGTCCCCTCTGTGTCACTCTTCTACCACCCGGGAATGTTGTGCATATCGATGAGGCCCGCATCGAGGATTTCATGACTACCTTGATTGTTTGTGTAAGCCGAGCCAATGATTGAGGATGCTGAGATTGGTGTGCCAGTGGATTGTGATCTGATACGTGCATATTTTTGAGGATATTTGATTTTTTTGGCACGAGGATAGGTATGATGCGTAATGAGAAATTTTTGATCTCGCACGCCGGATTGAGGATCTGACAGATTTCCATTATTTTGATGATGAGTTCATGAGCTTTGATTATACAATCCATTTCGAGGTTCCACCCGTCTTGATGCAGATTCTCATTGTGCTTTAGAGTGACGATATTCGGACCCACATGATCCCCTCATCTTTTTTATTAACCCATCCTCGATCTCCTGACTTGTCTATCACCTTGGCACTTGGAGGATTCATGATGACGTATTGCGCCATCTCAGCTGATTGGATTGACTCCGAGGGATTGCAGTGGACTTATTGATCTTTTGTCCCTCTACCCGATCTTATGCCCTCCTAATTGATTGATGGATTCACACTACCTTGAGGACCTACGATTCTATGCCAGCATTCCCACGACCTACATTGATCTCGCTCGCATTCCTCCCCGGGGACTATCTGCGGGAGGATGTGACAATTTCTAGGACTGCAGTTTCATTCACTGCTTGGGTCGCCATTTTGATGGGATCCAAAGCCAAGTCATGTGATATGATTGGTTGGCCTCCTTCTCTGCTGAGGTGCCCGATCTGTCGGCACATGAGGCCAACTGTCTGATTGCTCTCCTTGACAGTACTCGCAAGGACGAGCCTTGATATTCCAATTGCTCACTGCCTAGTTCATAGCTCTCCGAGGTTTATTGATGAAACTTGATCTCATCATATTTTTTAAAGTCAAATGTACCTCTATTACTGCTAAAAATACATTGAATTATCTTGAGAAATGTGCTAATTTCCTAGTTATGATTATTCTTGTTATACATAATGATTAGAATACTATATTCCTTTGTTTATGTAAAAATAAAATAAAATAAAATACATATCCCAACTTCTCCATTAGTTCTTTCTCAACACGTGATTGGCCCAATTTTGGTTCCCATGAAAACATTCACGTGCATTAAACCATTAATTATCCAATGGCATCCCTTTTGCATTCCATTTACGTTGAGTTCATTCAAGAGATTGTCTCACATTTGTTCTCCCCTTCGTTCTTTCATTACCCACACATTAACCACTTATTGTCTTAGCCATTGGATTTCATCTGACGGTGGTTTCTTTCTCACATTCAACATATAACACACAACCGTTCTCCAATTTTTGTAGCACCATCGATACCTTCTGCATATGTAAGTTGTCTGCACTCTTCTTCATCTGTCGGCAACCGCCCATGCCACATCGGCCTCCCCTCACGCAAAAGCAACCGGCAACCACCCCCACTCCTTTCCTCGTCAGCGAGCAGCAACTGCTACATCCACAGTCCCTTCTTTCTTGTGATACGGGTACATCCATCTTTACACATCGCAGCAATCGTAATGCGGTTGCGTTCTCCTCAACTCACGCCTATGATCAGCAACTGCTGCTCGGTTCCCCAGCCACTATCCTCACGTATGGCCAGTGCCAAATGCCCTCCTCATTTGCAACAACTACGGCATCCTTGACATATCCAATCCCTTCGTGTTTTATCTATAAATACATCACCTTATTCTCCTTTGCAAGGGTCCATTCCCTGACTTCTCTCCCCCACTTTCACAGGAATTCTGACGATGCAATATCATACCCGGACAGGAGGATTGATCGAGGTTGAGGTAGAGAGAACCGAGCCGTGAGCGAGCTCTCGCATGAGACGGAGTAGAGAACTCCCAAGTTCTTCTCCTAGAGTAGCAACATCGCCACCCATTCAGCTATTGTACGTCAGCGTCACTTTTCACGACTCGTTGTAGCATCTCTCGTGTCACTGTGGTGACAACACAGTGTATTCTGATGAGCGTCGTGGCAGGAAACCAATAGTAGTCGCCGGCATCAAGCATGTTCGAGAAGGCAGTAAGCTAGCCATGGTGAAACGTCTCACTCAGTTCCTTGTTTTCTTCTCATTCTGCAGTTTGCTTTGCATTCAGATTATGTTTGGAAAAACTTTTTGCATGCTTGTTTGATTTCCTACGTGACAAGAGTTTGCATGATTGTTGGACTTCATTTAATTCCATGCAAGTATTCATGCTTTGTTAAACAAAGGTAAAAGAAACTCCATTTCTATTCAACTTACTTCTCACACATGCACACATCACATTGTGTTTAAAGTTTATTGAACCACCATAGAAATTTGTTATTACACGTATGAGCACGTGTTTGCATAAGAAAAAAATCCACTGCATTTAAAATTTTTTTTGGGTAATTAATGAAAATTGCAAGAAATGGATATTTGATCTTGTGCATCGTATTCGTGGTTTGAATTAATCTTCGAAATTTATCCGTGTCTCTGCGGATCGACCTTGTGCTTGCCACCGTATAAGTAAAAATTATCTTTTGAAATTAATACTTTAATTGGTTGAATTGCGGTTGCAACGACTAAAAATCACTCAAATTAACCCTCTAAAACTACTAAGAAACCTGTTAATCATTTGGCGCCGTTGCCGGGGATACAGCTTGAATTTTTGATTGATTCACTTTTTCTATGCACATTTGTTGTTGTCACATGTTACCATCTTGTTTCGGTTGACTGGCTTTCTCTTTTCGCAGGAGATCACACACATTCTGTTGCGTGGGAAGCTCGAGAGATTCTTCTCTCAACTCGAATCTCGAGCCGGTGAGGCGAAGGAGGCAAACCCGTAGACGAGGACCTCGTTTAATTCCCATCTGAGAGATTCATCCTCTTTAGTTTAGCAGTTTTTGTTTTATATTCATTTCGGGTCGAGTTGCGGCCTAGAGACTGGACTCTCATTATTGTAATAATTTTACTAGGTTTCTGCATTGCATTAGATTGCATTAGGTTTAATTTCCTTAGTGTAATTTGTTTGTGCTCGATTTTCAAAAATTAAAAATTTGAAAAATTTAAAATCACAAAAAAAGAGTTCTTTAGAAGTTGTCTGCTAGGAGCATTTAGAATAGGTTTATATTTTTTGCGTTGCATTCTTGCACGTAGATTGATGGCGAAAGGTACGCGATTCTAACCTTCTTGCATGCATCATTCTCCGTGGTCTTCTCCCCCTTGAGAATTTTTTTAAGAAAAAAAGAAATTCACCTCACTCGATTTGATTGAATATCATTCAAAGCAATTGGACGTAGATATTAAAATCATTTTTCATAATCAAAGTGGTCACATAAGGTTAAAATTGACTAATCTCACCTTTGTTCGAATTAATTACTTGTATTTGCACTTGTGGGATTGCACACTTGGTTGTTTGTTGCACGACGCACCTTAAGGTCACTAGAGCCAAAAACCCCATCGGTGTGCTTTGTGACTCTATCAAGGTACATTGGATGACTTGAGGGAAGGACGAGTGTAACCGTTGGATGTTCAACTTCGTGTTTATAAGATTAAAATTGAAAAGATAAAGCCACAAAGGGCTTCACCAGTGTGCGTATCAAAGTGACCTTGCTTTGTGTTTTGATTGCATAGAATAGGAGGTGCATGCAAGGGAGACGATCTCTCAACCCTTCTCTTGCTGTTCCTTTAAATACGAATCCTATCTTCTCGAGAAGAAGACCCAACTCTTCTCATTCCTTTTCTTCTCTTGACATTCCTCCACTCGCTACATCACTACCTTCTTCACCACCCTCTTCTCCGACATCACTCAGATCATTTTCTTCTATTCCCTTATCTCCTTCATCTTCCATCATGGCTGAACAAGGTGAAAATCCAGACCCTTTGGCGATCATCATGGCCCAACTTGAAAGAATCAATGATCGCCAAATTCGAATTGAAGCTCAAATGGG
This sequence comes from Ottelia alismoides, assembly GCA_037367405.1. NCBI lineage: Eukaryota > Viridiplantae > Streptophyta > Magnoliopsida > Alismatales > Hydrocharitaceae > Ottelia > Ottelia alismoides. Next base: position 1,018,769 of record JAZKJV010003834.1, read on the forward strand.
CATTGTTGAGGATGAAGAGGAAAACCCTCAACCTATGGGGGAAAGACACAATCTTGCCCAACAAATCTTAGTTCCATGGATTCAGTTGCCTGATGCGGCACGCCAGATCAATATAAAGTCGTCTATAGTTTCTCTGCTTCCCAAGTTTCATGGGAAGAGTGCCGAGGACCCTTACCAACACATTCATGACTTTCTTGCGGTGTGCGACACCATGCATATTGAAAATAATAATCCAGACCTTGTGTATCTTAAGGCATTCTCATTCTCCTTGAAGGACAAGGCGAGAAATTGGCTCCAGAGCTATGGGAAACCAATCACCACATGGGCTGCATTGAATTCAGCCTTCCTTAAGAAGTACTTCCCGATTGGAAAAGCAAATGCACTCCACTACACAATCTCCTCCTTTTCAATGCGCCCAAATGAGTCTTTTCATGAGGCTTAGGATAGGTTTCAGGAGCTATTGCGTAAATGCCCAAATAATGACATGGATAGATGGAAATTGGTCCAGTATTTATGAGGGCATGCATGAGAATTTTAAGGTGGCTGTGGATAGCACTTGCGGAGGTGGTTTCCTCCTCAAATCAGAAACATTTGTTTGGAAATTGTACGAGGAGATGGCAGAGACTTCATTGAATAAGGCATCCCTTAATCAATATAGCCGCCACAAGAAACCTGTTGAGCAAATCGAAAATACCCAAACCCGATCGGAAAGTATGGCGATTGACCTCCAACTCATTGCTCAAAAGTTGGATAATTTAGAAATTCTTAACAAGAATGTTGATGACATGAGTAGGAATATGACCAAAGAAGTGACACAGAATGTCAGTAGGATGTTTGCCATTCCTACATATTTGGACCAAGTTCAGGAACCAGAGCAAATATTTTGGGTCACAGAACCTACTCCTGATGTCAATGCGGTTGACATGGGATCGGGGACTTCAGGAAACACAATGCCCCCTACTTACAATCCTAGATGGCATAATCATCCAAATTTTGCATGGCGAACTTCAAACCTGCAACAACCTATCCAGGTCAATCAACAAGGTCGGTACATCATTGCACCACCGCAACCACCACCACAAGCACAACGTTGTACTTGCCACAGGCTCCAGCCTCATCTAGTACACAACCAACTTCTCCTATGAGCAACCAACCACTTTCGAATGACATTGGTGCTCTCATGAAAATGATGCAAGAGTTGAAGAATAATATGGAGAAGAATAATCAAGAGAATGCTAGGCAATTTGTAGATATCCGATCTTATTTGCCTACGCTATCACCACAAGCCCTTCAGAATCCCAATTTTGTAGCAAGCACTTCTCAGGGGACCTTAAATCATCCACAAAAAGGTCCTGTGACATTCAAGACCCCTGGTCATTTCAGTAACGAGTCTGCCCATGCAGTCTTGACAAGGCGAGGAAAAAAAGTGGTTGACTCATCTCCGTCCATGTCTACACCTACAACTCAACCTTGTAATTTTGAGACAAGTGATGGAGAGAAATCTGATAAAGAGAATGACTTGCACCCCTTATCTGGCACGACCACTTCCATCCCCCCTCAAGTGGTCTCAACTTCTCCATAATCCCCTTCACCCACTGTCATCTCCGTCCCCTTTCCGGAGGCCCTTCGCTTACGGAAAGCTCCCAAATCATCCACCACCGACCTAGAATTGGAGAAACTGTTCTCCAATATTGTGATTGAGATCCCTCTTCTGAAGGCGCTTGAGCAAGTTCCCGCCTACTCAAATTTTTTAAAAGAAAAATGCACGCGTCGGAGGCGATCTAAGAAGAAGAAAAATAATGAGCAAGAAGAGGAACGGCATGTGCTTCCCAGAGCTATATCCAATGTTATCTCCTCACTCCTCCCCCATAAGATGAAGGACCCTAGGGTACCTTTGGTACGATGTACCATTGGTAATATGACCTTCGAGCGCACTCTCTTGGATAATGGTGCCTCAATCAACCTCCTCCCTGCTGCCATTTTGTGGCAGTTTGATTTTGGAAAGCTCAAGCCGGTCTTCATGATTTTACAGATGGCAGATCGATCTGTTAGGAGACCACAAGGACTTTTGGAGGATGTTATAGTGACGGTCCAAGGGAAGCAGTTCCCTGTTGATTTCGTAGTTATGGAGATGGACCCCACTAAAACCTTGGCCCAGAGACCCATAATTTTGGGTCGTCCCTTTCTCTCCACGACCAAAGCCCACTTCGATTTTGAGTTGGGAAAAGTTGAATTCAAGGTCAATGGCGAGATCATTCCTGTCGATCTTGTTATCCCCACTGGTCATGAGACTGAAGATGATGAATGTGGATGGATAGAGGAGTGTTCCTATTTGGACACTGAGATTGTTCTTGCTCATGTGGCATCTAACCCACTCGATGCCACCATTTCTCTGGTTGACGCAATTGGACATGCAGAAAACATACAGTATTGATCTGAGTGTTTGGACTCGACTCCCATCTCTCACGATGAGGTTTTCTGCAAATTAGATATGGCTTGGGATGATTTAGATGCAGAGTTGTGTGCTCTTTCGTCTATGGTCATGCCCATGATGAGTCCACCCTTCGAGATAACAAGCCCATCTGGGGGGTATTCATTATCTCAATTCCATTCTGATAGTGACCTTCCTCACATTACAAGGAAGGTAGCTGATATGTTTACTTTGATGGAGTATTACAGACAGAATCAGTTATCTTCACACTCAGGTCACCATGAGCCTTCACCATTAGCTCCGTCAGTCCAGGTTGACCCTTCATTACCCTCACTATTGATTAATCAGAAACTTGATATGGACCTAGTGAAGCGTTGCATAGAGATCATGGTCGATGAGATTCGAGAACTGCAGTGCCTAATCCCTAATGCCTCTTCCTTTGTTTCCGCTATCTCTCTCTCTCATAGAGGCTGTGTATTCTAATCACCCCAATTCTGAAAAATTGGATTTCTCGGATCTGTTTGATAAGCCCAGCACTACTCCCCAAGTGGAACTGAAATCTCTCCCAAAGGAGCTAAAGTATGTCTTTCTTGGCTCAGATCAGACACTTCCTGTGATAATCAATGCCCATTTAGACGATATACATGAATCTAGACTCGTTGAGGATCTTAAAAGAAATTCAAGGGCTATTGGATGGACTATCTCTGATCTAAGAGGAATTAGCCCTTCTTACTATACACACCAGATCTTCCTGGAAGATGATGCCAAAACTTCTCGGGAGCCTCAGAGACGATTGAATCCAAATTTGTGAGAAGTTGTTAAGGCAGAAATCTGCAAATGGATGAGCGCAGGGATCATTTTCCCCATCTCAGATAGTAAGTGGGTTAGCCCCCTTCATGTGGTTCCTAAGAAGGCTGGTCTCACTATGGTCCAGAATGACCGAGGGGAGGATATTTCAACCCGTGTCGCCACATCTTGGCGGGTATGCGTAGATTACAGGAAGTTGAATAAAGCAACCCGAAAAGATCACTTTCCTCTTCCTTTCATCGACCAGATTGTCGAGAGATTGGCAGGAAAGAAATACTTTTGTTTTCTTGATGGATATTCGAGTTATAATTAGGTCGCGGTCGCTCCTGACGACCAAGAGAAGACGACCTTCATCTGTCCATTCGGGACATTTGCCTTCCGGCGAATGCCTTTTGGCTTATGCAATGCACTAGCTACATTCCAGAGATGTATGCTGGCTATTTTTCGGACATGGTGGGGGATTTTATGGAAATTTTTACGGATGATTTTTCCGTCTTCGGCGACTCATTTGATGAGACCCTAGAGTTTTTGGAGAGGGATTTAAAGAAATGCATTGATGTTAATCTGATGTTGTCTTGGGAGAAATCACATTTTATGGTTAAGCAAGGGATAGTGCTAGGATACATTGTGTCTGAAAGAGGCATGGAGGTTGACCCATCCAAAGTAGATACCATTACACACTTACCTCCGCCTACGAACGTCAAGGGAATCAGGTCCTTCTTAGGGCATGTTGGCTTTTATCGACGATTTATATTAGATTTTGGAAAAATTACCCGTCCCTTGACTCAGTTGTTGGAAAAGGACCGTGATTTTGAGATGTCTAAAGAAGGACTTCGGTCCTTTGAGATTTTGAAGAAGGCCATCACTGAGGTCCCAATTTTACAACCCCCCGATTGGACTTTAGATTTTGAGATCATGTATGATGCATCTGAATATGCAGTCGGGGCAGTTCTTGGACAAAGGAAGGATGGCAAGCCATTTGCCATTCACTACGCCAGCAAGACGTTGGATGAGGCCCAACGTAATTATACTATTACTAAGAAGGAACTGCTGGCTGTAGTCTTCTCTTTGGAGAAGTTTCGATCGTACTTGTTAGGAGCTCATGTTATCATTTTTTCTGATCATTCAGCCCTCAAGTACTTGTTAACAAAGAAAGACTCTAAGCCGAGACTGCTGAGATGGATCCTGCTCCTGTAGGAATTTGATATTGAAATAAAAGATAATCCAGGAGTGAAAAACGTGGTGGCGGATCATCTCTCTCGGCTTCCTTCTCTCCCATCATATGAGTCTTTCATTGATGCCACCCCTACCACTGCACAATTTCCCGATGAGTCTATTCTCACCATCAGTCAGTTACCTTGGTATGCTGATATGGTGAATTTTCTTGTCATTTCTCGACTTCCAGATCATTGGCCCAAAACAAAGAAAGAAAAATTTCGATCTGATTCCCGTTGGTACCACTGGGAGGACCCCATCCTTTTTAAGGAAGGGGCTGATTGCATTTGGAGACGTTGTATTCCAAAGTCTGAGATACTGAGTGTCCTTACCCACTGCCACACCTTTGGGTGTGGAGGACATCACTCTGGAAAGCGAACTGCAGCCAAAATCTTACAGTCTGGTTTCTTTTGGCCGACCCTATTCCGTGATGCCCACAATTTTGTTAAGGCATGCCATGTTTGTCAGACCACTGGAGGAATGTCTAGACGAGATATGATGCCCCTTACTCCCGTGCATGTGGTCGAGGTTTTTTATGCTTGGGGAATAGATTTTATGGGCCCTTTCACAGTATCTCAAGGATTTCAGTACATCTTATTGGCAGTAGACTACGTCTCCCGCTGGGTAGAGGCAACTCCCACCCGCGCTGCTGACAGCGCAGTTGTCACTAAGTTCCTCAATGACATATTCTCACGCTTTGGTTTACCCAAAGTAGTCATTAGTGACGGTGGTAGACACTTTCTGAATGCCTCGGTGCAACGGCTTCTGTATAATAATGGAGTTGAACATAGAGTCGCTACACCATACCATCCCCAGTCGAATGGCATGACTGAGCTTTCCAATAGAGAAATAAAGACCATTTTGATGAAGATAGTCCGGTCTGATCGGAAAGATTGGTCTCAACATCTTCCCACCGCACTATGGGCATACCGTACAGCTTTTCGTACACCTCTTGGTATGAGCCCATTTCGTATAGTATATGGGAAACCATGCCATCTCCCAGTAGAGATTCACCACAAGTATGAATGGGCAATTCGAAAATGTAACTTGGATCATGATGAAGCTGGCAAGAAAAGTATTTTGAATTTGAATGAGCTCGAAGAGTTGCGAGCAAAGGCATATTCAAATGATTTGATTTATAAAGCTAAAATCAAACAATGGCATGATACTCACATCTCACACAAATCTTTTAGTGTCAACCAAAAGGTTTGGTTATTTGATTCCAAGCTCAAACTCTTCCCTGGAAAACTCCGTTCCAAGTGGAAAGGTCCTTACACCATCTTAAATATCTATGATAATTGATCTGTTGATATCTTTGACCCCTCCACTTCATCTTCTTTTCGGGTCAATGGGCAGAGACTCAAACCTGTCATTGAACCCGACGGCCCCCTTCCTTCTGTCGAATCCTTAGTTCTTCAGGATCTCTGAACCTGAACGCCAAGCTGAGGCGTAAAACAAGCGCTTATGGGAGGCACCCCATCTCTATTTTTCTTGTATATTTTGTATATTCTCTTTTCTATTTTTCCTTTACTTCCATGCTAACTTCATTCTCTTGTGAATTAGTATCAGATAAGCATGGGGGTATTCCTCTTTCCATTTCTCCTTAAATCATAAAAAAAACAAAACAAAACATAAAAAAACCGCAAAAAAAGAAGAAAAAAAGAAAGAAAAAAAGGAAAAGAGAAAGAAAAATCTCTCTCTAAGGAGGTTAGGTTTTCTACCATGAGGTCATGGTTTTATTTAAGCATGGGTGGGTGGACTTCTATCTATGTATATATATATATATATATATCCTAAGCCTTATATATATGTATCACTATGTTTTCTTAAAAAACAAATCTCTAAAAATCTAAAAAAAGAAAATCTAAAAAAAACTTCAAAATCGAAAATATGTATATATTAAAAAAATGCATAAAAATCACTAAAAAAGAAAATATACACAAAAAGTTTAAAAAAATGGAAAAGAAAAAATCCAAAAACAGATGGATAGACCCAAAATTCAAAAAAAAACTTTGTACATATCTCTTCCTTGTGAGAGTTTGGACCAAGATTTGAGGCAAAGCTTAAGGAGATTGAGTTCTATCTTGACTTTAATCTACCTAATATCCATAGAGACTCAATAGGTTTGAGAATTCGGATCCTTCAGGTCTTCTTGACTTAATTTTCCAAGTTCGCAATCTTTACGCAGATTTTGACTCCCCATGTCTAAGTTGCTCATTTTTTAGAAGAATCACATACTCTTTGATGATTGATCTACTTGAACTTAATTCACATGCACGTTGCTCGACTCAAATAGGATGTGTGAAAGCGATTGTGATTATGAATGGTATCTATATGGATCCCTTTCTGGCGGTATGGACGTTCGAGGACCGGAGGGTGTGGGTTGAAATAAAGCTTCGGATGAGGAACAGTCAGTTGGCAAAAATCTTCTTCTCTTCCACCAAATAGAGCACAATGCTCATATCTTGTCCACTTATAAAAAAGAAAATTCAAAAGGAGCGTGAAAAAGATTTTATACCCGCATGAAGCTGTGCCAAAAAGAGAGAGAGAGAGAGAGAGAGAGAGAGAGAGAGAAAGAAAGAAAAAGAAAAAAAGCAGAAGCCGACATTTCTTTTCTGTGAGAGTTGGCTACACTGGCCAAGCTCAAATTGAGAGATATGGCTACACTGGTCATACTCCAAATAAATACTTCTTCCTATCAACTTCTTTGGCCAACTTACCCGAACTTAGAAGGAAATACCCCGCTCCGCGAGGAAAGAGTAACTAGAAAGGGAATCCAAGGGTGATGGGCATAGTTGCATAAGTTTTTATCTTTCTAAGTGGACAGCTACCTATTCACACTCACAAGTTCAAGTCCGACTCATATGTCATAAGAGGATGTGATTATGATCGAATGGGCTGAATTGACTAAGGAGTCAAGCCTGCATAAAGGTTCGTGGAACTTGGAGACTGTTGCATCTGAAATCTTGAGCCCATGCGAGTCTCGAACACATTATGAATCCAAAGGTCAAATCAAGCTTATCTCTTATTCTTTGTACAAAACTTGGTCCCAACTCCCACGTAGGATTCTTCCTTGGATTGTCCTGCTAGGGACTAGCAAAGTTTAAGCATGGGGGTATGATGAAACTTGATCTCATCATATTTTTTAAGTCAAATGTACCTTTATTACTGCTAAAAATACATTGAATTATCTTGAGAACTGTGCTAATTTCCTAGTTATGATTATTCTTGTTATACATAATGATTAGAATACTATATTCCTTTGTTTATGTAAAAATAAAATAAAATAAATTGCATATCCCAACTTCTCCTTTAGTTCTTTCTCAACATGTGATTGGCCCAATTTTGGTTCCCATGAAAACATTCACGTGCATTAAACCATCAATTATCCAATGGCAACCCTTTTGCATTCCATTTACATTGAGTTCATCCAAGAGATTGTCTCACATTTGTTCTCCCCTTCGTTCTTTCATTACCCACACATTAACCACTTATTGTCTTAGCCATTGGATTTCATCTGACGGTGGTTTCTTTCTCACATTCAACATATAACACACAACCGTTCTCCAATTTTTGTAGCACCGTCGATACCTTCTGCATATGTAAGTTGTCTGCACTCTTCTTCATCTGCCAGCAACCGCCCATGCCACATCGGCCTCCCCTCACGCAAAAGCAACCGGCAACCACCCCCACTCCTTTCCTCGTCAGCGAGCAGCAACTGCTACATCCACAGTCCCTTCTTTCTTGGGATACGGGTACACCCTTCTTTACACATCGCAGCAATCATAATGCGGTTGCGTTCTCCTCAACTCACGCCTATGATCAGCAACTGCTGCGTGGTTCCCCAGCCACTATCCTCACGTATGGCCAGTGCCAAACGCCCTCCTCATTTGCAACAACTACGACATCCTTGGCATATCCAATCCCTTCGTGTTTTATCTATAAATACATCACCTTATTCTCCTTTGCAAGGGTCCATTCCTTGACTTCTCTCCCCTACTTTCACAGGAATTCCGGCGACGCAATATCATACCCGGACAGGAGGATTGATCGAGGTTGAGGTAGAAAGGATCGAGCCGTGAGCGAGCTCTCGCATGAGATGGAGTAGAGAACTCCCAAGTTCTTCTCCTAGAGTAGCCACATCGCCACCCATTCAGCTATTGTACATCGGCGTCACTTTTCACGACTCGTTGTAGCAGCTCTCGTGTCACTGTGGTGACAACACAGTCTGATGAGCGTCGTGGCGGGAAACCAATAGTAGTCGTCGGCATCAAGCATGTTCGAGAAGGCAGTAAGCTAGCCATGGTGAAATGTCTCACTCAGTTCCTTGTTTTCTTCTCATTCTGCATTTTGCTTTGCATTCAGATTATGTTTGGAAAAACTTTTTGCATGCTTGTTTGATTTCCTACGTGACAAGAGTTTGCATGATTGTTGGACTTCATTTAATTCCATGCAAGTATTCATGATTTGTTAAAAAAAGGTAAAAGAAACTCCATTTCTAGTCAACTTACTTCTCACATGTGCACACATCGCATTGTGTTTAAAGTTTATTGAACCATCATAGAAATTTGTTATTACACATATGAGCACGTGTTTGCATAAAAAAAATCCACTGCGTTTAAAAAAAATAGGTAATTAATGAAAATTTCAAGAAATGGATATTTGATCTTGTGCATCGTATTCGTGGTTTGAATTAACCTTCGAAATTTATCCGTGTCTCTGGATCGACCTTGTACTTGCCATCGTACAAGTAAAAATTATCTTTTGAAATTAATGCTTTAATTGGTTGAATTGCGGTTGCAGCGACTAAAAATCACTCAAATTAACCCTCTAAAACCGCTACGAAATCCGTTCTGCGAGAAGCTATAACACATTATAGCTCTCTTGGTCTCTTCTGCTGGTAGGCGGTTTGCCATCTATCGAGGCCACATTTTCTGTGGATCCGGCTCCTTTGAGCCTCTTTCTCTCCTTGACGACCCTCGCAAGGACGGGAGGTACTCTGATTATTCACCTTGTAGCTCACATCACTTCCCAAGGGCTATCTGCGGAAGGATGTGACACTTTCTTTACGATCGGCTTCACTCACCGCCCGTGCTGCCACCTCTTTGGAGCACGAAGCCGATTTGTCTGATATGGGCAGTCGGTCTCCTTTTCTGATTGTGCACCCGATCTATTGGGGCACGTGATTGACTTGGCCAGGCTCCTTCGAGCCCTTCTCTATCCTTGACGACCCTTGCAAGGCAGAGACACAGTATGAATATTCACTGCTTAGTTTGCATTGTTCCCCGAGGACTATCTGTGGGAGAATGCGACACTCTCTTCTCAATCACAAATGAGCATGGAATTCAGTTCATTTTTTTTCAAAACATGTTTCGTTTATATTTACAAGCATTGCAAATGCCTATTTTATAGGTAATTTATATCTGTGGATTCCGTGGATACAAACACCACCATTATTAATTGGGCATTAAGGTTGTTTTTAGACAACCTTTTATTGAGCAACATTGCCAGCATATAATGGTGGCCAAGTAGTTATTGATGGATAACAAGTAGCAGATATTGGAGGTTGCCACTATGAAATAGAGGCAACAACATCTACATTAGCCAGTGGACCATCCCCATCAGTTGAGTTTTGGAGTTGATATTGGACACGATCAGAACTTGGAGACATTGCAGCCAAATCAAGTTGGAATTGTGTTCTATTGCAGCATAAGTAACAACAAGGAGGGATTGATGCTACTACTACTCACTTAGCAAGAAAAAATGCAAGCATGAACATTGTAAACCAAGTTAACATAGTAATCTTCAGCAATAAATAAAGTTATTTGGCCAAGGATAGTGTAGTATGCAAAGGAAACCTAAATATGACTCTCAGTTCCAGTGGGCATACTATTTAATTATCCACACCACACTAAATGTCTCCCTGAATATGCCGCATGAACCTGAGCGCTTTGTCAAAATTGTTCTTCACTTGAAATAAACAAACATAATCTTGCATGAGCCTAATGCCCAGTATGTATGAGGGTCCATGCATGAGAATTGTAACAGTCTTTTAACTCGTTATAGTTATGCACCTGAGTTTCTGTGGGAAAACATCATTACGTGCTAAATTGTTTTCATGCATGTTTAAGTTCAATCCCTAACAAGTTTCATATTGATTTCTTTCGTAAACATGAGTATGCATGTATAATATACATAAAAATACACGATCCATCATTTTTCATCATAAAATGTATGTTTCGTGAAATTAATAACTGGTCTTGCATCCCAGGATAGGTAGCTACACTGGCTACCGTCCATTCTTTTCTCCACCCCTCCTCTTGAGTTGGATGCCACTTGAACTTAGAAGGGAATACCTCGCTCCTCGATGGTAGAGGGCTGGATTGGGGAATCATTGGGTTGTCATTCTGGAGAAGTCAGTTCCTCTGTAATTTCAGCTGAGGAGAGCCACAATCACTTACACCGTACAAGTCAGCTTCATAGTCATAAGGGTTTGCGTATGATGTAGGCTAGTTCTGACGTGGCTATTGAGGAGATTTGAACCGAGTTCTGTGACTCTCGGAGGCTGTTGTGTTTTAAATTTGGTTCCCGACTAGGTTCCACACATATTTTCACACCAAGGTCTAACCTGAGCTCCAAACTTTGATTTCGTACAGATGAGTTTAATAATCATGATCAATTCAATTTATTATTTAAATTCTTTATTTTTGCCTTTTCTTTTCTTCTTATTCTTTATTCTTTTTGCACTTATTGCATAAGTATTCGCTAGGGACTAGCAACGACAAGTATAGGGGGGTGATGAATCTCCATTTCATCACGTTTATTCTATCATTTTGGCCTTAAAAACCCCAGCAAATGCATGTAAATAGCATCAATTTGTCTATAATAGCATTCATTATTTATTGTATTAAGTGTACATAAATTAAACTTTTTAATGCCAAAATTACAGAATAAAGAGAAGAAAAGAAAAAGGAATAAAATATTGCAAATATTTTATGACTCTAACCCCGAAACCAAGTACAGAATGGAATCGGTCGACAAGGAATAAAGTAGGGGGAGATAAGGGCCAATAATACAACAAATATCTCATTTATTCATTCTTGATTTATGCATTATTGACACCTATTTTGTATCTAAGTATTTATTCATCAAACAAAGAAATTTTGTATACAAAAGTTAAAAAGCCAAAAACCAAACTTCACAGACTCATATCTTTTAAATAAAAACTCAAAACATGACAAAATCACCTCTAATTGTATATAACTTTTCAAGATCTATTTAATGGAGGTGGTTTCATATTTTTTGGAGTTAATATGCAGAAGATAGGTTTTGGGCCCCTATTGTACATAATACCGATTAAATTGTTCAATTTATTCATTACTTATTATTTTTACAAATTCATATTTTTATAATTTTGTAAACATTATTTATAACATACGTGTACAATAAAATGAGAATTAAACCTAAAATAAAAAGGAGAATAAAATAAAACTATGCCAAAACATAGATGAAATACCTATGTTCTATATGTATATAAATAAATGGGGAATACATTCTTTAATTCTTTTATTCTTTCATAATATTGTAAATATTACATATATTATATTTAAAATACAAAACAAAAATAAAACTCATTGAAATATATTAAAATAAAAAGAAATATACAAAACATAGACAAAAGACCTATTACTATACCTATACAATTCATCTACCTATTTATTTAAAGGTGCAAATTAACTCATAAAAATAAAATAAAAATATATTTAGATATATAAAAATAAGTTATAAATATATAAAATAATAGAATAAAATAATAAAATAAAATATACAAAATAAAAAGAAATTATAAAAAATACATGTAAATATACATATAAATACACCATTAAAAATAAACTCATAATAAAATACATCAAAAAATTAAATAAAAATCATAATAAAATACTACATTAATTAATAAACATTTTTATTTTATTTACAAAAATTAATAAAATTATTTACTATTTTAAATCATTTATTTTTTATGAAAATAGTAGTTCTGTCTCGTAACGGGCTGAGGTGGACCAATCAGGTCCCTCCGCGGGTTGACCTCGGTCAACTTGACCTCCAGGCGGCTGATGTGACATGGCTTGTCTTTTCACCCATCTTCTTCCTTAAATCCTACTCGCCACAGGCATCTTCTGACATTGCTTCCTTCAGATGGATTGCTCCCTGATCGATGTACATAGACGTACGCATCTTAAACACCTTGTACATAGCCCCAATTCCTTATTATTAGCCGGACAAATAAGGGTGCCACTCTGCTCATAAATAAACCGCCCCCGCTTCCCCTTCAATTTTGGTCAGCCTTTCACTCCTTTTTGCCCTCGCCTCTGCCCTAGCGAGCTTCTCCGTGACAGGGAGGAGCCCCTGGAGGGTCCGTACGGGCAGGAGGTGCGGAGGTTGCACCCAGGCGACGCTCCGGCGACCGTTATGCTCCTTGGCCAAACCTCCAAGTGTGAACTGCGCCATTTATTTATTTAGGTAGGTTTTTATCCCAGCTTCCCTTTTATGCATTTAGTTTAATTCGTTGGTCATAGCCGTAGCATAGATGACCCGGTTCGTAGTTCGCCGGAGCGGAGCTCCGGCAAACAACTCCACCCGATTTCCTTGCTGATGCAGCTTCATCTCTGGTTGAGGGACCTTCCCTCGAGCCGTGTGACCCTTTTTGTGCCGGTTTGGAGGGCAACGAGGGCCTCCTGGGCGTTGTTGAACCAGGAACGAGGTTCCTGGAGGTCCCCTTCTTCGTCGACCTCGCCTGATCGCTATGGACCTCCAGGTGCCTTCATGAGGCCATCATGGGATGCGATAGAGCACCAGGAACATCTAGAGACCATCAGTGGAGGGAATGGAGGCCGGAGGAGCTCGCAATCTCCGATCGAAGCTCGCCAGCGTCGACCTTCTTCCAAGTTCTTTCACCCGTCTCCTCCGCCATTGGATGAAGGACCCCGCTCCAGATCTTCCCAAGACCGCCCGATGGAGCAGCGTCTCAACCGTTAGATCATTGCAGATGATTCGATCTCCACCCTCCATTGGCAAATCGTCATCGTCACACCAGAGGGTGACGCATGTCAAGTGGATGAAGCCCAGTCGTTGGACTGCACGCACTTAAGGGGTAAATTTCACATGTCGCCCCCCGACTTTTTGTTTTAGTTTGTAATATTGTAAATAAAATATCAAGTGTAAAATAAAATGGACTTTTTGCCAAAGGACCTCTGCATTTCTTGTTATTACAAATTGGTCCTTCCCCGCCTCACGTGCAGTCCCACGTGAGGCGCGTAAATTTTACATGTATCTCCCTGGCGTTTTTGTATATTATTAAATGGTTCTTAAATATTAAATAAATTTCTGATTCTGTTGGTATATTTGCAACTGAGCCCTTGTCTTTATTTTTAATTGCAAAAATGCCCCTGCCAGGTTGTTGTATTTTATGTGCTTCATGTATTTATTAAAAATACCTATCTTGCTCCTAAAAATCCACAAAAATTAGGATAAATGTTGTGTGCCTTGTAGATTCACGGTGAATATTTATTTGGCCATTTTGTGCATTTTATCCATTTATTAAAATTGAAATAGGAGCCTAAATAATCCCTGTCTAATTTATAAAATACCAAAAAATATAAAAACATTTTGAAAAATTACAAAAAATTATATATAGTATATTTATATATTTATTGAGTCCAGAAAATGAAAAACCCAAAAAATAGAAAAAAGAAAATGATAAAAATTAGAAAGCTCCAAAATTCAACAAAAAATATATAAAATTCAACAAAAATTCCAAAAATATGTTTTTTTCTATTTTATAATTATCTATATATTATTTATGTATTAACATTAGATTGGGTAATTTTGGGATTTATTTACTAATTTTAAAACCCAAATTTATTTTAGATATTTAATTAATCCCATTTTAGGGATATTTTTGGAATTAAAAACATATAAAATTAGTAAAATTCCAAAAAAATAGCAAAAAAATTAGAAAAATATGAAAAGCCTAAAAACATTATATGTCTTATATTTTGAGTACTTATATACATACCTATACATTGTATATATCTTCTCTCCTCTTATATGAGTATATATATACATATACATATATCTATTTTATTTCATTAAAATATAAAAAGAAAATATAAAAAGATATATATATATATAATATAAAAATAAAAATAAAATAAAAAATATATAAAATAAAAACCCACAAAACAATAACATGAACAAGATAGGAATTGAATACTTTGTGCATATTTCTGCCCCCAACCGTTTACTCCCAGTGTTCGACCTCTACTCATGCTTACACCTATGCACATTTGTATGTAGAGTTATAATAAATTTTAACTCCACATTTTTGAGATTTAATTGCTTGATTTATTATTGTGGGTTAATTGCTGATTGAACAAGGTCTTTTGTCGGTCGTCTCAGCGACTGCGCTCCCGTCCTGTGTGGAACGCAAGACCGATGAAATTCCTCGGTTATCTGAGCATCTCTTTTTTAGTTGCAATATTTCCTCCACTATTTGGCATGATCTCGGTTTTAACTAGGTTAATTTGTACAACTCGGATACTTCTGAGACTCTCTTTATTTGGTAAAACATAGACCCAGAAACGAGCTCATCTTTCTGCAAGCGGTCATTTGGGCTTTATGGCTGGCTAGAAATTACGTGGTTTTAGCTCGTAATGCTTTTATGTGGATAATATAGCTTCTCATGCCAGGACTCTCATCAAGTCATAGCTTCTGTAAGTTTTTCTGAATCCTTCTTTTTTAATATATTTGGAGGGACAACCATAGCATGTTTTCCCCTCTTTTGACTAAAAAATGGTCTATTATGTTTATATCTAGAATATCTATCCATTCATTGTCCCTCAAATCAAGTGAATAAGAACGAGATTATCTCTTATCCTCATCCTAACGCCTCCAAAATAGAATAATCTGAGCTATAGGAATTCACAAGGAACAAAACTAAGAGAGATTGGCCTAACGTGTGCCATTTGGCATTTTAAGGGTCATGGTTACAAGGATTGTGGTGTCGTTTACAACGGTTGTGGTGTAATGACAAATATTATATGTGTCAAGGTGTAATTGGGTAAGATTTTTTTAAGGTCACGGTGTAAAAATCTGATATATATATATATATATAAGGGATTTTTACCTGGCAGACCCTATAAACTTTGTCAATGACCTCAACGACCTTTGAAACAACATAATTCTTCCCTCGATCCCGTAAACTTGCCAACTCTTACCCCATGAGTCATATGGTTAATCTGTTTGAAGCTCGTGAGGATTCTTGAGGTAATTTAAAGGGTTGATGGGGTAATTACGTAGTGCAAAAGGTCGTAGATGTAATTTAAAAAGTTTATAGGGTCTGCCAGGTAAAAATCCGATTACAGAAGATTAAGGAAGGCTGCAGTTGAGACAAAAAAGGGATTGACACCCTCTTTGTTACGTATGACAAAAGAGAGCCTTATTTGGGAATCTAAACATATATGGGGACCTTTTGTAATTTACCCTATAATCTAATAAGATTTTGTTAGATTGCATCCAACTGAAGTGTCTGAATCGATGCCAGGTCAGATTCTCAAAACAAATAAGACCCATCGATGGACATCAAACAACTAAAGTTGGTCCCATCAGATGTCCATTTCATGCTTAGATGGAGCTTTGGAAGGTTTGTTACCAGTTCTATTCCTCGGAAAAATGTGTGTGATAGTGTCTGTTGGAGTATTTGGTTGTGTGTCATATGAATTGTAGGCGGGTAAATGGATCCTGGAGAGATCCATTTACCCCATCCACACGTTTAGTCCCACATCTACCCGTGGTGGGACTTGGAGGCTCTGTGGAGGCTATATAAGGAGACCCAGAACTCCGGTAACCCTTGAGAAAGTCAATAGACAAACGTGATCCTTTGAGTCCTTCTCCCGTGGTTTCATCCCGCTCCTTAGGGAGTAGGGTTCCACGTTAAACCATTGTATTCCATGTTTATGTTTCTTTATTCTCTGATTCCACTTCTGCTTCCTATTTTCTAACATGGTATCGAAGCCACGTTGATTCTTGAGGATTTTACGTTCGTTCATCATTTGTTTGAGATTCGTTTGTTGTTCTTGGAGATTATTACGTTCGTCATTTGTTCAAGATTAGATTTTCATTGTTCTAGGGTTTTTTTTTCTAAAAACCTTAAATCTGAAGGCATCATCGATTTCATCTCGAAGGCCGCCTGGAGGGTTTACAGCAACAAGTCTCTATTTCTTGAATCTTGCGCAGGCGGCGCAAGATCGAATCCCTAGACAACACCATCCAGGCATCCATCCAGACCTTGGCAGCGTTCTTTTATCGGTAGTAAATCCTCGCATGCTCCAAGAAGCAGTGAACCCAGGCGTAATTTAGGCGATGAGATCCCTCTGTGCACCCAAGCGAAGTCACAACTCGCGCGCACCTCCTTCCTATGCGCGAATCCCTTCCTCCTGTCAAGAAGCCCCATGCTCATCCAGGAGAGTCACGTAGCACCATCCAGATTGCATCCCACAGGCGCGATCTCCAGATCCAGGCGACATGTGAAGACCCCAAGCAGTAGCTCAACCCTCCATACGCAGGTGGCGAGCGATCTTCTCCAGTGCGCAAGTCTCCAGCGCGTGAATTCCTTCTCGCCATCGCAGCGCCCCTTGCGGCGGTCGCATCTCCTCGTGTCGCCCCTTGCCCAACGACCCCCTTCCCATAAGAGTCCCATGGCTCCACCTCCCTCGCATCCCAGGTAGCTTTGCACCCCACCAGGAACCCTAGCGGATTTGCGAGGCCTCACCAGATGATTGCGTCGCCCCCAACAAACCTAGCAGCGCACCCCCTTCGAATCCTAGCGGCAGTGGCGTCACGAGCGTTCCTTGCTAGGGAACCCTAATAGGGTCGTGCCATTAAAATAAAAAATTGCAAAAAGGGGCCGAAGTTTTAAAAAAATTGTTGATGAAGCCCAAATGGGTTGTTGAATTCTAGCGGCCTGGGGGTTGCTTATTTATAGGCCTGAAGTGGCCGTTAGTTAAATAGAAAAAGGAGGAGATTGTTGATAGGAGAAAGAAAGTCCAATGGGTTGATTTAAAAAAAGAAAGAGAGAGAGAGTTATTTTGTAAAGCTCAATTAGGCTAAGGCATCTTTGGGCTCAAATGAGCCACGTTTATGTTGTTTGAGAAAAAGAAAAGGTGCGTACGAAAAAAACCGTACGCAAGAAAAAAATGAATAGAGGTAAAAAAAATTGTCTACGGCTTATTAAAAAAATTAGAATATGAAAAGTCGTTATAAAAAGGGTAAACGGCTTTATAAAAAAAGTAAGAGCCGTGTAAAAAAAATTGAAATGACCAAATATTATTCATGATTTGAACAACAAAAAATGTGACGTTTTGGTTTGTTTTGTATCCCCATCTTTGTCTTCTCCCATACTTGTCAGAAAAAAAGCAGAAAAAATGATTTAAAAAAACAAAAATATGATGATGGTGATATGGGAGAAAGGGGGAGTATTAGTGTAGAGTCACATGTCTTGTTCAAATTCAGAGGTCAGATTCATATATTCTCCAGACCAACCGATTTTCAAACTCTACACAGATTTTGTCAGACTCGACGTCAGTTTCTGAGCTTGCAGTTCAAGAAGCACGAGTATGCGATCTTCAGTTTCGTGGTCCCCGTCATTCTTCTTGTGTTATCAGGCCAGAGTTTTCATGTGAGCCATACAGACTCCAGAGTAGAGGACCATTCCCTATGCCATGTGGGCAGGGGTTTTCATGTGGTGTTATAGTACTCCATAGTAGTGTACCATTCTCTAAGCCAGACGGGAGAGACCCAGTTCTCCGACGAGGAGACTTCTTTTAGACTCCATTCTCCAGCGACCGTGGACTCCGACGAGGATTTCACTTCCACGACCTTTTTCAGTTTGGCACTTTTCATAGATGGAGCAGTTGTCCATATGTTGTGGCGGGCCAGAGTACTCCGACGAGGAGACTCATTTCCAGTTGCAGTGACTCTGATAGGCGCAGTTCAGAGCACATGCTCTCCGATGAGGAGATTCAACAGACTCACACTCCAGCCCGTTCGTTCTCCTCACTTGCACGGTATGAGAAGCAAAGTCCTTGACAACAACTGACAGTTGTGCGCATTGAGTTGATATTTCATGTAGCGTGAGTTGAGTTTATTTCAGGTTGTCCAAGCTGAGCATTGCATGCTTCAGCTTGAGGGGGAGTGTTGGAGTATTTGGTTGTGTGTCATATGAGTTGTAGGAGGGTAAATGGATCCTGGAGAGATCCATTTACCCCATCCACATGTTTAGTCCCACAAACGCTACCAGCGGTGGGACTTGGAGGCTCTGTGGAGGCTATATAAGGAGTCCCAGACCTCCTGTAACAATTGAGAAAGTCAATAGACAAACATGACCCTTTGAAGCCTTCTCTCGTGGTTTCATCCCGCCCCTTAGGGAGTAGGGTTTCACGTTAAACCTTTGTGTCCTATGTTTATGTTTCTTTATTCTCTGATTCCGCTTCCGCTTCCTATTAACAGTGTCCCCGTAAGAAAAAGTAAAACTTTGACAACCATTCAATTATTCAGTTTTAAGAAGAAATCAAGAATCGGTAAACACAACAATACAAACAAAAATATGGACTGAATAGACACATACAATAATAACATGAGGCGTGTTTGAACTTTGAATAGAATGGTCTGATCATATGAAGACATGTTTAAAAGTTCAGTTAGCATCACAATGTCAGCAATCACAATTTCTGGATAAAGTTAAGAAAGCAAAATGCTGTTGGAATTTTCACAGCTTTCTCCCCTTTCGTATAACAGATGATGTTAAAGACAAGTCTAGAATTCCATATGTATGAGAGAAATCACCTCTCACTGTCTTCAGAAGGAAAAAAGGAGGGTTCTTGACAAATAAAAACCTTATCCTACAAAAATAATTCCTAGGGTTCTTGACAAATAAAAACCTTATCCTACAAAAATAATTCCTACATTCTATGGTAAAAACTTATATAAAATCTTAAATAGCAACAGTTTAAATACAACAGTAAAACTAACTTTGATGAGTCGAGTTGGTTAGTCTTGATGATTGAAGGGTACTTCAATAACCTTATCCATTTTCTGCACGCATGGATCCTAAAAAACCTTTTTCTAGTCTGAAACACAGAACAGAAATAAGTAAATGGATAAAGAAAGAAAGAGAAAAAGAGAACCCAATCATTGACGTGATGATGAATTCAGATAAATATAGCTTTAATACTGTAGAAAAATATGAAGCGGAAGCGTAAACATGGGGAAAAAATAAACATCAAATAATGCGGGATTTAGCGTGGAACCCTACTCCAGAAGGAGCGGGATGAAACCACGGGAGAAGCCCCTGAATTGGGCAATTCTTCTATTGAAGTTCTCAATGAGTACAGGGGGCTGTGGGGCTCCTTATATAGCCCAACGGACAGACCCAATAGTGACCGCTCCCCCATGTGGTACTAAACACATGGGTGGGCTCTTTTCTTTTCCAACACTCCCCCTCAAGTTGGTAGCTGGGACAGCTGCAACTTGCAATAATAAAGAAAAATATACATCATTACATCTTCACTTGAAATCACCACAATAAATGTATGTATCCGCAACTGGTAGACAAACCCGCTTGCTGACGGGTATATTAGGTCACCGGAACGTATCTCTGTCGTGCCTGAAAGGTCACCGGACTGTCTCTGTCGTGCCTGCATGGTCACCGGATCTCTGTCTCAGTCGTGCCTGCGGGTCACCGGACTTTGTCTCTGTCGTGCCTTGAAGAAAACAAATCCAGTGCGGAGTCGATGTCGAGGATAGAGACACCACGACGAAGATCGATGCACAGTGAAGATGGCTTGATATTCTGTGAAATCCAGAGTGTTTGGTCTGTCAGTCGTGGATGGACAATAGAAGTTGTGAAGAATACATCTCTGACTCCCCCTTTCTCCCATACTTGATAGAATAAGAACTTGGAACATCAAGTTGGGAGAAATCAAAACATGCATTTTTTTTGCTTCATTTTTTTGTTGCATAATTTTCTTTTCCTTTTTCTCCTTTTTTTTGCTTAGTCGTTCCCTCTTTTTTTTTGTACGGCTTTTCTTTTCCTTTTTTTTTCAAAATTTGCGTACGGTTTTTTTTCATACATGCCTTTTTTCTCTCTTCTCTCTCTTTTTTTTTCAATGAACCCTCCTTTTTTTTGTCTAATACACGACCCCCTTTTTTCCTCTGGTCCGTCCACCCCTTTTGCAGCCCACTTACAACGATTTTTTTTAAAATAAAAAAGGACCCATTGGGCCTAAAGGGAGAGCCGCTCCTGTTGTTTATTAGGGTTCCATGGGTGGAACCCTTCGTGGAGAGCCGCCCCACTGAGGGCTTTTGCCTTGCGCGCCGCCATGGGAGATCTGGATAGAGGCGGAGGACTCGCACCACCTCCGTCAGGGTGGAGAGGACGCTCGCGTGCACGCGAGGAGTTCTCGGAGATCAGAGCGCCGCCTAGGACTCGTGCGGAGGGGCTTCGCGACTGGAGGGGTGGTTGGTCACTGGAGGGCGGCGCACATGGGGAGGTATGCGCCGATGGAAGCGGCGATGGGAGGCCACGCGGAGGTGCCGCCTGCCGCATGGACGGTGCGCGGCCTATGGAGACTTGCCAGGACCGTTCGGAGGCCTTGTCGTAGTAGATGGGTGAATTGCGGCGGCGCCAAACCTTGCTGGAGGGCCTGCTGCTCGCCTGGATGTCTTGGCTGGGGTTCGTTGTTTCAATTGGGTTGCGCGCCTGCTAGGGTTACGCGTTGGGTTGTTGGAGACGCGACGCGAACATCGTGCAAAGATTGAGGGTTGAGATCGCCTTCTGCAATGATCTGGAGTACGGCACATCCATTTCCTGTTCAAGGTCATCTCGCGCCGTTGAAGATGCGCAAGGAAGATGCACAGATCTGCCTTTTTTTTATGCTGCTGCTGCTTGTTGGATCCATCTCTGATGTCTTCGATCAGATCTAGAAATATCATGGCAAGAACAGATCTGAAAATATCACGGAAAGGAGCCGCCTGTGAGCGCAAACTGGAGCGAGGCTCGAGAGATTAGGGTTTTAAAAACCTAATCTTCCAATAGATGCGGCCAGGAACCCTAGACTGACATGATCTTCAAAAAATATCCGGCAACTATGTAACTTAATCTTAGAACAACTCGCTCCATAAAATAATCTTCAGACAAAACATTACAATCGAATCTCGAACCAATGAAGAACATGAAATCCTCGAGAAACGAACCCGCTCTGATACCATGTAGAAAAATATGAAGCGGAAGCGTAAACATGGGGAAAAAATAAACATCAAATAATGCGGGATTTAGCGTGGAACCCTACTCCAGAAGGAGCGGGATGAAACCACGGGAGAAGCCCCTGAATTGGGCAATTCTTCTATTGAAGTTCTCAATGAGTACAGGGGGCTGTGGGGCTCCTTATATAGCCCCACGGACAGACCCAATAGTGACCGCTCCCCCATGTGGTACTAAACACATGGGTGGGCTCTTTTCTTTTCCAACATAATGGTGCTATAAATGAGTACAATCGTTCTTCCTTCTCAATACATTATCCCAAATGGTCTGACAGCTACAGTCCTTTTCTTAAACACCGCAACATGATTTGAAAAGAAGAAAATGAAAAAAAAATTGGGAAGTGAATTGTTATGTCCATCAAAACTGGCCCTTCCTCTCCCAACATGACTGCGACTTGGTGATACAACTAGTAATTCAACAAAGAGGACCTCCACCTTCCTCTCCTCTCTCTGGTCAGGTCAGATTCTCATCAAGCAACTTGATGAAGTACTCAATGCAGTTGTCTTATATCTCGTCCTCAATTGCCACCCCTCACAACCTCCATCCCTCATCAACCAACTTGATAATTTACCAAGGGCAGCTGTCTTATTTCTCATCATCATTTGACATACACATTTAATAACAAGTTCCTGCCTACTTCCTAAGTTCTCACATGTTTACTTTTTGGGGGTTCATTACTCTCAACAAAGTTAAATCAATGACTCTTATATTGATCAAGGACTTATTTGTCTGAATAAAACTGTTAAGATATTGTGGTGATATTGCAATATTTATGTTATCCAGTCTTTTATTTGTAATTTACCCATAGAGCTTTTCTCCTATATAAGAGAGCTCTAGGGTTTCATAATAAACATCTCTTGATTTTCCCTCAACATGGTATCAGAGCAACGGTCCTAGACCGGAGCTTGTGCCCTAGTTCCTTGTCCCCACCAATAGCCCTTCGGCCGGCGCCGCCTCTGCTTGCCCGAGTGCCCCCACGCGCCTCCGCCGCCTCCTGCCAGTCCTTCTCGCGCGTGAAGTCTTCCAGTTTTCTCAGGGCACGTGCGTGCGCGTGAGCCCTCTCCTGCGCGTGTGAGCCATCTCCTGCGCGCGTGAGCCATCTCCTGCGCGCGATCCTTCCTGTACGCGCGATCCTCCTGCGTGCAAGCCCCTTGCGCGCGCCTTCCTGCGTGCAAGCCCCTTGCGCGCGAGCCCTCGATTCCACACGGGTCCTACGCCCTGTGCACCCTTCGCGTGTGATCGGGCTGTAGCCCTCAATTTCGCGCGGGACTTCGGGCTGTAGCCCTCAATTTCGCGCGGGACTTCGGGTTGTGGCCCTATCAGATCTCCTACTTCGTTTTTTTTGTTCACATAGGACCCGTGCACTTGTGAGCAGTAGAGTTGACTTCTTCCAAAAGAAAAGAAGCACTTCAAGGCATGGAAGGGGTTGTGGATTAAGTCTACGTCCACAACCACCTTCATTTGTGTCCAAGTAGACATTCTTGTCTAAGCCTCTTGTAGTCCCAGTCTATAGAAATTGTTGTCATCATGTCTGACAACAAGGTGGATGTTCCATCCTCGGGTGCCTTCAAAGGTTCCGCACCCATTGCCAAGATGGATGGAACCAATTATGAACTGTGGGCCATGCAGTTCATGAGTTTTATGTAGTGTAATGGAAAAAAAGCACATCCTCACTACAGAGGAGCCAAGTGAAAAGACTGGGATACACGCCTCATGGGAGGCAGATGATGCGTATGCTAGAGTATGGCTATCCGGGACTGTTTCCACGGAGATAGCCAATGATATACTAAGCCATCCTACTGCAAAGGCTATGTGGGACATTCTTGCCGCGACTTACTCTCAGGAAAAGAATGAGTCTAAGATCCTCCAGCTCCAGCATTATATTTTCACGTCAAAGCAGAATGGTCGTCTGCTTCACACTCTCTATACTTCTCTGAGGGGTATGTTCGAGAGGCTGCATGGGTACATACCTTTGACAGCTACACCATAACAACTTAAAGCATATAGAGACTCTGTGATGACTGGGGTATTCCTTGCAGCCCTGGATCCAGAGTATAATGCAGCTCGTGCCCAGATCCTTACTGATGCTACGATACCTCCGATGGAGGAGGCGTATCGGAGATTGAGCAGTCTGTCTATATCCTCTGGTAGTACAGTACAACAACAGACATCTTCTGCGATGGCAGCTTCACGTAGAGGCAGTCATACAACATATCGTGGACGAGGAAGCTCAAACTGTGGTAGAGGAGGTAGTGGTCGAGGTCGATCATGCACTTTCTGTCACAGGACAGGTCATTTTGAGGAAACCTGCTATTCTAAGCATGGGTTTCCAGCATCAGCCAAAGTTGCAGAGCAGACACAACAGACTGGGAGTTTACCTGATCAGAGGTTCTATGAGTTTGTAGCAAGACTGAGAGAGATTATGCCTGGCACATCTGGATCTACTAGTTCTCCTTCAGGATCCTCAAAGGTGGCTGCTTCAGCTTCAGCATCAGCATCCACTACAGGTACTGCATTTGCCTTTACTACGTGTTACAAGGCAGATCTATCCGAATGGATCATGGATTCAGGTGCATCACACAATCTCTGTGGTGACAGAGGTCAGTTTAGTGTTTTTCATCCTGTTCGATCTGGACGATCGGTGGTGATAGCTGATGGGGCATATTCCCCCGTCACTGATCAGGGGGAGGTGCAGTTGACACCTACCTTGAGACTTTCTAATGTTCTCTATGCACCTAAAATTTCAATGAATTTGTTGTCAATTAGTCAAATCACTAAAGATTTACATTGCCGTGCTATATTTGATCCATCTGCTCTCTTGTTTCAGGATATACTTACGGGCAGAGTGATTGGAACTGGCCGTGAGCAAGGGGACCTTTACAGACTTGTGCAGTCTTCATATGATGGTGTTTCATCCTCTCTACGCACTGGGTCTGTTTCTCCGTATATGTGGCATTTGAGATTTGGTCATCTTCCTCTGCAAAAGCTGGTTCATGTTCTCCCTCGGATTTCTCCTCGCTCTACTTTCCAGTGCGAGGCATGTCAGCTTGGGAAACACCACCGATCATCTTTCCAGAGTCGTCAAAGTCCGAGTAGCTATAGTCTGTTTGAGTTGTTCCATTTTGACATTTGGGGTCCTAGTCGTGTCTCTGATCGTCAGGGGCACATATTTTATCTTGTGGTTGTTGATGAGTTTTCTAGGCTTTGTTGGGTTTTTCTTCTCAAAAATAAGTCTGATGCTGGTCCTGTTATTCAGTTGTTTATTAATGAAGTTAAAAACATTTTCTCTGCTAGAATTAAGTATATACGCTCAGATAATGCCCTAGAATTCTGTACTTCTCAACTTTCTCAATTTCTTAAATCTCAGGGTATTATGCATCAGACATTGTGTTCTTATACCTCTCAACAGAACGGGGTGGCTGAGAGGAAACACCGTCATCTATTGGATGTCACTAGGACTCTTTTGATTCAGAGCCGTGCTCCTCATTCCTATTAGGGAGATGCGGTTCTAATTGCTTGTTACCTTGTGAATCGTATGCCTTCTTCTGCATTAGGGGAAAAGGTCCCGTTCTTGATTGCGTTTCCCGAGAAGGATCTTTTCTCGCTTACGCCTCGTGTATTTGGATCAGTTGCGTTTGTTCATCAGTTCTCTCCTGGTCTTGACAAGCTTTCCCCCAGATCAGTTAAATGTGTGTTTGTTGGGTATTCCAAAACCCAAAAGGGCTATCGTTGCTTTGACCCTGTTCGACGACGGTATTACGTCAGTGCTGATGTCACCTTCTTTGAGTCTATTATGTATTTTTCACCAACAGGTGACATGCTTGCTTCTTCGGAGGATGGTGAAGAGACTTATATGCCTCCACCTCCATCACCACCTCCATCACCACCACCACCACCACCACCGCCACCGCCACCACCATCTCCGCCGTCTCCTATATTCTTTCCACATGTCTACCAGCGAAGGCCTCCAGCTCAGGCGCCTCCTCAATCACCCAGCACGTCCGAGGTATGTCTTGATCATTTGAGTTCTTCTGATGGCACGACTGATTTGATTGCACAGAATGAGCTTCAGGATTTCGATGATACTTCTACGACCAATATTGATGATTTGGATATCCCTATTGCACTACGGAGGCCGAAGCGAGCTCGTACGCTGAACCCCAAATATGGGTTGGACTTTGGTTCTCATGTGTCCTTGGAGCGTCTATCCAAAGACTTTCAGCATTTTGTTGTGGGCTTGTCTGCCGTATAGATACCGCGCTCGTATCAGGAGGCCCTGTAGAGTAGCCAGTGACGCTTGGCCATGGAGGAAGAAATGGCAGCATTACAATCGCGTGGTACCTGGAGTGTTGTTCACCCTCCACCAGGTGCGTCAATTGTTGGTAGCAAATGGGTATTTACTGTGAAGCAGCGTGCAGATGGTACAGTTGATCGTTACAAAGCCAGATTGGTTGCTCGTGGGTTTACCCAAACATATGGGGTGGACTATCATGACACGTTCTCACCCGTGGCACGTCATTCTACCTTACGGATTCTTATCTCTGTTGTTGTAGTGCGAGATTGGCCTCTCTTCCAGTTGGATGTAAAAAATGATTTCTTGTATGGTGATTTGCAGGAGGAAGTTTACATGCAGCAGCCTCCTGGGTTTGTTGCTGAGGGGGAGTCCAGTATGGTATGTCATCTTCATAAGACCATTTATGGCCTTAAGCAAAGTCTGAGGGCATGGTTTCAGAAGCTCTCGGAATTAATTGAACAGAAGGGGTTTGTTAGACCTACAACAGATCATACTCTCTTTGTGAAGAGAGATCAGCGAGGTATTGTAGTCATCTTGGTGTATGTTGATGACATTGTTATCACTGGTAGTGATGTACAGGGAATTGAGGCAGCAAAGAACTTCCTTGGACATCAGTTTGTTACCAAGGACTTGGGTATGCTTCGTTACTTCCTAGGACTGGAATTTACACGAAGTCCACATGGTATGGTTATGACACAGAGGAAGTATGTCACTGATCTTCTATCTGAGACAGGAATGACAGGGTGTAGACCAGCGACTACCCCAATGGATCCTAATGTTAAGCTTCATGATGATGGGTCTGAGGAGGTGGATAAGAGACGCTATAGAGAACTGGTAGGGAAATTGTTGTATGTCACTATTACCAGGCCTAATATAGCTTTCGCTGTGAATAAAGTAAGTCAGTTCATGGAGCAACCCAGGCAGACGCATATGGATGCTGTGTTTATGATTCTGAGATACTTGAAGTCATCTCCAGGTGCAGGTCTTTTGTTTAAAAGAGACACGTCTCTTTCAGTCAAGGGTGTGCATATTCGGATTACGCAGGATGTCCGAATGACAGGAAGTCTACTTCAGGCTTTACTGTATTTTTTGGTAGCTCGTTAGTCTCATGGAGGAGTAAGAAACAAACTGTCGTTTCTCGATCCAGTGCAGAATCAGAATATAGAGCTATGGCCCAAGGTAGTGCTGAGACGATGCGGGTCAAATCTGTCCTCACCGATTTAACGATCGACGTACCTCTTCCTATGCAACTTAACTGTGATAATCAGGCAGCCTTATTTATAGCTAACAATCCTGCATTTCACGAAAGGACAAAGCACATCGAGGTAGATTGTCACTATACTCGTGACTTGATCCAGAAGGGACTTATCTCAACATCCTATGTTGCATCCGGAGATCAGATCGCAGATATGTTTACAAAAGCTTTGCCTAGAGGTCCTTTTCATCATTGTTGTTCCAAGCTGAGCATGATAGATATATATGCTCCAACTTGAGGGGGAGTGTTAAGATATTGTGGTGATATTGCAATATTTATGTTATCCAGTCTTTTAGTTGTAATTTACCCATAGAGCTTTTCTTCTATATAAGAGAGCTCTAGGGTTTCATAATAAACATCTCTTGATTTTCCCTCAACAAAAACGGTCTGATCATTTATTTAAACCATTTCTTTCTTTAAAATGTGTAATATGGGAAGAATCGGATGAGGCATGTAGGAATCACTTACCTAAAGGTGTCATTCTCACCTACGGCAAATATGCTGCCGTATCTATCATCCTCGCCATCTGCAGCAGTAATAAGTCAGAAATTACAACTTCTGAATAAAGTTGAGAAGGCCATATGCTATTAGAGCTTTCACTGTTTTTCTCTCTTAGTACCACTGATGATGTTATACATAAGTCTGGAATTCTATAAACCTACTAGAGAAATCATCTGTTACAGTTTTTAAAAAGGAAAAGGAAAGTTCTCAACAAAAACCCTATCCTACAGACATAATTCATACATTCTGAGGAAAGAAACCTTACATATAATCCCGAGTAATGATAGCTTAAGTAGAGAAACTGAGAATAACTAAGATGAGTTAAACCAGTTACTCCAGATGATCGAAGGCTACTTCAGTAATCTTAACAAGTTTCTGCATGCACAGATACTAGAAACCTTTTATGTTCTAAAATATAGAATAAAAATAAGGAGAGAGAAAGACAGATAAAGAAACAGTGAAATCAATCATAGAGTGGACCAAGATTTTGGATAAATAGTGCTTTTGTACAATAGTGGTATAAATGAGTACACCCATTATATTCTTCGTAGCTCATATTGCAATGTTCCGAATGGACTGACAACAATTGTGCTCATATGATCCTCACCTCATTCGCCTTTTCTCTCATCCATTTCCTTTCATGGTCAATCAGGGAGGAGAAAAGACTGAAGTACTTGTCCCTCAGTTTGGCAAAAGCTTGTTTTTTTCCTTCTACAATTGGATCTCCTGTTGCATCTTTTTAATATCCTCTTCATGTGGAAATGCAAACATGATTGCCTCAAAGGTCACATTCTGTTGTAAACAGGATCAACCATGCATATAATAAACAATAATTATACGGATCCAATTGAACGGAAATAAAAGTATTAAAGATCAATATCATTAACGTCATCCATTTCTAGTTCAATATCCGGTTATGATATGCAAACAGGAATCGAACAATCATATGGAAATAAATAAACGGGCGAGATCCAGAGAGGGGCAAGCAATAAATAAATTGCGGCAAACAAAATACAAGAAAGATAAGGTTAGATATCACCGAAGCGTTCATGAAATGGACTGTCCTTAGAGAGGTTTTCGCCCCCACAATACCGGTGCATTGGGTACTGGCGATCCGCTCCCAGGATACGACGGTTCACGGTCGTCGTCCGCGCACACCGACGAGACCGTCCTCGAAAGCACCTCCGAGAACTTGCAGCCGAGAGAAAACAGGTCGCAGACGCGAGAGAGAGCGAGAGTGACGGCGGGTGGAGATTTCTTGCGAGTGAAGAAAAACGGCGTCGGGTGGGGGATATAAAAAGAAGGGCTCGCATGCCCTAGCGCGCAGTCCCTTCGGTTTCCGAAAACACCCCTCAACGGTCGTGTCCTTTCGGATTCCAAAACTGCGGCTAAGTCGAGCCGTTTGGATCAAGTCCGATTCCCAATGTAATCGCGATTAAATTAATTTGTATGATTAATTTAATTGATCAATAAAATGAAACCCGCAGCAAAAGTATCGAGATCCGAGATCCGAATTGACTCTCCCGAGCCCGAGCCGGTGCCGGTGCCGGAGACGGAGCGGAGCGGAGCGCGCGCGCGTGTGGTCCTCCATTCCTCGTCTCTACTATTGCTACAAGAGCTTGGGGTGTGGACTCATATATAAGTCCACCAAAAGTTTAGTTCTCCACGGTGTGGTACTAAACTTCCACCCAAACTCAACCATGTTTCAAATTTGGGAATTCCCAACTTTCCCTCCAAACATTTGGTTTCCCAATTGAAACCAAATTAATACCATTTGTAATTAATAGGTTTTCCATTTAAAACCTAAGTACAAATTTTAATACAACAATCCCCCACGAATTCTCCAATTTGAAAAAGAGATTCAAAAGGAATTAAGAGACTTCTTTCGGCTGCCCAGACTTTGCTTTCAGTAAAGGTACCTTCCGGTTTGAACCTCTACCTGAGTTTACTACTTTCACTTTAACAGGAACGAAGTGAACTACGTCTTGAACTTCAGACCTTAGTGTTAAAGTATACGGTAGAAACAACAAAGCGTTGTTCTTGGTGCAATCTTCAGGGTTTGTGCTCTTAAAGGCCATGCACCCTTATCCTGTTTCATGAGTGTGTTCAGGAAAGACCCTCTTCCTTTAACTGCGGCCCACAATAACACTCACATAGGTGGCGTTCTCCAAGGATGCACTGCTAACATCCTGCCCAAAGGCTTGAACCCATTCAGAGCCTACGCTCTTCCTAAACTTGCAGCTTAAATGGCACTCAGGCTTCCAGGGATAAGACACTCTTGCTTACGCATTAAAATTAGAGTGCCAACCAGTTCTCCAAACCGCTTGTTATTACCACATTGAACCTACTTTGTGGGATCTCCACTCAGATAGGTTGGGTTGCTGCTGTAGAGGAACTCCCAATGGGTCTCAGTCCCATCCCAAGCCTAGACTTTTGAACTAAAGATCTATCAAGTCCCTTGGTCAATGGATCTGCCGTGTTGTCTTTGGATCCAACAAAATCCACAGCCAACACTCCTCGAGACACCAAATCCCTTAACGTCTTAAGTCTGATTTGTATGTATCTCCTTGTTTTCTGATTGAACTTTGAACTCTTGATCTTGACAATTGTGGTCATATTATCACAATGTACCGAGATTGCAGGAACATGCTGACCTACCATGGGAATTTCAGACAGAAGTTCCCTTAGCCATTCAACCTCAATTCCAGTGGTGTCCAAAGCACAGAGTTCGGCCTCAAAAGTGGATCGAGCTAGAATGGTCTGCTTCACAGACCTCCAGGAGACTGCACCGCCTCCAAGGGTAAATACATACCCTGTAGCACCATTACTCCCTGACTCCTCTATTTTCCCTATCCAGCTTGCATCACTGTATCCTTCTAGTACAGAAGGATGTCTACCATAATGCAAACTAAGGGAAATAGTTCCCTTCAAGTACTTCAGTATCCGATCCAGAGTCTTCCAGTGAGTACGGTCAGGACAGCTAGTGTATCTACTCAGCTTTGCAACCGAGAATGAAATATCAGGTCTCGTGCAATTTGCAAGATACATTAAACTTCCTATCACTTGTGAATACCTTAGCTGAGCTACAAGTACTCCACTTTTATTCTTAAACAGCGTTTTGGATGAATCAAAAGGAGTGCTTACAGCTTTGCAATCTTGATATCCAAATTTCTCAAGTACCTTCTCAACATAGAGAGATTAGAAATTACAATCCCATCAATTGACCTTGTCAATTTGAGACCCAAGATCACATCAGCAACACCCATGTCTTTCATCTCAAACTTGCTACTCAAGAAAGCCTTAGTCTCATTAATAATCCTCATATGTGATCCGAACAACAATATGTCATCAACATATAGGCATAAGACAATACACTCATCACCTTTCACTTTGGAATAGACACACTTGTCAGATTCATGAACCTTAAAGTCACATGACAAAATAGTCTTGTCAAATTTTTCATGCCATTGCTTTGGTGCTTGTTTCAATCCGTAAAAGGATTTGACAAGCTTGCAAACCTTTCCCTCATTCTCAGAAGTCACAAGCCCATCCGGTTGATCCATATATATCTCTTCCTCAAGATCGCCATGCAAGAAGGCGGTCTTCACATCCATTTGGTGGATAGAGAGATCATATACAGATGCCAATGCTATGAGCATCCGGATTGTGGTCATCCTAGTCACAGGGGAATAGGTATCAAAATAATCGATATCTTCCTTTTGCCTAAAGCCCTTGGCAACTAATCTGGCCTTGTATTTTTCAATTGATCCGTCAGGTCTAAGCTTTCTCTTAAACACCCACTTGCACCCAATAGTAGAGTACCCTTTAGGTAAATCAACCAACTCCCAAGTTCCATTAGCCATAATGGAATCCATCTCAGATTTGATGGCTTCCTTCCATTGTTTTGCTTCAGATGAAGCCATGGCTTCCTTGTAACTTGCTGGATCACCCTCGATCTGGTAGACAACGAAGTCGCTACCCAGATCCTTGGCTATCCGAGGTCTTTTACTCCTCCTTGGCTCAATCTCTTCAGAAAAATCATTGGGTTCAGGTTGAGTCTCAACCCCCACATTCGTCATCCTTTCCACTTGATCTGGAATAGATCATGATGTAGAGGCGCCCTCAATGGTCAGATTCTGAGGAATCCCAGTCTTCAATGGGAAGACATCCTCAAAGAAGGTAGCATCACGGAGTTCAACAATAGTGTTGACATCTATGCCCGGTATCTCGGACCTAATTACCAAGAACCTATATGCATAGCTATTTTCCAGGTAACCTAAGAAGACCGCATCAACAATTTTAGGACCAAGTTTCTTTCTCTTGTGTTCTGGGACTAAAACCTTAGCGAGACAGCCCCACACTTTGAGATATCTTAAACTTAGTTTCCTATTTCTCCAAAGTTCAAAGGGACATTTTTCCATATGTCTCGGAGGAACCCTATTCAGAATATGGCAAGCCGTATTCAAGGCTTCTCCCCACATATAGGTCGGAAGTCCAGAACTCTGTAGGAGAGCATTGATCATGTCAGTTAAGGTTTTATTTTTCCGTTCTGCTATCCCATTTGATTGCGGTGAATATAGGACCGTAACTTCATGAATTATGCCAAAAGATTTGCATTGTTCATCAAATAAGTTAGAGGTATATTCACCTCCTCTATCTGACCTAAGGCGTTTAAGCACTTTTCCTGTTTGTGTCTCAGCCTCATTCTTAAATATAAGAAATTTCTCTAAGGCTTCATCCTTGGTTTTCATTAGATATACATAGCAGTATCTACTGCCATCATCTATAAAAGTGATAAAGTATTTCTTATTGTCTCGGGTCAACACACCATTAAACTCACAGATATCCGTATGCACTAGATCCAAGATCTCACTATCTCTAGAGACACACTGAAAAGACTTCCTAGGTGTCTTAGCTTGCACACAGATTTCACATTTTTGAGTTTTATCAATAGTGTGTTTAGGGATCAACTCTAAATTCATCATCCTTTTAATTGAATTTAAGTTTACATGTCCCAATCTACCATGCCACAGATCACAAGATTCTAGATTATTCACAACATGAGAAACAGAACTAGAACATTCAGTACTCAAAACATTCATTTCATTAATGTTTACTGAATCACATCTAATTCTAAATAACAAATCAAAATCAGTCAAATAGCCTTTTCCATAAAAAATGCCATGTCTCAGAATGACAACTTTATTACATTTAAAGTTTAACTCAAAACCATTTCTAACTAAGATAGAGCCAGATAACACATTCTTCTTGATGTCAGGAACATGCAGCACCCTGTGCAACGTCCAGACACGTCCAGAGGAGAACCTCAAGTTGACTTGTCCCGACCCTAGTACCCTGGCCGCAGAATCGTTCCCCATCTTCACAGTCCCACCGCTGCAGGTCTGATAAGAAGAAAACAACGTTCTGTCAGAACATATATTTACATTGGATCCCGTATCCACGAGCCACTCATTTGGATCATGGATATGGTATAGTTCAGGTTTTACAGAGACATACCCCTCGCTAGCCCTGAGTCCCATAGTGATCATGTTCACTTGTGGACTCCCGTCTGCAGCCTTAGGTTGAGCCTTCAAGGACGGACAGTCCTTCTTCCAATGGCCAACCTGATTGCAGTGCCAACAGGGTTTATTCTTTGCCTTTTCCTGGATCTTGTCCTTTGGTTTCATTTTATTGTTATTAGGACCCTTTCCCTTCTTATCCTTGCCCTTCGAGGTCATAAAATTGACCTTAGCCTGAATATCAACAGGAAGCACAGGTTTTTATTTCCTGTGTTCCTCCTCTATGGCAATTGCCACCATCAAGTCATCCATAGAAATCTTCTCCTTTCTATGTTTCAGGGTCATACCGAAGTCTTCCCACGACTTGGGGAATTTTTCTATGATGCACATGACCTGAAACTTCTCTGGAAGTTTCATTTCGGCATCTTCTAAACCATGGAGCAGGAGTAAAAACTCGTGTGCCTGTTCAGAAACTGACTTTCCCTCGGCCATGGAAAACTTCAAAAACTTAGCTACGGAATATTTCTCAATACCGAGGTCTTCGGTATTATACTTCCGATCCAAGTCTTCCCACAGCCCCTTCGCAGTCTGCGTGGACGAACAGTATACGTCAAACAACGTATTGGACAGAGCCAACAAGATGCAACCATGACATATACGGTCGCGTTCCTTCCACGCAGATTGCACCTTCTGGCTATCGGGTGAGGGGTTTTCTATCTCCACCGTAGGACAGTCGGTTTCAAGCATCGAGATTAACCCTATGGTGGTTAACCAAAGCTTCATGCGTTGTTGCAAACGCTTAAAGTTCTGTCCACCGAATTTTTCAGGCATACCCGTCATATCTACCCTCGATTTAAACATTGTTTCCGACATAGTTTTATAATCGGTTCCCGAAATCCTCTCTAAGATTGTTGTAAACAGGATCAACCATGCATATAATAAACAATAATTATACGGATCCAATTGAACGGAAATAAAAGTATTAAAGATCAATATCATTAACGTCATCCATTTCCAGTTCAATATCCGGTTATGATATGCAAACAGGAATCGAACAATCATACGGAAACAAATAAACGGACGAGATCCAGAGAGGGGCAAGCAATAAATAAATTGCGGCAAACAAAATACAAGAAAGACAAGGTTAGATATCACCAAAGCATCCATGAAATGGACTGTCCTTAAAGAGGATTTCATCCCCACAATACCGGTGCGCTGGGTACTGGCGATCCCTCCCAGGATACGACGGTTCACGGTCGTCGTTCGCGCACACCGACGAGACCGTCCTCGAAAGCACCTCCGAGAACTTGCAGCCGAGAGAAAACAGGTCGCAGACGCGAGAGAGAGCGAGAGTGACGGCGGTTGGAGATTTCTTGCAAGTGAAGAAAAACGGCGTCGGGTGGGAGATATAAAAGGAAGGGCTCGCGTGCCCTAGCGCGCAGTCCCTTCGGTTTCCGAAAACACCCCTCAACGGTCGTGTCCTTTTGGATTCCAAAACTGCGGCTAAGTCGAGCCGTTTGGATCAAGTCTGATTCCGAATGTAATCGCGATTAAATTAATTTGTATGATTAATTTAATCGATCAATAAAATGAAACCCGCAGCAAAAGTATCGAGATCCGAATTGACTCTCCCGAGCCGGAGCCGGAGCCGGAGCGGAGCGCGCGCGCGCGTATGTGGTCCTCCATTCCTCTTCTCTACTATTGCTGCAAGAGCTTGGGGTGTGGACTCGTATATAAGTTCACCAAAAGTTTAGTTCTCCACGGTGTGATACTAAACTTCCACCCAAACTCAACAATGTTTCAAATTTGGGAATTCCCAACTTTCCCTCCAAACATTTGGTTTCCCAATTGAAACCAAATTAATACCATTTGTAATTAATAGGTTTCCCAATTAAAACCTAAGTACAAATTTTAATACAACACATTCTTCTCTTTCTCTTGTTTACTCTAACCGTTTTTTTTCTAATTTTTTTAATCTTAGTTTTTTTGAAGTTGGTTTTGTTTGGTACCTCAGATTTCCTAAGTTCCCTTCATGATTGGTCCTGGTAAGGTGTGCCATTCTTGAAAAAAATTGATTTGTGCAGTTGAGCTTACATTTGAACTGAGTTTGTACTGGTTTTAATTCTCCGCCTTTGATATGTATTAGAAGTGGCCTCCACTTGAACATGTATGTATTAGATAGCACTCATAGCAATGAAGGCGAGCAAGCCATGGTTTTCTCTTCTTCAGATTTTTCTAGGTGGAATGATTTCCCGAAAGGCCTTCGTGTTCTTCTACATCATGATCATATGTTTGCAGCAGAAATAAAATTTAAGCTTGAGAAAATGGATTGTACTGGTAAGAGCATGCCTCTTCTAGTTCTGTACTTTCCACTTATTCTTATGGTCAATGCTCAAAGAAATTCCCTTTCTTGCAATAAATAATCTGTACCTAATCGATATTTCTTGACAAAAAAATCATTGACTTGAATATCTCAAACTGAAGAAAGAACCATCATTTTTTGTTTAAAAGGAATTCACTGTTCTATTTGTAGTGGAAAAAAAGGAAGAAAATACTAATTATAAATTCATTTTTGTGTGTTTTTGTGAGTACATTATTGGTTTTACAATAAATTCTCAGCTCTTTTTTCCCGTAGTTTATTTATTTTCTAATGAAAAAAATGCAATGGAAGCGATTGTGAGCAGGACGGATAATATTCATGTTGCCATAGTAGAGGTAGACGTCGGCAGCAACCAAGAAAGCTTCAGATATCTTGAAACATCTAAAGGCCTCCCAACCCTTAGTAAATATAATACCACATCAATATATGTTTCTTCATGGATTTATTGTTTATTTCTCTATCAAAAAAACAACCGAAATCAAATCACCCATTATATATGAATAAAATAAAACTAACTTAGATATTATAATTTTCTTTCTGTTGCAGTGGTTTCTAATGGCAATTGCTTGAGTACCATGATGAGGTGTATAGCTGTGAGTGTTATTAACTTCCTATGGCATCATCGATTTCGGTAGTCTTTCTGCGATACACGAATCAAAATATGAGATATTTGTTTATGACATGGATAAGCATTACATGATATTTTACGCAAAATTCATGAAGTTTAACAATGTTGCATCTGATGTGTACTTTATCCTTCCGAATATTAATCATGACCTGAATTTACTCGCTCAAGTTGTAAGCTGATGCTTCGGGCTGCCTGATCCTCCCTCAACAAGAATGTTAGAGTAACTTTATTATGTAGTCTTTGTTTGTCCTCTTTATGTAAATTACCCATAGAGCTCTCTTATATAGGAGAAAAGCTCTATGAGTAATTTACATAAAGAGGACAAACAAAGACTACATAATAAAGTTACTCTAACAAAGAACAACATTCCTCTCCGCACGTTTCTTACGTAAGTTGGTGAATCTCAAGAGGAAGTTGGTTAATTGAAAAATTAGTTCAAGTCATGTGCACAAAGATCAAATGTTTACGTTATTTTCGCTCCAAACTTGGAATCTACACAGGGATCAAGTATAATAATTCATGCTTTCCCCCATTTCGATAATGCAGACCTTTTTTCAACATCATGGGCTGAATGTCATTCAAAGTTACAGTCCAGGAATTGGGAACTTTCATGAACCTCGTCCTATAATATCAGCTTAACCTCTATTATTTATTCACTTCTCCCTGCACATTGACCTTTGAGTGCTAAATATAACAACATTTACTCAGAAAAAGATGCCTTTACTCAAACACAATGCACCATCTCTCTTCTATTCTATTATTATTCTAAAACTGAAAAACAACTCAGTTTTTCAATAAATTATTCTATTCGATTACTTTCTATGATGAAACCGTGGGAGCAAATTCTCCGCCATGACATAAATGTTTTCTTAAACTCCTTTCAAAAAAAGTATTTACTTAAACAAAGACATGTTGCATGACATCTTTTATTTTTCCTGATTTGAAAATGAAAATACCAATCAACCAGGTGATGGTTGCTTGGACAGATCAAGCAAGAGATGTTGTGAAATCACGTAATTGGAAGACCACATCAAACTGCAATCTGCTATTAACCAATCAACTCAATTATGCTGCATTAATAGAATTTGTTGTCATAATTTACATGGACCACAACATCGTCTTAAGTTTTTGCTTGGTTTACTTCTTCCATTTCTTGATCATGCAACTCTGCTCACAAAATGAGGAATCTCTCTTTACTTGAATTTTTTGAATAGTGCCTCAGTACCTGACCCTACTTAATATGGGAAAAGGCTTTGTTGTTGTCTAGTGCCTCAGTACCTCAAACTACACAGATAGCACTCAAATTGCACAGATAGCACTGGATCTATGATGCAGCGTGGAATGACCAATTAAGGAAAATTTAGGGTTTTCCATCCATTTCAATTTTTAAATTAGGATTTTTGAGCTCGTAGTTTTATTTGAGGTTAATTTTATTTGCATCCAGAGTCCATTGTAATTTATCCTTTATTTAAATAAGAAGATCTCATTTGATCTCCAATTAATTAATTATTGATTAGGGATATTTAGTGTCCAATTAGGTTTTGTTAGTGTCACGCTTTGATCCCTTAAGATTGATACGATCGGGTTTGATCGGCACATGATGCTTATAAACTACTGTGCAATAATTTACCAATGAAAGAAATACATAGAAAATCTAACTTCCAAACATCTCAAAAAATCACAAAGACATAAAAAATATATGGAGAGATATGTACAACAGAAACTATAAGCATATATTTCCAAAAACTTTCCCAACAAGTTTGTTCTTACAAGGATGCACAAAAAAGAAAGTTTGCATGTTAACCACCATCCACCTCTAAACTAATGAGGTTAGAAAATCAAAAGCTGTTCATAATAATAAGGGGTTACAAAAAGTTACATTTTCAAATGTGAACTTCCAAGAAACAAACAAAAATCATGCATGAAGTGAGCATCTTCTTATCATTCATCATCATGAGGTGGCAGGTGTTGGCGACGGTAGCGGATCACGGTAATTTTCAACCTCGAAATGAGATTGGTCATCATAGTTATTGTCTCCCAAATGCATGACAAGGACCCTTTCTTCTTCCACCTGAATGTGGTACATGGAGGTAAATCGCGGCTCACTATATTCTCATGGGGTCACGGACATAATGGTTGGTGGGAGAGTTGGGAGCATCGGAGCTGAATGTGGGCAGAGCTGGCATCAAGGTGGTCGAGTGGACTTTCACATAGTGATGCGAGTTTTGACCATCACCTGAGTATGATTGTCAACTAAAGACGTGAGCAACGACTCAACAAGGACATATATAAGACATAACTAGGATGAAAATTAGCAGTTGTATATTCTAATGGTGGTGAAAGTTTTATTTTCTCCTTTTCTTTTTCCCCTTTTTTCCTTCTTCAGCATTTAATCAGTCTGCATTCACTTTTATTCCATTACCAATCTTCATAATATTTATTATGATAGTTGTTATTATACATATTAAGTAATTCATCTAAGGGATTCCCTAATGGTTAAGATAACCTATATTTAGCAGGTACTATAACCTACAAGCGATTTCTTGATCTGTTAATCCTCAAGTGTATAGCACATGCCCATTACTTGGATGGAGTGAGAAGCAGTTACTTCTTGAGTGACTATCCCCTGAACTACTGATTGTTTACTTTCCATGTCTGTAATTTTCTTGTGACTTATCACGGATTAATATCTGGTCGGTCACCTCTTCTTGTGCTATACCACAAGTTTCGATCCGAAGGATCTACCATCGCTAGTAGGGAGCGGAGTTCCAAATTTCTCTTGTTTCACTTTTATTTTCTTTCACCACATGTTTTTTATATTTTAACATCCCATGACTCTATCCTAAAATCAAATACATCTCCCAATGTAGACGATTCACATGTATTTTTCGCACGTGTCCTAATATTATTTTAACACTTAAATAACCACGTGATCTGAAAAATACAATAACTAAATAGATAATCAACTCAGTAAGAAGAATGGTAAAAATGTTATTTAATTCAAGAAAATCCTCACCTTTGATATGAGTAGTCTCTACGCATAAACTCTAGAACAATCCATCCGAGTCTGACTTCACTGCAAGTATAAATAGGATTGCATTATGATAGACCAAACTGTTGGAGAACATGAAATTAAAGACTCTACGTGGGATCTTAATCCTTTGTCCCCGTACGCTCATCTCTCATCATCTTTTTTTTCTTTTTCCTCAACAAGGATAATTCAATATAATTTAGAAATACCCTCCTAACAATCCTCTTATTTTTCAAGATCTAGTACCATACAACTGAGAGTCCTCTAATATACTACTTTTCTTAAAACATCTATTCTTCTATACACTTAAAGTAAATATGTTATAAGATGGAAAAATCTCCAAATTTAAGATTGTCCTCTTAAAATCTACATAAAAAATCTATTTTTCATCATTATTTACATCCATACACCTATGTCTTCCATAATTATCATCACTTTCCATCTTTTCTTCCATTAAGCTTTCTAATAACTACAATACCCAAACCATTACTCATCTCATCATTTATTTTTCATCTCAATTCGTCAACTTCTAACTATCAAACTAATCATACACATTCACACATTTGCCCATTCCATATGGTAGGTTTTCACCATAGAATCTCTTCCATTCATCTCTGATTCTCTCATTTAAATGGATTGTTATTCATTGTTTAATCTATTCTACTATGTTTTCAATATATCCTAATGATCATCACATAATCAACAAGAAAGTATGTTATTCCACCATCAATCATCCATAAAATTTGGAACAAGATAAATCATCATCGTAAGTTTTCAAATGAAAATTATATCTCATTTCTAACACCATTCACCATCATCATCTTTGTTCCAACAATACAAATATTCCCACTGATTTTTTTATTCCAAGTTCTATTCATTCCTCGCAATTTAGATTTCATATGTAAACAAGATCACATCCTATTCCCATAACACTAAGCAAAAATCCAAAAACTTATCCCCTCATTTCGTCAAAGAAAACTACAACCATAACAAATTCTAATCCCGATAATCGCTCAAGAATCAAAACCATCTACACACTTTACTCAAAGAAAATGCAAGGGGTGAGTCTAGATCCCTTACCTTATCTTCTTATCCTTTTTCTTTTTTCTTTTCTCCTTTTTTCTGCTTCTCTTCTTTCTCTCACTCTCTACTGGGCGGAAGTGACGAAGGCCCTGGAAATGGGGTTCTCGAGTCCCCACTCCCTCTTTTCTAATTGTGTGGCCCTTGCAACTTTCCCAAATTAATGTTACTTTTTTTTGCTGTAACAGTTATGATTTTATTTTATTTCTTTTTTTATTTTGTGATACCACCCTTCCTATATAAAGTGATGATAGTCCATTATTTTAAGGAGTTGAAGTTGAAACTAAAATTGGAGCTTCTCCAACTTATTTCTCTCCGTACCTTTTCTCCCTCCATGCTCTCTCCGCGCTTCGTTTCCACAACCCTTCGCAACTGGTGCATCTTCTCTTCATCCAAATTCCATCCACCAAATGTTTTCCACCGTCAGAAAATTTCCGTCTACATCAATCTAAAGTTCCTATGATAACAAGTTTTATTAAGTGCTTTTAAAAGGATACCTTCTAATAAAATTTATGATAGCCATTGGGATCCCATTTCAAAAATACTGTCCTACGAGATTACGATGATCTTTATGCTCCAGACTACTAGAGCCATTAGTCTGTTCACCTACTATGAATTTCTGCTCTTCATATTAATTAGTCTTAAATTGATTGATGTGGCTGTTTTGACAGGGAGAGGAGGTGATAGCTGAGACAGTGAAGGAGGTTATGAGCAAGCCATGGCTCCCCCTTCCTATAGGCCTCAAACATCCTTCCACTGATAGAGTTTTAGCAGAGCTGTAGCACCAGTGCACAAGCACATCGATATCACTCCAATTAACAGTAGATGGGTGAATGCATACCAATAATTGAGCATATCATCTTCTCATTGATAGCATGAAGGTGGAGCCTTTTAGCTGACTTGATTTCTGGTTCTTTGTGGATGTGGGTCCTTCCTACCAATCATCTTTCTTTTCTCGTTTGTTTTCTGTGCCTTGGCAGTTTTGTAGATTTGACAGACACTTAGTCTATACAATACTTACGTATGAACAATCTTGAAAACTACTCTTATCGCTTTTAAATTCTAAACCTACAAAATTAACTTTTGAAATATTACTGACAAAATCAAAACCAATTAAGTTGAGGCTGCTATATGGATTTATTATCTCCAAACATGTCTCTCCCACGTCATGTTTGAATACGCGAGGTCAGCCTTCTGTAGTTCCCCTCTAAATTTGTTTGATTGCCAACTCTGAAATTAAGAAAAGTACAGTGTTAAAAAATGGAAAGACAGTTTCGAGATGGGAACAGGAGTAGCAAAGAGACAGCACAGGGCACAAACCACATTCTCTGAGAATTAATCAAAGTTGCTCTCAGGAATATTCCATTTTTGCAAGAGATCGTGTAACATGTACGAATAATGGTGCAATTTCTTGAAATATATTCTTCCCATGACATTTGAAGGCAATTTGGATGTACTTCTGCCAACAAAGATACATCATTGAGTGCTAGAATGCAAGTCATCGCTGAAATAATGAATAGCCGGTTGTCCATGTAAAGATCAAGATTCAAATCTCACCCTTCACAATACAAGGTGAAAAAGTAAGATGTTTGAAATGAAATGGAATGTCAAATGCTCCAATTGACAAGAGACACACTGGTTGCATTCTCCAAATAAATCCATTTCAAACATGTACATGTTTGTAAAG
Organism: Ottelia alismoides; assembly: GCA_037367405.1. Lineage (NCBI taxonomy): Eukaryota > Viridiplantae > Streptophyta > Magnoliopsida > Alismatales > Hydrocharitaceae > Ottelia > Ottelia alismoides. Next base: position 1,060,974 of record JAZKJV010003834.1, read on the forward strand.
ACTTTTTTTAAACACATTCATGTAAACAAGTTTGGATTAAATCTGAAGTATTTCACATTTTACTGGCATGGTTATATGGTTTATAAGCTTGCATCTGTTTTCCGAGAAGAAGATTTCCAAAAGCTTTATAACCAATTGAACAGTATTTACCTGTTAACCTTACATAAAAGTGGCAAGGGTAATTTTTTTCCACATGAGACTGCATGTTCTATATCTCTGAACCTTCTAAGCAGACTGAAGTATTAGACAAGCCGTCTGGAAAAGCTTTCCTGAGCAAAGCATTCTCTAAAATTATAGTAAGACGATCCCGAAAGAGACCAGAATTGCCAAAAGTGCAAGCTGTTCAAAGAGAATGCGGTAAACTGGACATTGAATGGCAAACTGCAAGCCAGCAAAATCGGTTTCACTTCATAATAGCAATAACAGAAATTAGTGCTTAGCAACCAAGAAGACAGAAGTGCAAATCATACTTCGGCAAATAGCATCACCTAACTTACATTGTCAGAATAGACGACTGAAAACTTCTACCTTAAAAAATAGAGGTGTTGCATTTTTTGAGTAGGAAATGTGCTGATGAAAAGAAACACAGTTACACAAGTTCAAATGAGCTCAATATTCTAATTATATATTCATCAGATAGTATGGCAGCTGTTAGTTATTACAGTTCAAAGTTGTCCATCTATCTGGTTTCCTTCATCAGAATTTTCAAGTTTCAACCAAGTCCCCAATCGTAAACGACGATGAGGAAAGCTCGGGGGACCAACTAGATGAACGATCCAATAACGATACAAAATAAGGAAAATACCGTTGTTTATACTCTAGAAAAAAAACTCGTTAGCAAAGAAAATTTTCTTCCTAATTTCAAATTGGAAATCTCTAAAACTTTTTTGAATTGTTTTCAGACCTGAGTTTAGTTTATTACCGACTCCACATTATATGGAATGCACTTGTACTAGTCTCTGCAATTCCATGTATTATACCTATTTGCATGAATACTTCAAAGGTTCCCATTCATTAATACATAGAGTCCAATAAGCATATCTTGAGTTGGTAAGGAAATGCGGTCCCCAATAGCTGGAGACAAATGATTCATATGAGAAAGCATAATGGGCCTCGGCTTAAGTTTCCAAAGATACAAGTACATGAACGACCATTTGATCCCCATCAAAGTCTAGAAGTAAAGCTCCTACAAACTAATGGTTATAAACAAATAGTGCATCCCTCCACTAAAATAGGTTGGAATGCCTTTTTTCCTCAGTGGAAAAACTTTCTATACTAACTAAACCCTAAACCGCAACCCATATGAAATAATAGGAACATAAACAGATAAAAATGGAACAAACTTCACACTGTCGCCTAATCTTAATTTCTTTGTAATTTAGAAAAAAAAACATCTTAGAACTATTCTGGGGAAGATTAAGTTAACGTAGAAAGGAAATTTGTTGCGAATGAATAAAAAATACATTAACTTGGGTATCATAAATTCAACTGTTCTAAGAACACATTTTGCTTTTGCAACTGCGATGGTATACTCTCATTAAACAACATTCTTGGAAAAAGGGAAAAATTTTTATTTTCATATTTGTAGAATAACAAGCATACAATGATACAATGGTTAACATAGAAACCCTCTACACCAGAAGGGAAAAGCCACAGGGAGAAAAAGTCCTTGTTGATCATAACAACTTTCGCTTTTGGCTCTTTTGTTTATTATATCACTTGAAATGGGAGGAGGAGAGATACATATATGACCAAGGTAAGACGGATCCTCCCTCCCCCCCCCCCCCCCCCAAGATCTGCTTACATATTTACATAACACTCAACACTCCTCAATTTGAGCATTGAGATCAAACATGTCCAACTTGTTAACAATCTTCTCAAACTTGGTATTTGACAACCCCTTGAAGAAGACATCAGCAACTTGCTCTTCCATTTTATATATGGCAAAATCAATTCTTTGAAATTGATTCTTTCTCGAATGAAGTGGCGATCAATCTCAACATGCTTTGTTTTGTCATGCAACACGACATTGTTGGAGAAACCTATGGCTAATTTATTGTCATAGAGTAGTTTCATCGCCACATTTGATCAACCCCAATGTTGGTCAAAATAATGTTGATCCGCAACATCTCTGTGACACCCATCACTACAGCTCTGTCATCAGCTTCAACACTTGACCTCACAAAAACAGATTGTCGTTTACTCCTCCAAATCACAAGGTTGCCACCCAGATACATACAATATCCAGTAGCTCGTATCAACACATCCATCCCAGTCAGAATCAATGTACTCAACATCGAGCTTACCATTCCTTGTAAATATAAGTCATTTTTCAGGACTCCCTTTTATATAACAAAGAATACAATCATCTGCCTTCATGTGTAAATCAGTAGGAGCATGCATTAATTGGCGCATCACATTCACATCATAAGTGATGTCGGGTCTAGTAAGCATGGGGGTAGATAAGTTTTCTAACAAGCCTTTGGTATTTTCATTTGGAATCTTCATCAAGTGGCTTCCCATCCTTTGAACTCAGCTTGTATTTTCATCAATCTGAGTAGTGGTATGTTTACATCCTATTTTTATGATTTCCTTTAAAAGATACTTACTATACTTTCTTTAGCATAGGACAAGCCCATCACTAGATCTTGTCATCAATGCCTAAGAAGTATTTTAATTTTCCAAAATTTTTCAGGTCAAAAACCCTTGCAAGTTCACCTTTCAACTACATAATGTCCTCTTCATCATCTCAATAATGATCATTCATCCACATAGACAAGAATTAAGGAAACTGTATTTGTTTTCCTCTTAACGAAAAGAGTATGGTCTCCATTTCCTCAGTGATATTCCAATCTGATCATCACAACTCTAAGCTTCTCAAACCATGCTCTAGGTGATTGTTTTAGGCCATATTATGCCTTCTTTAGATTGCAACACTTTCCTACGCTTTCATACACATGCAACATATGCATGTAAACTTTTTCATGAAGATCTCCATTCAAGAAAGCATTCTTCACATCCATCTGATTGAGTTTCAATTCCTTAATGACAACAAGAGAAAGAATAACACATGCCGTATTCATTTTTGCCATAGGGGTAAAAGTTTCCAAGTAATTAACACCATAATTTTGTCTATATCCCTTTTCTAAAAGCCTAGCTTTATATCTCTCCACTTGGCCATCTAGATTGTACTTTATGATGTATACCAACTTTGAACCAATCCTGTGTACCCCTTCAAGGATGTCTGCAATGTCCCATGTACAATTCTTCTTAAGCGCTTCCATTTCTTCTTACACAAATCTACGGAGGATCAGAAAATGCTTCTGTAACATTCTCGGGAATCACATATACAAACAAAGAAGTTATAAAACACTTGTCTTTTTACAGAGTTTAATAACCAACATATTTGTTTATAGGATATCTAGTGCAATCTGTGTATCTCGAGGGATGCTTTATTTCTCTGCATCCATGCCTCTGCGCCACCAAGTCCCCTTCAAACACGATCAGGTCATTAACCTTCTCATCTTCATTATGTCACCGACTTCCTTTTCCAAATTGCTTTCTAGATCACAGATATAATTCCTAGAGGTAGTAGATGAACTTGGGTCATCAAAAGATTGAATATGATTGGGATTTCTTGTTCTTCCTGGGCTTTCAATAGAGTCCCTTTCTGGTCTTTCTTACTGTAGTTTTTTCATGCCAATGAGGAAAACGAATCTTCCACTCCTCTGTCTTAGTGCCAATACGAATGGAGTTTCCCAACGAACATACATAATCATTATATGTATCAAAGAAAAGAATATCATGAACATTTCTTTCATCATTACTTTCATTCTCCCCCTGAAGGGAATGCTTGGAGTAATAAGAGTCATGCTCTATAAAGGTGACATCTTTTGTCATTTCCATCCTTGGGATGGAAGGATTTATAGCCTTTATGAGTAGAAGAATATCCCGGAAAAATACCGTTGATTGCACGAGCATCTAGTTTCTTCACATCAATTGTTTAATTGTGGAAATAACAAACAACCCAAAAATCTTTGGAAAAAGAGCAAACATCTTACTCTCGGGATGAACAAAAGAGAAAGGAGCTTCCATGTTCAGTCTTTTTGAGGGCATCTTGTTTATAAGGAATGCAATTGTGAGAACTGTCTCTCTTCAAAATCATTTAGGAAGGTTTCTTTAAAGTAAGTTCGCTCTGCTAACTTCAAGAAGATGTTGGTTCTTCCATTCTGGAATACCATTCTATTGAGGAGTATAACTGCAAGAAATCTCATGAATAGTTCCTTTAGCACTAGACAGTTCTTGCAACGCCTTAGATAAATATTCACAAGCATTATCAGAGCTAAAATGTTTGGTATTTTCCCATATTGTGTCTTAATAAGATTGAAGTTGATTATTTCCTCATGGTCATGAAGTAAATAGGCAAATGTGCTTCTAGAATAATCAGCAATAAAAGTAACGAATTACTTATAACCATTATGAGTGGGAATTTTAGAGGGACACCAAACATCAGAGTGAACAAGCTCAAATAACTTAGTTGTCTTGCTCTCAATAGCATGATAAGTTGCATGAGTATGATTTTCCTTCAAACAAATGTGACACACTAAGTCCATATAGTTCAGGTCTTCAAGTACATTAAACAATTCTTTAAGATAATTGATCATAATATGACCAAGGAATTCGTGCCATTCAATGACTTAACACTTATAATCATTTTTACTCTTTCTTCCTTGAATCGTAGTCGTTAGAGTTGTTGCTACTTTAGTTGGTAGACAGTACAAACCGTCAGAAACTAAATCGATCCCAATTCTCTATCTCATCACCAAGTTTTGCAGCATGCAACGATCAGAAGAAAAGACAACTTCACAGTTCAATTCTTTTGTTATCTTGCTAGCAGACATGAGATTTAGAGGCATTTTTGGAACATGAAGTGCATTATGAATAGCAAATTTATCAAGAAGAGAAACACTTCCTTTCTCCGCAATTGTAACATGAAATCCATCAACCATGGCTATGTGGTCTTTACCGAAGGCTAATTTATAAAACCTAAAGAGTTTGGGTCACATGTAATTTTGGGTCACCTGCCATAGGCCAATTTATCACCCATCATATGATCAGTGTAATTTTGGATCACCTGCAATGAGAGAAAAAACACACCAATACAACATTGAAATCTTAATAAAATCAACTTTTGATCACTCCAACAATCCAGTCAAGGAACAAACAAGCCAAGTGCAGAACCAAGAGAACTAACAGTAGCATCACTTTACAACCCAACGAGAAGATATGCACAAAAACTGTACGAGAATTGAAGCCCAATATCATTCACATCTGAGTGCAAGCTTCAATCCAATCACAATAAACTAGGGAAGAGCACACTGGAGTTTTCAACTGATCCCAACAATGAGCAAAGGAAAAATCTTAGCCAACACTTAAAATGACCTTTAGGAGGAGTCCTAATATTGTCGAATATCATCGGCATCCTTCAACGTTGTACAAGACCTTTGTGGCATTATGTCGAAGACTTGGTGGACAGTAATATACAATCCAATTTTCTCCTACAAAAGAAGGTAGAAAATGACCCCGGGAAACAATCTACACACCCACAAAAACACTTGATGAATCCAAGATTCAACATCTTTGTTCTTTTATTTTAGCCAAAATCCTTGGTAAAACACCGGTAAGTATTCAATAATTATCAATATTTATCATTCATCATTGATTTGTTAATATTGGATATTTAGCATTCTTTTCACCAAACAAAAGAATAAAGAAGAAAAGAAAGAGAAAGATGTATTTATGGAATAAATGCAAACTTACCCAAACCTTGACAGAAGGTCAAGACTTGACTTGATCAAACATGAATAAAGTAGGAGGAGATAGGGTCCATAACTTAGAAAAGTTAAGAAAACTAAATCTCACTTGTACATATTCATCATTTTCACCTTGTACATATTTTTACCTATTTTATTCATCAATAAAACAACCTCAAATAAAATAATTCCTTCCAGAAAGACGTTCGTAATAATGTATATCAATTTATAAAAATATCATAATGATTATTTAACCAATAAATAAATAATTACAATGAACCTAAAAAGCCTAAAAGTCCAACTTCTCAGGTTCAATCTTCAAATTGACCAAACTCACTTTTAAAATTCATTTTTTATAACTAATACTAATTATTAAAAATACCAAAAAATCATGGAATAAATCATGTAAGTTTTAGCGTTTGGACCCCTTTGTCTATTTGTCTGTTATGAATACAAAGCTTCTTTATTTTTTGTTTAATTATTTTTAACTTCAATTAACTTAATCTTTTTCTATATTGCTTATAAAAATCACTAGAAAAATATAAAAATATAACTTAAAAATAAATATGAATAAATACCAAAAAATCTCAAGATTTAAAAGCTATAAAGCCTAACTTTCGAATCTCATAACTCGGCTGTATGACCTCCAATTAGGGTGTACTCTCTTTTTAAAGTTTGTTTTGTGAAAATATCTATCAAATAAGAGTGGTTTCACTAAAGTAAGAGTTAATATGCAAAAAGTAGGTTTTGGGACCCTAATGGTATACTTGTACATATGTATAAATTGTATGTATTGTTAATTATTTATTTTCTTGTTTGTATTTGCACATATTGCATTTTCATTATTTTGTTTATATTATATTTATATAAAATTAAAATAAAAATATCAAAATAAAAAATAATCAAAAAATAAAATAATGTATTTATTTTATAGGTATAATGTACCTATATTATATATATACTTCTATTTATTTAACCTATTAGATTAACCTCTAAAAATAAAATAAAATATATTTAAAATATTGGATTTTTATCACTTGTGCCCTTTGAGATATCACAATATCAGTTATGCTCCTATCTTTTTGGTAATATCAGTTGTGCCCCTCACTTCTTTCGTCGTTATCACTTGTGCCCTTCTGTCAGATTGACCGTTAGTGAGTTAACTTAACCATGGTTTCTTCAAACCTTGGTTCAGTTAGGAGGGGAATTATTGTCTAGACCTCTTTATCTTCTTCCCCATCTATTTGTTCTTCTTCCTTTCTCCTCATAATTTCTCTATCTTAGTGACACCTTCATGCATCCATCGAATCTTTAATTTTTTTTGCATTTTCACGGATATATCACTCATTACAGATCAAATGGTGAATTTATTGAATTTTTTGATGAATTTTTATGAATCAATTAGTCAAAAATTTATCTTAATTTAACAAAAACTGAAATCTCTCCAGTTTCAAGGGGAGGAGGAGGCGTGAGGGCGACCTGGCGCGGGGTAGGAGAGGGGGACAGGGGAGGTGCGGGGGCGACAGGGGTAGGGGAGGTGTGTGGTCGACCTGGGCGAGCGGGGGGGGTGTCCCAGTAGGGGAGGCGGCGGGGGCAGGGACTGCGGGGGGCCTGGTGGAGCTCCAGCGACGCGGGAGGAGAAGGTGGGTTGGTGCCAGGGCGGTCGGCGTCGTCGTAGGGGAGGACATATGTTGCCAAGAAGATGGTGCATCCTCGGAACTGGAGGTGGGCCTTCCGTATGGTGGACTCCCACGCCTTGGACCGGCGCATGTCCTTGTGCATTCTGGCTCTTTGACTTCAATCTCCTTTGAATGAAGGAAGAAGAACAATAGGGAATCCTGATCAATCTCCACCATCCCTGCTCTGCTGGTGAAGATCACGATGACTCATCTTGCAAAACAGGTGTCTCAACGCGTTCGAATGTCGTGCAGATTGAAATGGGTGCGAATCTAGGAGAACCCATCTCAAAAAAATGGCGATCTCGACCACGACAGGGCAAGGGGGATGCGCGGGGTTGTGAGGGCCTGGGGGCGCAGCAGGGGCGGGGGAGGAGGCAGGTGCAGGAGGATGAGGAAGATGAAGAGGAGGGGGAGGAGGAAGATGAACAATGGTTGGACTTTTCGATTCATTTGTTTTCATTTAATTCCTGATGTATCCCTAAAGTTAACGTCCGTTTGCGTTTGGGATGGACGGAAACTAACCCAAGGGGTACAAGTGATAGATTTGCAAGAAGTGAAGGGCACAACTGATATTACCAAAAAGATAGGGGCATAACTGATATTGAGATATCTCAGAGGCGCACAAGTGATAAAAACCCTAAAATATTTATTTATTCTTTAAATAAATTTTGTAATTATGTAGTTATTTGTAAAAATAATATATTAGAGATTCATTTATGGTATATATATATATGTATTTTATACCTATTAATAAAGGTTTTTATTTATTTTACCCTATTTTTTTAGTTTATCTAATTTATTAAAAATCATAATAAATTACTTTAGTAATTTATAAACATTAATTATTTTAATTATTTTTTTATTAAAAATCATTTTCTATATTTTTTATCTTATTTAGTCCTATGAATTCTTATTGGTCCATGTCGTTTGTTGACTTTTAATCAACTAACTACTCCCAGGCTTGGACCCATCTATCAGCCTGAACCCGCTTTTCTCCCAATTTTCCAATCTGACTCTGACTTCTATTTCACACATTTCTTTGAGCCGATTATTGAAAAAAACATCAATGATTTGAGTTTCAAATTCATCTCTTCCTTGCACTGAAAAACCTCCCAGATCTATAATTTTGGTCGATCTGCCATTTTCTAATCTTCTTCTGGTGAGCTCCGCTCCCTCGAGCTTCATGACAGAATCTTCGAGTTTCCAGGCATCACAGCGAGGGAAGAGATGAGAGGTGAGATCATCTCCCCAGCGTGAAGCTTCCTCCGCCACGCGTCAAGCCCCTGCATCGTTGGGCGTAGAGGCAACAACCCACAGGAGCTCTGCCAAGCTCCAGCGTTTCCATAGGCGATTTCATACAACCCTTCAATCTCATTCACATCAGGTATACTTAGATTTGTAAATTCGATTCATTTCTAAAGAATTTTTGTGATCTATTTGACAACAGATCAATCTCTACATCCTATCGCATCCCCCATTCATCATGATTGGAGGCCCTCCGCCTTAGCTTCAACTCTGATCCAGATCCTAAACCTACACACTAATCGACTCTCTCCGCTTCTCCACATTCTTTGTCGCAACCTGATAACCTCTGATCATTCAGATTAGAGTATGATTCCTCTCTATCATCTCGATTGCGATCCCCATCCATTCCCCTCATTATTTTTATATTTAATCTCCATTCGAAGTACAGCACCTTCAAGCCTATACAATTAATATGCAGGCAAACGAAGATGATGAATTGATCAGGTCTTCATCGAACCTAAGCAATTATGCATCCATCACATCAGGAGGATTATCTTTGAGTAGCACCTGAAGGTTGAATGCGATCAGATCCTTGAGTTCTCCGTCTTTCGCTAGAACATTAGCCGTGCCCTCCGTCGTCTCAAGCATCTCCTGGATCCGCTTCGATCGAAAACTAATTAAACCCGATCAAAGAACTGTCGGGCGAGAGTGATAGTTCACGGCAACCGTCTTTAGGTTTGCTTTTAAAAGTTCATAAAAATTTGAAAAATCATCTAAAAATTCTAAAAAAATTTAATGTAGTTTATTTTCACTTGGTTTAATTTCTATACAAATTTGTTTGAAAATATTTTATAGAACAAAAAATTTGCATATTAGAGAAAAACACCAAAAAAAATTATAAAATCATAGAAATAAAAAAATTGTGTTTCTGACTTGATTTGAAGCCCAATAAAAAAATTTTTGTGAAAATTAATTTCCAGTATTTTGGAGTTAATTTTATATTTTAAAAATCCAAAAATATTTGCTTGATTTTCTATTAGCTTTTATCTCCTTTTATTCATTTTGGATATCCTAAAAAAAACTAAAAATCGTTGAAAAATCACAAAATAGTAAAAAAAAATGAAAACACAAAAATATTTTTATTTGATTTTCTAGATATTTTTTATTATTTTGAGAAATACAAAAAAGAGTTTTGTGTGCCTTTATTCCATTGTATTTATTTGTTTTATTTGGAAAATTAAAAAATATAAAATTTGCAAAATTGAAAATCGCTATTGAAAATCAAAAAATGAAAAAATGAAAATTTAAAATGCATAAAATTTTAAAAAGATAACAATTCGCAAAAAAATAGTTGTGTGCTTTGAGTTTCCTTCTTCTTTTTTTTTATTTTACATTGATAAAATATTCCTCATTTCATAATAGTTACCACCTTGAGTTCGTCCCTGGGAGCTATATTGGGCTAATAATTAAAATATCAAATCCATTTTCTTCTTTTATTTCTTTGATTTGGATTAAGTAATTTGTTTGATTGATTCGAGTTTCATTTTGGATCACAACGACACTTTCACTTCACATATCTCTTTGATTAAATAACGAAATTATCCCGTTTTGAAACCTAAGATCATCACAATGGCACCGTTACCGGGAGGCACAACGAGGATAGTTAGGCCTTCTTTGCCTTTTGCTCTTAATTTTGTATTTATTTTGTTTTATTCTTATTTGTTTCTTTTTATTTCATTTCCTTTCTTCTTTTATTTACTCTTATAATTGGTTATCTTATATATCTCATGTTTCTGTCTTTCTTGCAAGGGCCCGATGAGCGAAGGTGGAGTTCTTAGAAGCATCGGTGCACCCGAGCGAAGACGGAGGAAACTCATTTCTCTATTGAGCAGGAGAGCTAGGAGAAAAAGCAGGATACTTGGAGGATCCTTGAGCACTTTTAGTTTTAGAATTTAATTTCCCATTTTGTTTTTGTAATTAATTTTTAATAATTCTTGGTATTTTCCCTTTTCCTATTTTCTAGGCCATTATATACATTTGTATTGTGAGGTCTATTTCACCAAGTGCTGGTGCGCTTGGAGGACCTCACTGGGTTATTGTTTTCACCGCCTCTATTTTTATTTGTTTTCTCACAGATTTTATGCTTGAGCCCATAGAAGTAAGTTCTATTATATTGGTTGAGCCAGGTAACCGATTAGGTCTACATCTCTTAATAAGAATATTTGTTCCTATTGATTAGATCATAAGATTGGACTAGTCAAATATATTGGTTCTTGCTTGCTAATAGAAGTTACTGCTTAGAATGCTTCTCTTACATTATTTAGGTAGTTTATTTCTTGTATTTATTTTATGTGAGGATCATTTTGCATGTACATTGTTGGAGCAAGGTACGCCTTCTATTTTGTGCATGCATCATTGATTTCCGTCACATCAGCTTTTTCAACTTCCTCCCTTGATTTCTTTGACTTAGGAAATAAAGGAATTGAAAAATCGTTAGATCATGTATTTGGAAAAGATCCAAAAAAAGTGACAACCAAATAAAATCGGTACTACTAAAGAAAATTCAACCCTAAAATTAAACGTAAGGATAAAATCATCATTGTTTTGGGAAGAGTAACTCCTCATTGTTTGCAGGTACTTACCTCTAGACAGAGTGGGCGAGGGCACATCTGTAAGATAGATCCCAGGACTTGTGCCTTAAGTACATGTACATCACTTTTTGGTGTAGGTTGCAACTGTATGCATGTGCCTCTGACCACAGAAAATCGTTTGATGTGCTAAGCCTCCTATCTTCCTTTTGGCATGATATTGACCCAACATCCCAGAAGATGGTACCACGGTTTAGGGAGGTTTGAGAACGTACGTTGGGCGACAACCCGACTCACATTGTGTGTTTGATACTAAGTAAGTTTGTGTAGATTTAATACAATAAAATTGAAAAGATGAAAGATCAAACCTTTACGGTCTCTACTTGGTGTTAAGTTGGTGAATTGGGGTCGTATTGTGTTTGTTTGGTGTAAGCAATCCAGATCTCATCAGTTTTTCATCTACTTATTTCACCTCCTCTTCTTTTCCCACGATTATCAGGATAATGGGAAGATCTCTTAGGCCGACTCTTGCAGCACTGTTATTCAACAATCCTCCCCATTCATCTAGGCCGGTTAAAGGGAGCCTAAACCCTCTCTTCGAACCTGAGTTGTCATCCACTCTTTTTCCTCTTGACCACCATTCTTCTATTCTTTCTACATCACAGTATTTTACATAACAGTAGTTTCAATAGTTCAACGTTGATCTTTCAGAGCATGAGATAGATTCTTTCTCATTTCAAGAGGCAGACACTATGGCTAGGAAAATGCCCCAATAACTACAGACCACTTCTATATTGATCGACTAGGCAACGATTAGCAATGGTTTACTTGCATCCCTTGAGTCCATGCAGAATCAGATTAGGGTGCAAGACTGAGGTTAGAGCTGAGCTTGTCCAATTAAGGCAAAGGAGAGATGTTGGGAGAGCTGAGGATACTACTAATGAGGATAGAGATGATAGAGAGAGACCTCAGGGTTAGGGAGCTGATAATCCACGGGACGAGGAGATGTTATTCCATCTATACCTGCTCGCACCATGAAGGGTTGCACAACCCTATTTGTGGATCTGTTTACCTATTATTCTTGGAGATTATAAGCTTCATCCCTAGACCATTTAGCTCTTTCCCAAGTTTCATGGGCATGCCACCGAGGAGCCTGATAAATCTCGTATTCATCATGCTAAAATCCACTTTTTTAATCCGCTAGCTTAAATATCCAATAAAAATTACCAATAATTCCTCATTATTATATTGTATTATATTGTATATAATTAACCTGTAATTATTGTACTTATTTTCTTTGTAATTATCTCCTCATTAAAACCCATAAAAATTAGGATAAATAAATGTCTATAATTTCTCTAATCTTAAAAGAACTGGAAAAAATACAAAAATATAAAAACCAAATTATCAGTGTTTTTAACCATTTAAAATACCCTTAAAAATACTTTCTGTACAAATGGCCTCTTTTACTTTTTTGTCCAACATGAAACTTGTAGATCTCATCGAGATATACAACTTTCATGTTTGGACTTTTTCTAATTTTTCCTCTAACTAATTATTTTTTATTTTCCTTTGTTTTCATATTTTCTAATTTTCTGATTTGGCCACGCGGTGCCCTCTGTGCCGCCTACGTGGCCCGCCTCTTCTCTGCCACCTGCCTCATCCCAGAGCCTTTGGATAAACACGCCTTTACCTCCATCCCCGCTTGTTTAATCCCACTTCGCCCTCCACCATCTGATCTGATCACAAATCAAATCTCCATTATCCCTATCTGCCTAAATCTTAGCCGCTCAAATCCCCTTCCATCTAGCGGATCCCCGCGCTCTACGCCACTAGTTCATCCCCCATTGTTGGATGAAACCATACATCCATCTCGATCGCCTGCCTCCACGCATCTTCTAGCCGTTCGATGAAATCTTAAGGATCTGATCGCAACCCTCCACTCACGCCTACATCTGGGCCATTGGATCCAATGATCCAACTACCTGCAAGTTGTCTTCCTCCTCCGTAACCCCCTCCCCAGTAGTTTCGCCTCGCATCAGCCATACCCCCTTCCATTTTTGGACACCCGTCTCCGACCCTCTCTCCTCAACCTAATGGTCACCTCTCACAACCCTCAGATCCACCATTCTCACATAACCTCCAGCATCCCTCCTCCTTTACTCCTCTACCATCAAGAACCCAGTTCAAAACGCTCCACCACTGCCATAACAGTTGTCTCCTCCACCTATAAAACAAACCCCTCTGTCTCTGTCACCTTCGTCCACCACTCCAATTCTAGACCTAGCTCTCGCTCCTCCCTGTGACAGACGGAAGAGGACGAGGGGCCATCATGGCCCTCAGACCTGGTGTCGACCCATGGTCCACATGAGCATGTTAGCGGTGCATCTTCCACCGCTGAGCTCCTGAGAGCGGTTGCCCAAGTCAGAGCGACCATCAGAGACTCTCAAGGAGCCTCAGCCCAAGCCGCTGCCTCCACCATACAGCTTGCTCCGGCCGGGTAATTTTCTTTATTTTCCTTTGATATTCTATGAATTATCTCACCGCATAGGCCATCTCGTTGCCTCCTAACCACCCTTACTTCTTCTCCAGTTACAACCAACTTTCACGCCACAATTCCCCTTCCTCCAGAACCCCCTCGTGATCCGATCCAACTCCTTCGTCGTCACGATGGAGGACTTCCCATATCATCCACCTTCTTTACCTTTGCTCGGCTCCCATCTCTCTTCACTTTGCACACACATCGCTTTGGCTAGTCCTCTAATGCATGCATGTACATGAATCGTCAATGGACGGAGTCTTAACGCTTACTCCGATATCAACCTCTTCTTCGACGAGGCGACATTGATCGCCACATACAGCTACCCTCGGACTTCACCTTCCATCAGCCATCCTCGCCAGATGTCATCAAGCTCCAGCGATCTTCTACGAGCACAGACGAGCATGGAGGGGCTTTGGCGAGCTCGTCGGAGCACCGTTTACGCTAGCCCTTCTCAGGGAAGATGAAGTCTAGGTGCCGTTGGATGGCGCCTCGCGGCGGCCATCCAACGACCTAGGTGGAACCATGTCATCTCATTCAGACTTGAAGGCTCGGGACTCGATCCTCAACTACCGTGCTACCATCGCCAGCCATGCCAACCCCGAAGCGACGCCTCCTCCAAACCTAGCTCTGCGCGTGCCCCGCTTGTGAGGGGCTAGGTTATTTGCAAATAACATCACCAAAATTATCATAAATACAAGAAGGACCAGGAGCGCATGCATCACATATGCGCTTGGACATTTTGCACAAAGGCTCAGGCAGGAATGCATAATTACAAAATGGTCCCTGCACTATAGGCAAAATTATAAGGAGGCCCAAACAGTTTTGCAATATTACAAATAGGTCCCTCCAGGGACCTATTTGTAATTATTTATCATTTATTCTCCGCATTTTTATTACATTTACGCCCTTACACTATTTCTTTCATAACTTGAGCATCGTAGGTCTGATTTGCATGATTTTAGTGTCATTTTGTTCCTTATTTCCTCATCTATCTAATGAAATAATTTACTTTATCATCTGATACCATTTAAATGTGATGCATTTCTAATGCTATAAAGTGTCTCATGCTCAATTACTTTGCCATTAAATAGTTGTTTATGCGTAAATTTAGGCTCAAAGTGACTCAGATTTCGAACCATAATCTGTTGCTCAATTTAGTGAACTTTCTAGGGTATATTTGTGGTAGTCATTTGCATGCATAATCTTGCATTTAATCATTAATTTTTCTCATGCATTACCTTGTTGCATGAAAAATCAACTAAAAATACATGCATCATTTTAGTTGTATTTATCACACATCTGCATTTACGTGAAGACCTGAAATGAGGATTATTCACACAAGCATCTAGTTGAGCAAAATTCGATAGATAGATTAAAGTAGCTCGTGTCCCTGTGTTCGACCTTGGTACACTTGCCAAGTATAAATTTTCCACAACATTCAAAAGATTGTGGTTTTTGCTGATCGAAATCGTCTCCTATATGACGACAATTTATGACTATTAAAGAGGCGGATTTCGCATTCATCAAATGGTGCCGTTGCCGGAGACCACGAATCACCTTTATTATTTGTGGAATTTTGATATATTTTGTGTTGAATTTTTAAAATTTACAGGTCTTCTTTTTTATGCATTATTTTTTCATCATTTTTGTTGATTAATTTACTTATTATTTTTCTAACATTTCTTTTTTGTGGCATGGCACGGAGATCTGGAGCTGGGAGCTCCCACTAAGAAGGCCATAAAAAAGTTGGTGAAGAATTATAGGATTTTTTTATCAGTTCTGCTTGCATTTGCATATTGTAAAAGAAAAGAAAATGTATTGCATGTGCATTTTTAGCGATTCTCGTTTGAGGGCTCACATCTGTAAAAAAAGAAAAAAATAAAGAGGAAAAAAATAAAGAAAAGTAGATCACTAGATGATCTACCCAACCTCCCCCCGTCACACACACACATACTTGCACATATACACTCACCCCCTGCTCCCTCCTTTCTGTATATTTCACACGATCACTCTCTCTCTCTCTCCCCACTCACCTCCAAATCTCTACACAAAGCACCCCACCACTCATCTTCTGTAAAAATTCATCCCTCCTCCCCCCTTGTATCTTAGTGTAAATGATCCTCCCAACAGAATGCCCCCCTAATTCAGATCATTTACTTAGGCTATTTTTATCCTAAGTATAGGAGGACCTGACTCATTCATCCATCCCTCGCTTTATCTTCTTATACTTAGGA